>QRFJ01003134.1:0-187734 GCA_006176705.1 Cocos nucifera | reverse complement strand
CACTCCCGCAAATAAACCGAGGTCGTTAATCTCAGGTTAAATTAAACACACTATAATCTAGGGATCTATAGTGGAATTTCCCAAGAGTGCTTTGGGGAGTGGACGTAGATGCAGGATTGCACCGAACCACTATAAAAATCTATGAGTTTGTATTTTTGATTCTCTCTTTCTTGCCTTTTTATTGCTTTATATATTTGCATTATCTAGTTGCTTCTAATTCCATTGCTCACTTGCTTTATTCACCATAAGCATTCAAGTTCTTTAATTAGGAAGCACATATAGCATTAGAGTTTAAATTGATCAAAATAATTTGGTACCCAATTCACCCTCTCTCTAGGGTAGCCATACCTAGACAACAAGTGGTATCAGAGCAGATGCTCTATTATTTATTATTGATCTTGTTAGATATGTCTGCCATAGAAGCCAGAATTGGGCTGACACTTGTAATAATTATCTTAGGGATAAAAATCTATAATTATTGACTATAAAATATAAAATAAATTATTTTCTATCATTAAAAAGTATATTTGGGCAATTAGAATGATTTAGATGATTGATCATTCTAGTTGTCTGAATTAAAAGAGTTCTGATCCAACAAAAGGAGTTTCGATGATATCGATGATGGAGATCATGACATATCCCATTACTATACAAAATTGAATCTAACCGGGTCACACAAATTAAGGATTTAGATCTTATATATTATCAATTAGACTAACCCAGTTTTAGTGATTTAAATTAGATTCAATAGTTCAAAAAATCATGCTACACAGATGAGCCTAACATCCCTTCTGTATCATAAAGTATCTCGACTGAAGCCAAATGTGTTGTCTCACTTCAAACCTTTACCTATCGACTTAAAGCTTGTCCAGCTAGAAAGGGTTATCTACTTTATGAGATAAATATGAGACAACACCTGTATTTTCATCACTGCTAATTACTTATCCTTTACTTAGTCAAAACGTTGACCTTTGACCCTTGGAACTGCCCAGGTCATGCCCCATAGGGATGGGCTCCAGGCTTTTGGATTCCAAGAGAAGTGACCCTTACCTATCGACTTTTGATCAGTCTAAGGTGCCATCTAAGGATGAATCTATGGGCTCTCAATGATTGGATCAGTGATGTCATCCTATCAATCAGCATTTAGATCTGATCACACGAAGCAATGTGATTGGCTGGATGATGCAAGCACTGTAAGCATAGCAGGGTCTTATTAAATAAATCCTATTTGCATCCAATTTTTTAAGAGTTTCTCTAGCTCATGACCTAAGTTTCCCTTCTCTCTCCTGCCATGCCATCCTTGACTCCTCTCTTCTCCTCTCCACACCCTCTCACACAAGGAAAGTTGGCTTCAAGTTTTGCATCCAGATAAAAAATCTGACGAGAAAGAAAAAAGGAGCACGCTAGGAATAACACTAATTCGAAAGGGTTTGAAGATTCTCCAAATTAGATCTAGATCTAATTTTGGAGACGTGATAAAGAAGAGAAGATCTCCAGATCCAGCCTAAGTAGGATATTTGTAGAGGTCGGATGCTTGTGTGGCTAGATCCAGAACTCAGCAATCAACAATCATCAAAGGATAATCGGAATTACCCAAATCAAGGAATATTAATTTGTTTAATCTAATTTAATTTTTTATTTATAAGATCATAAAATTAGATCTAAAAAATGTCATATTTGATTAGATCAAGAGAAAATTTTAAAATAGCCTCTCGATCCAATCAGATTGAATAAATCTGACCGAGAAAAATCTTTTTTTCATTCAAAATGTATCAACCAGTGTATAATTATTTTAGATCTGATTTAATCTAATAAATATTAATTTTGAATCACATGAGATTATTAGATCTAAAATTAAAAAATTAAAAAAAAATTAATCAATCTAATCTAAAATAAATGAGATACATAACTAGACTAGGAATAGAATTGTTCTATGTGTAGTCTAGTATAATCATAATTTTTATTTAATTAATTATGATTTTAAGATCTATTTATTTACTATTTTCTATTCATATAAAGGTTATAATCAGATCTAAAAATAAAAAATAAATTAAATTAAATTTATTCATATAAGATATGATAGTTGCATGTTTAGACTAGTTGTAAAATAGTTCTACAAAAGATCTAGATTAAATTTTATTTGATGTGATCCGATGCGTGCTAATCTATAGCTTTGGCAAGTGCACCGGTCGATCAAGTAATAAAGTAAATGAATAGAGTATCATCCCTAGAGGATTGAAAAATAAATACTGAAAAGCTCTTTCCAATGCTTTATTTAGAAGACCGATTTATGAGAATAAGAAATTAAAGAACAAAATAAAGAAATAATTAAAAATTTTAAGGAAATAGAGAGAGTGTAATTATTAGGATTTTAAACTTAAGAGCAATGTGTTACTAAGGCAATCTGATTCACCAACTCGATCAATACAATATTTGGATTATTAGATTAATTTTATTTCATATGACGGTGGAGTTTCCTAGTTCATTCACTACCCTTTGGTCCAGGCATAGTAAAACTATCAATATTTATTAATTATCATTTGGTCCAGGTGTAATTTAAATAAATATTAATGCATTAAGTTTTGTGAAACCCTCTAATTAAAACATGCTGCGTCCAAAGTGCACTAAAATTTTTGCATGCATATGAATTCTAATTTGATTCATAATACAAGGTATATAATCAAGAAGCAATAACGTAGATGTACTTGATCCATAACATCTATGTTCATCGGATCAATTAGAAGATGGCCAGTAATCTAAAAGCATTAAGATCAGATTTATATACTCCTCATGAATAAAATTTAAAATTAAAAATAAATCACACTAAATATTGCATCAAAAGAGTGGCTACACCTTAGCCTTAGCAAAAGAAAATTTAGTTCATGATAACAAGTTCAAAAATAGCAAATAAAATAAAAAAATATAAAAAAATTAGACTGTTTGATTGCTGAAATTGATTGTCCGTTGCTCTTGGTATGGAAAACTTGGTGAAGAAGAAAAGAAGCTCCTTGATCAATGTTCTGATTGTCGAAAAAAGAAAAGAAAAAAAAATTAAAAGTCCTTCCTTTTCTCTCAAAAATCTCTCTTCTCTTTCTACCTCTCTCCTCTCTTTGTCTTCTTTTTCTTTTTTTTTCACTATCTCCGCTCTTCTTTTTTCTTCAGGAATAGTAAACCTTTTTATAGGCTGAGGGGTGGAATTTTCCATCAAAATCCTATTGAAATTAGGTTTAAAACTCTCAAAATAACTCAGAAAGAGTTCTGGATCAATTCTAACCGTTGGATGTTGATCGAACGGTCCAAAAATCACTCAAAAATCATCTTAAAATCTCAAATCAAGTCGGAATTCATTTAGACCATCGGATCAGCCTTGAAGATCAAATCTGGGCCATCAGATCATGCATAGAGAAGTCTTTGATTCTTAGTTTTAAAGTCAAAATGAATCTCAATTGTTGGATCTCGATCGGGAGCTGTATCTGCCATTCGTTAGCGCATGCATTTCGGCCATCCGATCAAATCCTAGAGTAAGGCACGCATCGGATCAAATAGAATTTTCAAATTGCCCTCTATAGATCATGCGTAAGTCCGGTGTTGCATGGACCGCCGCATTCTTCAACCAATCGGAGCGCACTTCTTCATGTGAAATCTTCGAAATGCCCTCCAAATGGTCCATCGTGCGTAGTGAAAAATGCTGACGTTAGCTTGGCATCAGCGTTGCATCAGCAGGTCGATCTGCTGGGTGCGGTTGAATTGGATGGTCTGCTGAGCCAACTTTTCTGAACCGATTTGAACCGGACCGGCTCTCTTCTTCTTTTTTTTTTAAATTCAATTTCGGACTCGTTTGAAGTTTATTTTGCCTAAAATTTATTTTATCTAAATCAAAAAAATAAGATCTTCATATTGGTGGCCTTCTTTCCTGCATAAAATTAACAAAAGTATCAATTTCTAAAAAAATAGATTAATTTATTTTATAATTTAATACTTTTATTAGTATATTTTTATCACTTATCAGACCCCCCAACTTAGTCATTACTAGTCCCTTAGTAATATTTTGTTTAATACCATGTTTCAATAAGATTATCCATCAAAAAGATAAAATCTAGAACTAAAGGTCAAAAAGTTTAGAAAATACTGCTAACTAAGCATTGAGCTTCGGAAGCAAAAATTTTTAGTCAATATAATTAAAAACTTTCTTAGAGTATATCAAAGATCTATAGCACTTATGTTCGTGATGACTAACTTTAGCATTTTAGTGTTAAATTAAAGGACAAAAGTATCCTCTCTTATCCCCAATTTTGGTCAATTTTCTATACATTCTCAATTTTATACTCATGAATTAAGGTAGCTTTCACACTGCCCCCCTTTTTCTTTTCTTTTTTTTTTCTGACTGTGCTGAGCATCCTGGCCTTTCCTTCACTGTTTTATGTGAATTTCCACACTTGACCTAGGTGCAGAGATCTAGTTACCAGGCTTTTGGCAATCCACATATACTTTATCTTTTATACTTTATTTTTAGGCAGGTAGCTCTTTCCTTAAATTTAAGTTTCTTTGATTAGAATGTATATTAATTATCAATTTTCAGTGATAATTGAATCCTCAGTTGGTCTGATAATCAATACTTACTTTGCCTTGTTAGTGTGCATGTGCAATTAGAAGTGCTAATAGTCTTTTAATGACCTAAGTAGGCTGCTAAAAGTCGACCAACTAATCTACTTCTTTAACTCGTTACATTCATTAGCATATAATTCTATTTTTTATCACTTATCCAGTCTATCTTGCTCAAGATTTTCTTCTTGACACATGAATTTTTTTTTTTTTATCCCCTAACTTATTCTACATTGTCTTAAAGAAGAAAGAAAAATAAAGGGTGCAATAAAGGAGAGAAAGGAATACACCTGATTTGGTTCGATCTGATTCTTTGGAGCTTTGAAATTTTGCTTGAGCTCTCATTGATTTTTCTCTGCAAAATTAAAAATACACACCAAAGTAGTAGAAGAGCAATAACAAATTGCTAAAAAATAAAAGAAAAGAAAAATGATCAAAACTAAAAGAAAAAAAAAACAACCTATCTAGTAGTTCTGATTTATAGTCTTCAGCTTGACTTTCTTTAAGTTCTGAGTTAAATCAATCCGGTGCCACTTCAATTGGAATACTTTCAAGTTTGGTTGAGCCCTCTTTCAATTGGATATTACTAGCTTTCATACTTTCAAACCTATTTTCTACAGAATTCTCATATACTGAATTATCAATAATATCAATTAGAAAACATGTTTGATTATCATCAGAATGTTTAGTATCTTTGAAAACATTAAAAGTAACTTGTTCATCTTGGATTATAAGAATTAATTTTCTTTGTTGAACATCTATTAAAGCTCTTCCAGTAGCTAAAAAGGGTCTCCCTAAAATAAGGGGTACATCATAATCTTCTTCCATATCAAGAACAATAAAATCAACAGGAAAAATAAATTTGTTTACCTTAAACAAGACATCCTCCACTATACCTCTTGGATATTTGATGGATCTATTGGCTAATTGAAGAGTAATAGTGGTAGGCTTCGGTTCTCCTAGACCCAGCTTTCTGAAAATAGAAAAAGGCATGAGATTAATACTTGCTCCTAAATCACATAAAACTTTATCAAAACTACAATCACCAATAATGCAAGGGATAGTAAAACTCCCTAGATCTTTTAGCTTCTATAGTAATTTATTTTAAAGTATTGCTGAGCATTCTTCATTTAAATTTATTCTCTCATGCTCCTTCAGCTTTTTCTTATTTGTTAGGATTTCTTTCAGAAACTTGGCATACCTGAGCATTTGAGTGATAACATCTACAAAAGAAATATTAATATATAAATTCTTTAATATTTTGAAAAAATTAGAAAATTTTTTATTTGGATGTTGTATTTGTCTCTTTGAAAATGGTAGTGGTGGCACATAGGGCTTCATATTTGGGTCTACAAACTGTATACCTGGAGATCATCCATCTACTGGTTGTTTTGGTGACTGATGAATTTTAGTTGATGGTTTCTTATTTATAGTTGGCTCTTCAGTCTTTCTCTTCTGATGTAGCTCCTCCAGCTTTGTACCACTTCTTAGGGTGATAGCATTGACTTGCTCCCTTGGATTGGTCTCCATATTGCTGGGCAAGGATCTCTGAGGTCTCTCGAAGATTATCTTAGCCATTTAACCTATTTGCATCTCCAAGTTTTGAATTACTGCTGCTTGATCCTGTCTAAGTTTGGCTTCTAAATTTTTTATAGTTGCTTCTTGGTTTTGCATAAATTTGACCATCAGCTCTTCCATGTTGGACTTCTTTTTAGGTACATGGAATCTCGGGGGTATTATTGTGCTGCATTTTGATTACTCCATGAGAAATTTGGGTGCTGCCTCCACCCTTAATTGTATGTGTTGGAGTAGGGATTATTTTGTTGCGGCCTAAAAAAATTACCAACATAATTAGCTGTATCAGTTGCTTTAGCAAAAGGATTACCTGTCTAGCAATTGCTCGTATCGTGTCCTCCTCCATAAAGGTCATAGGTGATGCTCTGAACATGCATAGCTGTTCTCTTCAAGTTGTTGACTTTGGCTCTAAGGGCAGCAATTTCAGCTAGTAAGATTGGCAAGCAATCTACTTCCTGCACAGCTGCTAGTCTTTTTGGCATCATGCATTCTGTCTGCCACAGATAGCTATTTGATGCCATCTCATTGATCAGATCGAAGGCTTCTTCCTCCATTTTTTAATTAATTGTTCCTCCTGCTGCTGCATCAATCATAGAACGAATAGTAGGAGATAAATCATTATAGAAAATTTGTACCTAAAGTCATACGGATAGTTGATGATGTGGACATCTCCTCAGCAATTCCTTGAAATGCTCCCAAGCCTCATATAGTGTCTCCATATCCATCTGCATAAAAGAAGTGATATTGTTGTGCATCTTGGTAGTCTTGGAAGGTGGAAAGTACTTGGCTAAGAATTTTTGGGCTAGGACATCCCAAGTTGTGATAGAACCTGTAGGTTGAGAATGAAACCAACTCTTAGCTTTATCCTATAAAGAGAAAGGAAATAACCTTAATCTAATAGCATCATCCGATGTCCCATTAATTTTAAAAGTATCACAAAGTTCAAGAAAGCTAGAAATATGGGCATTCGGATCATCATGCACATGTCCACTGAATTGGATAGTTGATTGAATCATCTGGATCATCGTCGATTTTATTTTGAAGTTGTTTGCTCGCATAGGCGGTCTCTTGATGCTTGAAGCTGCATCGACTATAGATGGTGTGATATAATCATTTAATGGATGATGTACTGATCGAATAGCTTCATGCTGTCCTTTGGTCGCCATATCCAATCCTAGATTGATGTCGTTAGGATCTTCAGCTGTCATGTTTCTTTCTTGTTGTAGTCTTCTAATGGTTCTTTCAATTTTTAGATCTAAAGGTAGTAAGTTACTATATCCAGTACGTGTCATGCACTAAATATTTTTTTTTAAAAATAATAAAAATTAAAAATAAAATTCTAAGGTAAAGTTAGGATCAAAATTTCAATATTGTTTTAGATACAATCTCCGACAATGGGTCCAAAAACTTGATTCGTGCTAATCTATAGCTATGGCAAGTGCACCAGTCGATCAAGTAATAAAGTAAATGAGTAGAGTATCATCCCTAAAGGATTGAAAAATAAGTACTAAAAAGCTCTTTCCTATGCTTTATTTAGAAGATCGATTTATGAGAATAAGAAATTAAAGAACAAAATAAAAAAATAATTAAAAATTTTAAGGAAATAGAGAGAGTGTAATTATTAGGGTTTTAAACTTAAGAGCAATGTGTTACTAAGGCAATCAGATTCACCAACTCGGTCAATACAATATTTGGGTTATTAGATTAATTTTATTTCATGTGACGGTGGAGTTTCCTAGTTCATTCACTATCCTTTAGTCCAAGTGTAGCAAAACTATCAATATTTATTAATTATCCTTTGGTCTAGGTGTAATTTAAATAAATATTAATGCATTAAGTTTTGTGAAACCCTCTAATTAAAATACGCTGCATCCAAAGCGCACTAAAATTTCTGCATGCATATGAATTCTAATTTGATTCATAATACAAGGTATATAATCAAGAAGCAATAACATAGATGTACTTGGTTCATAACATCTATGTTCATCAGGTCAATTAGAAGATGGCCAGTAATCTAAAAGCATTAAGATCAGATTTATATACTCCTCATGAATAAAATTTAAAATTAAAAATAAATCATACTGAATATTGCATCAAAAGAGTGGCTACACCTTAGTCTTAATAAAAGAAAATTTAGTTCATGATAACAAGTTCAAAAATAATAAATAAAATAAAAAATATAAAGAAATTAGACTGTTTGATTGCTGAAATTGATTGTCCGTCGCTCTTGGTGTGAAAAACTTGGTGAAGAAGAAAAGAAGCTCCTTGATCAATGTTCTGATTGTCGAAAGAAGAAAAGAAAAAAAATTAAAAGCCCTTCCTTTTCTCTCAAAAATCTCTCTTCTCTTTCTACCTCTCTCCTCTCTTTCTCTTCTCTTTCTTTCTTTTTTCACTGTCTCCCCTCTTCTTTTTTTCTTCGACAATAGCAGACCTTTTTATTGGCTGAGAGGTGGATTTTTCCACCAAAATTCTATTGAAATTAGGTTTAAAACTCTCAAAATAACTCAAAAAGAGTCCTGGATCAATTCTAGCCATTGGATGTTGATCAAATGGTCCAAAAATCACTCAAAAATCATCTTAAAATCCTAAATCAAGTCGAAATTTATTTAGACCGTTGGATCAGACTTGAAGATCAAATCTAGACCATCAGATCATGCATAGAGAAGTCTCTAATTCTTAGTTTTAAAGTCTGGATGAATCTCAGCTATTGGATCTCGATCGGAAGTTGCATCTACCGTTCATTATTGCATGCATTTTGATCGTCCGATCAAATCCTAGTGAAAGGCATCCATCGGATCAGATAGAATTCCCCAATTGCCCTCTGTAGACCATGTACAAGCCCGATGTTGCATGAACCGCCGTATTCTTTAGCCAATCGGAGCACGCTTCTCCATATGAAATCTCCAAAATGTCCTCCAAACGGTCCATCATGCACCGTGAAAAATGCTGGCGTTAGCTTGACATCAGCGT
Organism: Cocos nucifera; assembly: GCA_006176705.1. Lineage (NCBI taxonomy): Eukaryota > Viridiplantae > Streptophyta > Magnoliopsida > Arecales > Arecaceae > Cocos > Cocos nucifera. The sequence continues at coordinate 178,587 of QRFJ01003134.1, read as the reverse complement.
TGCATCAGTGGGTCGATCTGCTGGATGTGATCGGATCGGATGGTCTGCTGAGCCAATTTTTCTGAACCGATTTGAACTGGACCTGCTCTCTGTTTTTTTTTTTGAAATTCAATTTTGGGCTCGTTTGAAGTCCATTTTATCTGAAATTTATTTCATCTGAATAAAAAAAATAAGATCTTCATATTGGTGGCCTTCTTTTCTATATAAAATTAACAAAAGTATTAATTTCTAAAAAAATAAATTAATTTATTTTATAATTTAATACTTTTATTAGTATATTTTTACCACTTATCATGATCAAATTTAAATTTAATTTTTTAGATGATTATGAGATAATTTAGATCTAAAAACATGCATGATATGATACATGTGATGTACGCAAAACATGTTTTAATTAGATCAATTTCTATATGAGATATATGCTTAGATCTAATTAGTCTTGTAGATTAGTTGTATTTCTAATTAAGGCATTCCCCTTGGCCGTCCAGTCATAAGAATAAAGTAGGATTTAAAGACCCTCTCCTTCCATTCGATGGAGTGTTCTTGTGATGTGTAGGGGTGTTGCATGTTCGTCCTTAATCAAAAATTGAAAACTTATTTTCTACAAAACCCTAGATCCTGAAATCCTAGGATCTTATTTACATATTTTATTTATGAACCCTAAACTTAATTAAAAATTAAAATTATGAAATATTAATTAGGTCTAAAATTAAGAATTTCATATCTAAGACATATTCATAATATTGGGTTCGGGCTTGGATAGCTCAATTAGGTCTAGTGGTTAATCAAACTGAATCAAGAGTTGGTTAGATGGGATCAACACTGCTAAAATTGATTAGCCTAATAGGATTAAGTTGGGTGAAGATTGAGTCACGTGAGCGATCGATCAAGCTAAGACCTAATTAGGCACAATGGTTAGAGTCTGGATTGTAGGCTAACCCAATTTGTTCTAGCTCAATAATTTGGTGTCTAAGGTAAGTCTGGCAAATATGACCGACTGATTTTTAATTGAAAGCTACTCAACTCGAATGCATTCTTATCAAGTTAATGACATATCTCTTCCACCGATCTCACTTACCTGGTCATGTTTGTTGGCTTAATTCTGATCTGAGGTGGTCAATAATTTGAGCTAACCCATGCCACTAGGTTAGTTATAATGGTTATGACTATGTTAAGTCTAGCTTAATGAAATCTAAATTAAATCTTTCTAAAAAAAGATTAAGTCTAAGATCTTCCACCATTGTAGATATGCGGGCCCTTTTCAGGGTTGATTATTCTCGATTGGTTACAGTGGCTCAGTTGCATCCGGAAGATGCAACCATATCTATTAGGCATTGGATGCTACAAGCTGGAGGATGGATTGCGCTTAATATTTTGGATACGGTGAGAGATCCAATTAGAAATCTAATATGTGCAAATGGTGGGTCTGAATTAACTAAAGAGTGGATCAATATTTCGAACACGATGAGATTCATGAATTAGAGATCAAGTTTGGATGCATCATGATTAGAGAATCATTGAACAAGAGTTGTTCACTCATTGGCTAACCCATCATCAATAACTATTTGGTGAGGTGATGAGTCAATTGGTAGGACCGCACCATCCACTAGAAATCAGTAATCATGGAGAATTTTGCATCTTTATAGAGGGAGTATAGGAATCTGAGAAAATAGTGAAAGCTAATTTATTTAAAAATAAAATCTCTAAATAAATTGGTTAAGTCTTAATTACAATATCTAACTCAAAACTTTGACTCTCTATAGGAAAATGTCTGCATCCAATCCATTAGCACGAATCCTGGACACCTATAGACTAACCGAACCAAATTACAAGGATTGGCTCCGAAACTTCAAAATCATTTTGGGTTCAGAGAAGTTAACTTATGTACTAGACCAGGACCCTTCCACCTTACCAGCTCGTCCATCCGTTGAGTAGAGAGCATCTCTGGATAAATGGATAGATGATGATAACAAGATTAGATACTACATGTTGGGCTCGATGTCTGTTGAACTTCAGCATCAACATGAAGATATCAGGACTGCTCGCCAAATGTTGGCTCACCTATAGGAGATGTTTGGTGAATAGAGTCGCACAGCCAAGTATCAAGTCACTAAATGACTATTCAAGGCTAAGATGCGTGATGGATAGTTAGTTCAAGATCATTGTCTGATGATGATCAAAGACTTGGAAGAGCTTGAGAAGCTCGAAGTGAGGTTGGACTTGGATCTGTAGAATGATATAATTCTGCAATCCTTGAGTGATGCATATGGGTAGTTCGTCATGAACTACCATATGCATAAACTTCAAAATTCCTTGGCCGAACTTATGAACATGCTGGTTACTGCTGAGCTTTCCATGAAAGGTTCTAAAGGCTTAGTACTTGCTATGGAATGGACTTCTTCCAGGAGAAAGTCTTTTGGAAAGAAGAAGAAGTCTATAAAAAAGCAGAAGGTGGAAGGAGGAAAGAAGAAAAAGGCAGAGCTGAAGAAGAAGGCCGCTGACAAAAGAAAGTATTTCCATTGCAACAATGACGGCCATTGAAATTTGAACTGCCCTACTTACCTGGCCACCCTAAAGAAGAAGGAGGTAGGTCCTTCTGGAGGTATGCTCGTTATTGAGTCTAACCTTACGGTTTGTTCTACATCCAGTTGGGTGCTTGACTCTGGTTCTCATGCTCACTTATACACTTCGATGCATGGTCTTGAGGATAGCGGGAGGCTGAGGGATGGTGAGATGATCTTGCACATCAAAAATGGAGTAAGAGTTGCTACTGTGGCTGTGGGAACATATCCTCTTCGACTACCATCTAGTTTAGACTTAGCGTTAAAAAACTATTATTATGTGCCTGCAGCAAGTAGGAATTTGATTTCTATTTCTTGTCTTGCATTAGAAAGCTATGTAATTAGTTTTCTTAAGGACCATTATAATATTCTTTATGAAAGAAATAAAATTACAAGTGGTTTCCTTATTAACGGTCTTTATCAGTTACATATTGATGTATCTATTTTTAATATCGAGCAAAATGTGAGTACCATAAAATGACATAGGGATAGTCCAAACAATAGATATCTATGGCACCTAAGACTAGGTCATATAGCAAAAGATAGGGTTAACAAATTAAAGAAAACTGGATTATTGAGTCCGTTGACTTTCGAGTCATATCTAATTTATGAATCCTATCTTCATGACTAAGCTTCCTTTTGTAGGACATGGGGAAAGGGCCACGGATCTTCTTGCCCTAGTACATACTGATGTGTATGGCCCATTTGATGTGCCGACTAGATGCAACTTTATCTACTTCATAACCTTTATCGATGATTTATCTAGGTATGGGTATGTGTATCATATGAGACACAAATCTGAAGCTTTTGAAAAGTTCAAAGAATTCAGACATGAAGTAGAAAAGAAAATTAGAAAACTTATTAAAATTCTTCGATCAGATCGAGGAGGTGAATACCTTAGTAGAAAATTCTTAGACTATCTTAAGAAAAATGGCATAGTCTCTCAATGGACTCCACCTGGAACACCTCAACTCAATGGGATTTCAGAACGAAAAAACCAAACCCTATTAGATATGGTCCGATCCATGATGAACTTCATAGACCTTCCTAATTTTCTTTGGGGATACTGTTTGTTAACTATAATATACTTACCGAATAGGGTTCTTTCTAAAACCATTCCTACTACACCGTATGAGATATGGCATGGTAAGAAACCAAATCTGAGTCATCTCAAAATTTGAGGTTGTCTGGCTCATGTTAAAAGATAACAAGCGAACAAGCTAGACTTTAGGTCCTTCAGAGCTCGATTTATAGGATATTCTAAAGAGTCATTAGGATATTATTTCTACATTCTAGAAGATCATAATATGATTGTGAGTCGACATGCTATCTTTCTTGAAAAATAGTTTATTTAAGATAGCGGCATTGGAAAGCATATTAAGCTCGAGGAGAAAGTCTCACAAGAGCAACGAGCTAAAGATCAAATGGAACCAAATTAGGTTGAGTCAATCCATTCACTACCTCCTCCACCTCATAGATCAAAAAGGATTTTCTGTCCCCCTGAGAGGTACTTAGGTACTATTTCAGAAGATGTAGAGAAAATGTTTCTCGTAGGTAATAGGGTTCATGGTGATGATCCCAAAATCTATAATGAGATGATATCAGATATCGACTCTGAAAAATGGTTAGAGGTAATGAAGTCAGAAATTGACTCGATGCACTCAAACCATGTCTGAACCTTAGTTGATCCACCAGAAGGTATAGTACCTATTGGATGTAAATGGATCTACAAGAGAAAGATTGGTGTAGATGAAAATATGGAGACATTCAAGGCTAGATTAGTGGCAAAAGGTTATAGTCAATGCGAAGGCATTAACTATCAGGAAACCTTTTCGCTAGTAGCTATGCTAAAATCTATTTGCACATTGCTTACTGTTGTAGCCTATTTCAATTATGAAATATGACAAATGGACGTGAAAACGGCATTCTTAAATGGATATCTTGAGTAAGATATCTATATAGAACAGTCGCTAGGTTTCACATCCGGTAATGATGATCATAAGGTATGCAAGCTGCAAAGATCCATATATGGACTTAAGCAAGCATCTCAAAGCTGGAACACTCATTTTAATCATGTGATCAAATTGTTTGGTTTCATCAAAAATGAGGAGGAGCCATGTGTCTTCAAAAAAGTCAGTGGGAGCGCTATTCTCTTTCTCGTATTGTACGTGGATGACATCCTCCTTATTGGAAATGATATTCCTATGTTGACCATAGTTAAAATATGGTTATCTAAAGAATTCTCCATGAAAGACCTAGGAGAAGCATCCTTTATTCTAGGAATTAAGGTCTATAGAGATAGACCGAATAGGACGCTAGGACTTTCACAGAAAATATACATAGAAGAAGTGCTAAAAAGGTTTAGCATGGAAAACTCTAAGAGGGGTTTAGTACCCTTTAGACATGGCATTCATCTTTCCAAGAAGAAGTGTCCTAGCACACCTGAGGAAATAAAATGCGTGAGCAAGATCCCTTATGCTTTAGCAAAAGAGAGCCTCATGTATGCCATGTTTTGTACATGACCTGATATAGCCCATGTTGTAAGTGTCACGAGCAAATATCAGTCAAATCTAGGTGAAGAACACTGAACTTCTATGAAATGTATCCTTAAGTACTTAAGAAGAGCTAAGGATATGTTGTTGGTCTTTGGTAATGGAGAACTCCAAGTCTAGGGGTACACAGACTCAGATTTTATGTCTGATATAGATGATCGAAAGTCGACATCTAAAAGTCTGTTTGTCTGCAATGGTGGAGCTATTAGTTGGAAAGTTTCAAGCAGACAGTAATAGCAGATTCCATCATAGAAGTAGAATACATCTGCAAAGGAGGCATTCTGGTACAAAAAATTTACCGCAGAGATCGGAGTGATGCCATCAGACGCCATTTCTCTGTATTGTGATAATAATGGTGCCATAGCCCTTGCTAAGGAGCCGACATCTCACTAGAAATTCAAGCACATCGAGCAGCGATACGACCCCATCCGTGATTACCTCGAGAAGGATTACGTCGAGCTCAAGAGAGTCGATTCTGCAAACAATGCGGCGGACCCACTTACAAAGCCATTGGGCTAGTAGAAAATCGAAGCCCACCTTAAGAAGATGGGACTTAGATTTATAGCCAATTGGCTTTAGGTCAAGTGGGAGTTTGTTAGATATGTGTGCCCTAAAAGTCAGAATTGGCTGATACTTGTAATATACTTCTAACGACAAAATTATAATTTTGACTATAAATAATAAAAAGGATTATTTTCTATCACATATGTATATTTAGTGTCTATGATACATCTCTTGAGTTAATGGTAATGATAATTCTTATTTTTAAGAGTTGAAAATTTAAGACAAGAATTTTCATTATTAACTCATAAAATGCTTCTAACCGTAGGATCATCATGAGGATGGTGATTGATTCGAAAGGTTAGTATACAATCGCTTCTTTATAGTAGATGAGTCTTAAGTCTATGGTGTGGAGACATCAGAGTGAGAGTATAGATACTCGTTAGAGAATGAGGGCACTGAGCGTGACCACCTCGAGCAGTCATAAGGAAGTCTACCTTCTCGTTGATGAGTAATTCAAAGCTGCAGTGGTGTGTCTGGTTCTTTGACCTGAGGTGCATTGGTAGTTCACCTTGAGGGTGTTATAGTTTGATGACACAATGACTCGGTCTTCTAGCCATTCGGAACCCTGAGGTGTATGTTGGCTATAACATGTTCATTGTAGGAATAGGATTGCACCAAGAGAAAATCTATCTACCTCGGTGGATGAGGAGCAGCCCTGTGATGATCATGAGAATCAAGTCCATAAGCCCATGGCCATGGTAGAGAGTGAAATAATAGAAAGAGTTTCTATTAAGATTTTTGCATCGGACTTGAATTGAATGATTAAATCGTATGATAGAAATTAGGGTTTGATGAGTTCACCTTAATCCTAATCTGATCGGGGCTTAAGATAGAAGAACTTAATCACACAAGTAGCTGCACCAAGAGGTTCATTTTTAGTTTTGATGGGTTGCTACCATATACTTCTAGGTGTCACTGGTGGATTTTGGGAGTAATTAGAATGATTTGGATGATCAATCATTCTAGTTATCTGAATCAGAAGAGTTTTGATCCAACGAAAGGAGTTTCAATGATGTTGATGATGAAAATCATGACATATCCCATTACCATATAAAACTGAACCTAACTGGGTCATACAAATAAGAGTTTGGATCTAGATATTATCAATTGGACTAATCCAGTTCAGTTGATTTGAATTAGATTCAATTAGGTTCAAGAAAATCATGCTAGCACACGATTGAGCCTAACGTTCTCCTTCTATTATCATTAAAAGTTATCTCGACTGAGCCAAATGTGTTTATGCTCACTCAGATACCTTTACCTGGTCTGACTGGAGCTTGTCCAGGTCAAAAAAGGATTGTCTTAATTTATGAGATAAATTTGAGACAACACCTGCTAATACTTATCCTTTGACTTTGGTCAAACGTTGACCTTTGACCCTTGAACATCTGCTCATATGTCATGCACCCATAGGAGAGACTTATTGACCAAGTCCACCTACCATTTGGTAGGTAGATGGAGGGTGCATGCCTAGGATGGCATGCGCTCGATGTGGATAAACACTGGAGTTTCATACGGATGGGACTCTAGGTTGCTTCTTGGATTCAAACTAGGTGACCCTTACCTATAGACTTTGACCAGTCTAAGGTGCCATTTAAGGATGAATCTATGGGACTCTCATCTGATTGGATTAGGTGATATCACCCCATCAATCATATTTAGATCTGATTGCATGAAGCAATGCAATTGGCCGGGATGATGCAATACTACATGGCGCAACAAGGTCTACAAATAAACCCTATCTGCACCCAACGTTTTAAGAGTTTCTCTTAGCCCATGCCCCAAGGCTGCCCCTCTTCCTCCTCCATGCCATCCTTTGATCCTCTCCTCTTCATGCCCAAGGAAAGTTGGGCTTCAGTTTGGTGCGATCCAAGCAAGAAAAGGCTGACAAGAAAGGAAGAAGGCAGCACTGCTGCAGAGATGACTGCTGATCTTCTAAAGGAGTTTCGAAGATTCTCTAAATTAGATCCAAATCTAATTTTTGGAGACATGATAAAGAAGAAGAAGATCTTTGGATCCAGCCCGAGTGGATATCGGTAGAGGCCAGATGCTAGCATGGCTAGATCCAGAACCTCAGGCAATTAGCAGGATCATCAAAGGATAATCGGATTACCCAAATCAAGGTAACATTAATTTAGATTTAATTTAATTTAATTTTTTTATTTTTAAGTCATAAAATCAGATCTGAAAAGTGTTAGATCTAATTTGGATCTAAGAAAAAAATTTTAAAATATGCCTCTCGATCCAATCAGATTTGAATGAACTTAACCCGGGAAATCTGATTTTCTCCTTCAGACCTAGCCCTCTAAAGCTAAAGATTTTGACAACCCAAAATGGAATTTCTTTTTAATGATGGTCATTCTGTAGATAGACCCTCATTTTTTAATGGCTCACATTATAGTTATTGAAAAGCATGAATGCGCATCTTCATACAAGCACACGATTATAACTTATGGAAGATTATAATCGATGGCTCAGACACTTCCAAAGCATTGCTTGAGCATGATAAAGAAATGAATCAACTAAATGCTAAAGCTATGAATATACTTTATTGTTCATTAGACATAAATAAATTTAATGCAATTTGTTCATGTATTTCAGCAAAATAAATTTGGGATCAATTGGAAGCAACCTATGAGGGAGCAAATCAAAGAGAAACACTAAGCTTCTAAGAGGATAAGCAAGCTCACCCCAGCATATGTCTCATGGCTCATGAGGATGAAAAGAAGAAGAAAAGAAAAAAATAAAAGAAAAAGAAAGCATTGATTAAGGGAGAGCAAAGCAAATAAGAGAGAAATGAGAAAGTGGAAGAAAGAATTACAAATCCTTACCTCATGTCCAATGATGATGAGGTAAATCCTCAGAATTCTTCCAATTTTACTTTTAATGAGTTGTTTGAAGCCTTCAATGATTTAATGAATGAATTTAAAAAATTGAGATAGAAAAATAAAGAACTCAAAAAGTCTAATCTTCTTTTAGCTGACGAAAAGAGTAAATTATTAATTAAAAAAGAAGATATTTTGAAAGAAAATAATACTTTGGCTAAGAAAAAAGTACTTAAATCTGAAAAATCTTTAGTTGAAGAAAAGAATAAACTCTTAATTGAAGAAGAGGATTTCATGAAAGAAAAGAATTCATTTGCTAAAGAAAAATAAAGTCATTTAAACTTTAAAAAATCTCTTATGGAAGAGAACTCAAAACTAAGAAAAGAGATTGAAAGACTAAAACCTATGCTTAACAAATTTACAATTGGCTCTCAAAAGCTTCAATCTATTTTAATTAATCAAAAAGCTATTTTCGATAAAGCTAGAATTGGCTATAATTCATTAAGAAAATAGACATTTATGAACAACATGTTTAGTAAAGCTTATTCTAAAAATCATTCTATAGTTTGCTTTAAATGCAATAAAATGGGTCATAAAATATTTGAACGTAGTGCTAAAAGAATTGGTCATAATTTGACTAGGCAAATATGGGTTTCAAAAGGAAACATGTGCTCTAACATCCATGGACCCAAGATGACTTGGGTACCAAAAATTAGTAAATAATTTTGCAAGTACACTAAGGATCCAATGGAATAAAAAAAAAAATTTATGGATGGATGTCTTGGAAATGAAAATGGATGGATGATGCTTGGTAAAATCTAAATTTTTCTCACATCATGTCATCAATATTTATTTGATTAATTCTATTAATTTTAATAATTTATCTATGTGATTTCATATCATATTTATTTGCTTGAAATATTTTTCATATTTTGATAAGATTAGAATGATTGGTTGATTTTGATGCTTAAAATAATTTATATACTTTGATTTTTAAATCAATGTGCTCTTCTACAAGTATCATATTTTGAATCAATATAAAATTAATTTATCTTAAAATTTAGCATGATATCTCATTTTTTTTTCTTTATGTATTATATATTTAAGAAACTTAAATCAACAAAAGCTTAATTGGCTATGAATGTCTTTGAGTGCAATAATTGCAAATGAAACTAATTTTTGACATTCACCAATAAGATGTTTAAATGTTAAAATATCCTAAAAAAAAAATTGCATGACCTAAGTACTTAAAGAAAAGACATTCAGCTATAAAATATCAAGTGCTCGAAGTATTGATTTACATTGCATCTTAGATTAACCCCTATAGATTTCAAAACTTCCTAATTGAGATGAACTCATAGAGCCTTTATTTAGTTTTTTCTTGATTTGATCTTATTTTATTTGATTACTAGAACCTCCCAATTAATTAATTTTTGATCCTCCAAATTGATTTGAATATTTTTCTTGATCATCAATTTGATTGCCCTTTTGATCTTAAAAGACAATTTACTGATGAACATTCATACTTTGTTCCGACTAATTGATTTTGAAAATTGAATTGGAAAAATGGACATCTTGAATTTTTTGAAGTTGATATCAAGCAAGATGTTTCAAGAAAGTTATCATTTATCTTTAAAGACTAAACTTTTAAAGAGAACTTTAGTTTTAATTATTTAGTATTAAACAACTTACTATTTACCATGTATTTGATTGATTTATCTTTTGGCAAAAAGAGAAGAATATTTTTTATTTCAAATCTGATTTTGCATAGCTATATATTTGATATAATATCATTTGAAATAAATTCAAAAATACATACCTTTTCTGAACCTAATTGCTTGATATTTCTTAAGAAAAGGAAGAGATGATCTTTTTGAAAAATAACTAAAAATTTCTTTATGATTTGCCTTGAGTAATTTGCTAATATCAATTTAAATGGATTTATCATTCAAAATTCTTAAAATTATTTGATTTGAATCAATTCATATTTATCAATTCAAAACTAAAATCATTGGTATCGAGCTGAATTTGTAAATTGATCTTTAAGTGATATTGAACTATCAAGAAAATTATGATTTGTTCTAAATTTTAGTTTAATTGGTATCAAAAAAATCTTTCAAAGGAATGGCTTTGTTTGCTAAAGTAAGGGAGAGAAATTATTAAAGAAGAAATAATCAATTATTTAAAAAGGGCTTTAAAATTTAAAATATCTTTCAAATTTAGAAAATTTAAATTTATTAGTTAAATTCATGTTTAATCTGCTTGATTTAAAAGAAAAAGATGGAAAAAATTTAATAATAAATTTATCCAGCATTAATTATGAAAGATAAGGGGAGTGATATTATCTAGCTTTGATTGAAAACTCTAACTAGCTTATATTAAGGAAAATGAACATTGATTTCATTATACTTTTAAGCCTTAATATGATTATTCTATTTGATCTATATGCTTTTGATTATCAAATCATTTTTGATAACTAGTTGGAGTGAAAAATGAGTTTTAAATATATTCTTACTCCAAATAAATTAATTTTGATATATTTTTCAAATTTTGAAGTTTATTTATAAATATAATACTAAATTTTTCATGTGCCAATCTTTTAAACATGATTTGCATGATCATTCTTAGCAAATGGTTGGAGTTAAATTAAATTTACAGCATATTTCTTCTCAAAAATGAATCTATAAACCTAAATTTAAAACTCATCTAAAAATTTGTATTTGAGACTAAATTTTGGATGTGCATTGCAAAATTTTTATGAATTATTTATTTTAAAATAATTTTTATTCAAAGTAATGAATTAGAAACTATGACTATCATTTACTTTGATACTATTTCTTTTACTTTGCTCGATACATATTTGATACATACCTTTTCAAAACTTAATTGACTAAAATTTTTAAAGTAAATGAAAGATTGAATATTAAGTACATACTATGCTTGATTTTATATTCAAATCTTTTGAAAAACTCTATTTCTCTTAAAGCATAAAAGTGTATATTTAAAAATCTAATTAAAGATCATACTCATTCAAAAATGGGGAGAGCATATAATATTTAAATTCAAGCAAATTTCTAAAATTAAAATAAATATTTGAAACTTATTTTGAGTCAAACTATAAATTTTCAAAAGAGAAATGATTCATTTAAATTGATTTCATGATTTTAATACATCACTCAATTTAATGCTTTGATGTTGATTTTGATGACTTCTTATTTCTTCCCATGAGCTTTTTGATGTTGTTAAAAAGGAAGAGAAGTATGTTGAGTATATGAAATACGTATGTACTAATGATGTGAAATAAATTATAGGCTCATTAAGAATTCTTTCATGAAGTTTAATTCATTATTCTTGTCTTGATTCACATTAGTTTCTTTAACATATACTCAAAATTTTGCCATCATCAAAAAGGGAGAGATTGTAGACCCCATGATTGATTTTGATAATTGCCAAACTTTGAGTATATTATATATCTAATCATGTATTTCAAAAATGTGTGTAAAACTTTTCAAGTGCTTAAAATGAAGAAATTATTCATAGAATAAATCTCCTCACAAGAAGAAAAGTTAAAGAAAAGAATAATTTTAAATGCTCAAATAAAGCTCAAACAATAAGTTTTTGAAAGCCTCAATGGTGGGAAAGACCATAAAAATCAAGATGGAATAACCCCTCAAAAGTTGAAGACAAAAAGTCATTCATACCGAAAAATATGTAGAATTATTGAAGGTTGAAAACTTAGATGATCCAGTGAAAAACTGAGCTGGGTCAGTACTTAGTCGACTTAGTGAAAAACTTAGATAGCCCAGTCTCAAAAAATAAAAAAACAAAAAGTTGATTTTTGAAGTAAACTGATACTGAGCCGACCTAGTAAAAAACTAAGCCAACCCAGTAACTATAATGGTTAATTTTTTAAAACTTTAACTTTTTATCCATAATGACTTCCAATGGCTATTTCAAAGGCTCTAATAGTCAAAACTCGTTCTCCAGCCATTTTTAAACATATAAAAGGCTAGAGATTCAATGAAAAAGGGAGGAAGTGATTTAAATGGAAAAATTATTAGATTGAGTGAGGATTGTTGAATACCAATTGAAAAGAGAGAAAAGAGAGAAATTAGTGCACAAAATTGAGAGCTTTTAAAGAAAAATCATCACCAACATCATCCTCATCCTCTCAAACATTTTTCAAGAGAAGTTGAAGCATCATTTGAGCAATCCAAGAGCAACTTCTTCAAGCTTCAAAGAGTTCTAACATTTATTTTTTATTTTGTGTTGAATTCTTATACTTGTATTTTTATTTCTTTATAAGTTTCTTTAGGGGGAAAGAAACTTAGGGTGTAGGCAAGTCCAAGCTTATAATTGAATGGTGTAAAGATTGTGGTTGGTGCTCCTAAGTTAAAACCAACTGGATTGATAATGAACTCAAGAAAATTATCTATGTAGGATTGTGGTTGGTGAGCCCGACAAAACCAACTAGGTTTGTTTGTGATCCCAGGTTAAAACAAACGCACTATAATCTAGGGATAATAGTGAAATTTCTAAGGAGTGCTTAGGGAGTGGACGTAGGTGCACGATTACACTGAACCACTATAAAATCTATGTGTTTGTATTATGGTTTTGCTTTTCTTGCCTTCTTTATTTGCTTTATATATTTGCATTATCAAGTTGCTTCTAATTCCACTGCTACACATTGCTTATTCACTACAAGCATTCAAGTTCTTTTAATTAGAAGCACATATTAGCATTAGAGTTTAAATTGGGCAAAATATTTTGGTACCCAATTCACCCTCTCTCTTGGGTAGCCATACCTGATCAATAAGTGGTATCAGAGCGGATGCTTTGTTATTGATTATTGACCTAGCCATCTAGAGCTAAAGATTTTGGCAAACCAAAATAAAATTTCTTTTTAATGATGGTCATTTTATAGATAGACCCCCAATTTTTAATGGCTCACATTATAGTTATTGGAATGCATGACTGCGCACCTTCATACGAGCACATGATTATAACTTATGGAAGATTATAATCGATGGCTCACACACTTTCAAAGCATTGCTTAAGCATGATAAAGAAATGAACCAACTAAATGCTAAAGCTATAAATATACTTTATTATTCATTAGACATAAATGAATTTAATGCAATTTCTTTATGTATTTTCGCAAAACAAATTTGGGATCAATTGGAAGCAACCTATGAGGGAGAAAATCAAAAAGAAACACCAAGCTTCCAAGAGGTTAAGCAAGCTCACCCCAGCATATGTCTCATGACTCATGAGCATGAAAAGAAGAAGAAAAGAAAAAACAAAAGAAAAAGAAAGCATTGATTAACGGGGAGCAAAGCAAAGAAGAGGAAAATGAGAAAGTGGAAGAAAGAATTATAAATCCTTGCCTCATGACCAGTGATGATGAGGTAAATCTTAAGAATTCTTTTAATTTTACTTTTAATGAGTTGTTTGAAGCCTTCAAAATGATTTAATGGATGAATTTAAAAAATTGAGGCTAAAAAATAAAGAACTCAAAAACTCTAATCTTCTTTTAGCTAATGAAAAGAGTAAATTATTAATTGAAAAAATATTTTGAAAGAAAATAATGCTTTGGCTAAGGAAAAAGAAATACTTCTTAAATCTAAAAAATCTTTAGTTGAAGAAAAGAATAAACTCTTAATTAAAAAAAAGAATTTAATGAAAGAAAAGAATTCATTTGCTAAAGAAAAAGAAAGTCATTTAAACTTTGAAAAATCTCTTATGGAAGAGAACTCAAAACTAAGGAAAGAGATTGAACGACTGAAACCAATGCTTAACAAATTTACAATTGGCTCTTAGAATCTTCAATCTATTTTTATCAATCAAAAAGCTATTTTTGATAAAGCTGGAATTGGCTATAATTCATTAAGAAAATAGAAATTTATGAACAACATGTTAAGCAAAGCTTATTCTGAAAATCATTCTATAGTTTGCATTAAATGCAACAAAATGGGCTATAAAATTTTTGAATGTAATGCTAAAAGAATTGATCATAATTTGACTAAGCAAATATGGGTTCCAAAAGAAACCTATGTGCTCATAACATCCATGGACCTCAAGATGACTTGGAGTACCAAAAATTAGTAAATAATTTTGCAAGGTACACCAAGGATCTAATGGAATGAAAAAAAAAATTTATGGATGGATGTCTTGGGAATGAAAATGGATGGATGATGCTTAGATAAAATCTAAACTTTTCTCACATCATACCATCAATATTTATTTGATTAATTTTATTGATTTTAATAATCTATCTATGTGATTTCATATTATATTTACTTGTTTGAAATATTTTTCATATTTCGATAAGATTAGAATGATTTATTGATTTTGTTGCTTAAAATGATTTGAATACTTTGATTTTTAAATCAATGTGCCCTTTTACAAGTATCATATTTTGAATCATTATAAAATTAAATTATCTTGAAATTTAACATGATATATCATTTTTTTCTTTATGTATTATATATTTAAGAAACTTAAATCAACAAAAGCTTAATTGGCTATGAATGTCTTTGAGTGCAATAATTGCAAATGAAACTAATTTTGGACATTCCTCGATAAGATGTTTAAATGCTGAAATATCCTAAAAAGAATTGCATGATCTAAGTACCTAAAGATACGACATTCAATTATAAAAGATCAAGTGCTTGAAGTATTGATTTACATTGCATCTTAGATTAACCCCTATAGATTTCAAAACTTCCTAGTTGAGCTAAACTCATAGAGCCTTCATTTAGTTTTTTCTTGATTTGATCTTAATTTATTTGATTATTAGAACCACCCAATTGATTAATTTTTGATCCTCCAAATTGATTTGAATATTTTTCCTGATCATCAATTTGATTGCCTTTTTTATCTTAAAAGAGAATTTGATGATGAACATTCATACTTTGTTCCGATTAATTGATTTTTAAAATTAAATTGGAAAAATGGACTTCTTGAATCTTTTGAAGTTGATATCAAGCAAGATATTTCAAGAAAATTATCATTTATCTTTAAAGACTAAACATTTAAAGAGGACTTCAGTTTTAATTATTTGGTATCAAACAACATACTATTTACTATGTATTTGATTGATTTATCTTTTGGTAAAAAGAGAAGAATGTTTTTTATTTCAAATCCAATTTTGCATAGCTATATATTTGATATGATATAATTCAAAATAAATTTAAAAATACATATCTTTTTTTAACCTAATTGCTTGATATTTCTTAAGAAAAGGAAGAGATGATCATTTTGAAAAATAACTAAAAATTTCTTTAGGATTTGCCTTGAGTAATTTGCTAATATCAATTCAAATTGATTTATCATTCAAATCTTTAAAATTATTTGATTTGAATCAATTCATCTTTATCAATTTAAAACTAAAATCGTTGGTATCAAGTTGAATTTATAAATTGATCTTTAAGTCATATTGAACTATCAAGAAAATAATGATTTGGTCTAAATTTTAGTTTAATTAGTATCAGGAAAATCTTTCAAAGAAATGACTTTGTTTGCTAAAGTAATGGAAAGAAATTATTAAAAAAGAAATGATCAATTATTCGAAAAAGACTTTAAAATTTATAATATCTTTTAAATTTAAAAAATCTAAATTTATTAGTTAAATTCATGTTTAATCTACTTGATTTAAAAGAAAAAGGGAGAGAAAAATTAAAATGTAATTTTATCCAGCATTAATTATAAAAAAAAAGGAGAGTGATATTATCTAGCTTTGATTGAAAACTCTAACTAGCTTATATTAAGGAAAATGAACATTGATTTCATTATACTTTTGAGCCTTAATATGATTATTCTATTTGATCTATATGCTTTTGATTATCAAATCATTTTTTATAACTGTTAGGAGCAAAAAATGAGTTTGAAATATATTCTTACTCTAAATAAATTAATTTTGATATATTTTTTTAATTTTGAAGTTCATTTATAAATATAATACCGAACTTTTTATGTGTCAATCTTTTAAACATGATTTGCATGATCATTCTTGATAAATGATTAAAGTTAAATTAAATTTACAGCATATTCCCTCTCAAAAATAAATCTCTAAACCTAAATTTGAAACTCATCTAAAAAATTGTATTTGATACTAAATTTTGGATGTGCATTGCAAAATCCTTATGAATTATTTATTTTAAAATAATTTTTACTCAAAGTATTGAATTTGAAAATATGACTATCATTTACTTTGATACTATTTATTTTACTTTGCTCGATACATATCTGATACATACCTTTTCAAAATTTAATTGGCTAAAATTTTTAAAGAAAATGAAAGATTGAATATTAAGTATATACTATGCTTGATTTCATATTTAAATCTTTTAAAAAACTCTATTTCTCTTAAAGCTTAAAAGTACATATTTGAAAATTTGATTAAAGATCATGCTCATTCAAAAATGGGGAGAGCATATAATATTTAAATTCAAGCTAATTTTTTAAATTAAAATAAATATTTGAAACTTATTTTGAGTCAAAGGATAAATTTTTAAAAGAAAAATGATTCATTTAAATTGATTTCATGAATTTAATACATCTCTCAATTTAATACTTTGATGTTGATTTTGATGACTTCTTGTTTCTTCCCATAAGCTTTTTGATGCTGTCAAAAAGGGAAAGAAGTATGTTGAGTATATAAAATATGTATGTACTAATGATGTGCAATACACAATAGGCTCATTAAGAATTCTTTCATAAAGTTTAATTCATTATTCTTATCTTGATTCACATTAGTTTCTTTAGCATATACTCAAAGTTTTACCATCATCAAAAAGGAGGAGATTGTTGACCCCATGATTAATTTTGATGATTGCAAAATCTTGAGTATATTATGTATCTAATCATGTATTTTAAGAATGTGTATAGGACTTTTCAAGTACTTAAAATGAAGAAATTATCTATAGAAGAAATCCCCTCATAAGAAGAAAAGTTAAAGAAAAGAATAATTTTAAATGCTCAAATAAAGCTCAAACAATAAGTTTTTGAAAGCCTTAATGATGAAAAATACCATAAAAATCAAGATGGATGAAGCCCTCAAAAGTTAAAGATAAAAAGCCATTCATATAGAAAAATATAAAGAATTATTGAAGGCTTAAAACTTAGATGATCTAATGAAAAACTAAGCTAGCTCAGTACTTAGTCGTATCAGTGAAAAACTTAGACGGCCTAGTCTCAGAAAATAGAAAAATAAAAAGTTGATTTTTGAACTAAATTAATACTGAGCTAACCCAATTGTAAACTGAGCCGACCCAATTATACTGCACCGACCCAGTGAAAAACTGAGCCGACCCGGTGACTATAAGGGCTAGTTTTTCAAAACTTTAACTTTTTATCCATGACAACTTCCAACGGCTATTTCAAAGGCTCCAACAATCAAAACTCATTTTCTTGCCACTTTCAAGCATATAAAAGACTAGAGATTCAATGGGAAAGGGGGGAAGTGATTTAAAAGAAAAAATCATTAGATTGGGTGAGAAATATTGAATACCAATTGGAAAGAGAAAAAAGAGAGGAATTAGTGCATAGAATTGAGAGCTTTTAAAGAGAAATCATCTCCAACTTCATCCTCATTCTCTCAAGCATTTTTCAAGAAAAATTAAAGCATCATTTGAGCAATCCAACAACAACTTCTTCAAGCTTCAAAGAGTTCTAACCTTTATTTAATATTTTGTGCTGAATTCTTATACTTGTATTTTCATTTCTTTACAAGTTTCTTTAGAGGGAAAGAAACTTGGGGTGTAGGCAAGTCCAAGCTGGTAATTGGATGGCATAAAGGTTGTGGTTGGTGCTCCAAGATTATAACTAATCGGGTTGATAGTGAACCTGAGAAAACTATCAGTGTAGAATTATGGTTGGTGAGCTCGGCAAAATCAACTAAATTTATTTGTGGTTTCAGGTTAAAACAAATGCACTGTAATCTAGGAATTATAGTGGAATTTCTAAAGAGTGCTTAGGGAGTGGATGTACGTGCGGGATTACACCGAACCATTATAAAATTTATGTATTTATATTATGGTTTTGCTTTTCTTGCCTTCTTTATTTGCTTTATATATTTGCATTATCTAGTTGCTTCTAATTCTGCTGCTACACCTTGCTTATTCACCACAAGCATTCAAATTCTTTTAATTAGAAGCACATATTAGCATTAGAGTTTAAATTGGCCAAAATAATTTGGTACCCAATTCACCCTCCCTCTTGGGTAGCCATACCTGGGCAACACTTTCCTTATTTTTGAGCCTATATATCTTCAATAAGTATTAGAAAGAAATCTAGCCAGGATTAGAGCCATTAGAGGATTTTAAATGTATTTTAAATGTGGGCAGACTGGTTAAAAAAATAGCCATTGCAGAGATTTTCCATCGCAGGGGTCGACTTTGGAGTCGACCTCTATGGTAGAAATCAAGAAATGCCCAGTTTCTATTTTCTGGCTTACAGAAATAGTAGTGGTCGATCCTGAGGTCAACCCCTGGCATAGGGACAGCATGCCAATCAGCCCATTTCAGTAAGAAAAAATCTAAGGGTCGATTCTTTTTTTAAAATTTAATTTTCTCTCAAAATATACATCCAAAAATCATGAACCTACCTCCAATAGATCAAAAATCTTCTAGGATTAATCTTGAGGCTTCTAAAATAGATTTTCTTCAACTTTATAAAATTTATGATTTTGCCCCTTATCATCTTTCTTCCTGATTTTTTTCTAAATTATGCATCCAAAATTTATAAAACTACCTTCAATAGATCAAAAATCATCTAGGCTTGTTGTTGAGACTTATGAAATATATTTTCTCCATCTTTATAAAATTTATGATTTTATCTTTGAAATATAATAAATCTATTTTCAAACCAAAATCATTAGTAATCTTCTCAAATATTTTATAATCATCATAATCAATTCTTGGAGCAACAATCTCCCCCTTTTTGATGATGATAAAATACTTGAGCATAAGCAAAAATAAAATATGTATAAGCATTGATTAGGAATTTGAAATTTTTGAAGATGCATCACTTGAACATTGATTAAGAATAAAATGCATCATGAATAGTTTGATGATTACATATGGTCAAGTATTTGAGTGATTTGCAAAAAGGGTAGGTCCGAAAATTATTTATAGAAATTTTGAATTATCCATTTGAATTTTGCTTAGAGCCCAATTTGTTTATACTTATTTCTTTTGTCAATTTTGCTTATAGCTCAATTTTATTTCTCTATTCCCCCTTTTTGACATCATCAATTAAGAAAAATTATTCTTTCCTTGTTTTGAATAAAATTTACTCCCTTTTTCTAATAAGAAGAAAGAACCTGCTCCTTAAAAAATGATTCATAATATAATTGATATTATATGTGAAAAATACGTTCTATATTTATAACAAAATAAGTTGACAACATTCAAAATACATAAGAATCAGACATCAAGTAAATAGTTCTAGCCAAAATATATAAAGATATGACTTGAAGTTTATATTACATATCAGAAGTACAAATAGTTAGCCATACAAAATAAGCACCATATACAATCAAAATTGGCCAACATATATCATGAAGTAATTAATTTAAATATATGAATGCACATTTCATGAATATTCTTAATTTATCTTTAGTTCATTACACATTTTTTATATACTCATTACACTATAATATCTTAATTCAAATCAATGAGTATTAAGATTTTAAGCATCAAATTATTAAGTATTTTAAGCATTAATTCATTAAGCATATACTCAACATTTCTCTTTTCATTTTTGATAATCATTAAAAAGTTTATGGAAAGAATTAAAAAAACCATCAAAATCAATAAGATATAGGAGTGTATCAAATGAAAAATGTATCAAATTTAAAAAATAAAATCAAATAAATCATCTCTCTTTTGAAAACTTATCTTTGAATTTAAAACATGCATAAAACATCATTTTTCTTTCAAAAATTTGCTTGAATTCAAATATCAAAGGCTCTCTGCCTTATTAAATGATTATAACTTTTATAATCAAATATATATATATATATATATATATATATATATATATATATATATATATATATATATATATATATATTTTAAGCTTCAAGAGAAATAGAGCTTTTCAAAATTTTGAACCAAGAAATCAAGCATAACATATATATTTTTTTATATGCATCAAATAAATCATTGAATTATATCATCAAAATATATATATATATATATCAAATTCAGAAAATTTTGATTTAATTTCAAGAGGGTATTAAATTTGAATTTCATGGGATAGTTAATATAAAAATAAGTATGTTTGATATCAAATTTGTATTGATATCACTCTCCTCCTTTCTAGAAAGATTTAATTCAGATTTTTCAAGTAAATATTGAGGGATAGAGCTTTTCAAGATATTTTAGTATATTTGATATCAAGATACTTCAAGATATTTAATTTTAGTATAAGTATTTTCGATGTCAAATTTCTATTTGATACCATCAATTTAGATTTTTTAATTTAATTTTAAAAAATAAAAATTTTCAAATAAAATAAGTATAATATGAAAAAAAGATTGACACCAATTTTAATATTTATTTTTTACTTTTCTTAAGAAATTTTAGTCAATTAAACATTGAAAATGTATGTATTGGAAGAGTATGAAAGATAGTGTCAAAGCTAAAAATAATTTTATAAATATCTTACATTGTACATTAAAAATTTTATAAATTTATTTCTAGGAGTAAGAAGGATTTTTAATTCAATTTAACTCCAAGAATATCAAGAATATTCAGGTAAATCAAATTATAAAATTAGTATATGATTGATACCACTTTAAGCAAGTTTCAACATTTAAGAATAATTTGTTTGTCTAATACTACTTTAAATTAATAGCACTTTAAATCAAGTAAATCAAATTAAATAAACACATCAAAGCACAAATTAAAAAGACTATAAGGCATTTGATTAAGATTTTGAAATCAATTAAAATAAAGTATAAATTTGAAAGAATTATAAGATAAATGATTGAGAATTTGAGATTAATATCGATATTTTCAATACCAATTTTCAACAACTGTCTCTCCCCCTATTTTCAAAAGTTAATACCATAAAATTCATCACATGATATTTTTAAATTTGTTCTCTCTCTTTTTCTTTCAAGTTAAGTATCATTAATTGATACCACATTAATCTTTAACTAATACTAATTTAACTTTTAAGCTCAGATTTTCAAATTTGATTGATACCAATTTTATAATTAATTCATCTTAAATGAATTTTCCTCCTTACTTTTGCAAATAAAGATATTTTCAATTAAATAGTCTTTTAAGCTCAAATTATTTTTTTAGTATTTTCTTCCTCTATTGCACTTATTTTAAAGTAAGCATATTGAGTTTTAAATAATCAACCATCAATCAAATAATCAATCATAATCATGATATAGTAAAAAAAAAATTTTATGAAAATTTTGCTATCATTGATTTTAAAATGGAATGTTTACAATAGGATGTCTTCAATCATGACAACATCAAAATGATAAATTGATGTTAAATATTTTTAAAATATTTATTGATCTTTAGAAATGATGACACAATCAAACAATTAAAGTATGAATCGATAAGTTGAGAAATATATAAATGCTTCAATCAAAGATGTACAAATCAAGTAATATAAATAATTTTTTTTTAAGTTTAAAAATTATTTCTTTCTTTTCTCAAGAAATATTATACATTGAGTTTAGAAAAGGTAGAAAACATTTATAATTTATCTCAAACAATATCATATTAAAATATGATTCTGTAAACTTAGATTTGAGACAAAGTATTATTTTCTTTCTTCTCTTTTTTTGTCAAAAGATGGAGTACAAGATGACAAAATTTGATACCAATTTTTTTAGTTTTTTTTATCAAAAAAGATGAATCCATTAAGTTCAGATCAAATTATTTTGATAAGTCATTTTAAATTGATACCAATTGACTATGCAAATAAATCATAAAGAGATTTACTATTTAAATTTAAATCTTACTTTTTTAAAAAAATATCACTCAATTTAGTTCAAAAAAGATATGAAATTCTTTGAATTTATCTTAAAAGATATCATATAAGCTATGCAAAACTAGATTCGAGATAAAATATTCTTTCTTTTTGTTGAAAGAAAGTAATAGAGTGCTAGGCAGAAAAAAATCTGTTTGATACCAATTGTGAAACTTCATTTGAGGATGAATTCTTTGATACCAATACAAAATATGAATAAACAAGATCACATGGAAGCTCAAGAATTAGTGAACCAACAAGTCAAGCGATCAATAAATGCCTATTAATAATTTTTCATGAGATTCAAAAATTATTTATCTAGTATTTTTATTTAGAGTAAAATATTTTTCAAGATTCAGCTGGATACTAATTAATTATTAAAAATCATTATAGGATCAAACCATGCAAAGTATGATAGAATGGAAAGTAAATTAGAAATGATTTCTCTAAAGCAAATCAAATAACTAAAATAACAAGAGTGCATAAATAGATCAAAATAATTTTATTTTTAATATTTTAATAATATTTTCTTTTATTTAGTTTAAAATTATTTCTTTCCTATTTTTCATAACAAATGCTAGAAAACTTGACTTTCTTAATTCTCTTCCTATATCAAAAAATTAACTTTTCTTAATTCTTCTCCTATTTCTTTCAAGTCAGGCATATTTAATTAATTTAAACAAGCAATCATTTCTCCTCCTTATTTTACAAGCAAAGCACATATTGAGTCAAACAAATAATATCAAACACATTGAATTTTCATAAAAGATGAAATTTTTATTTATTAGCTAATGGTGATTAGAAAGATAAAATTATGAAAGCATGCAAGATGTATGAGAGCTATATCCTATATAGATGCCAAAAATAGATTGAAAGGGTCACTAAAACTGTGGAAAGGAATCCTAGCATCTTAGGGAAGTATATATCAGGAAAATTCTAAGATGTAGGTCTAGGCTAAGTAGAAGGAGAGTGTAGTCTAATATCTCCAAATGATTGGGCCCAGTAGTGAACATCCTTCCTCATTGCAGTGAGTGTCCGAATCAATCTTCCTAACTCATCTCTAACCAATAGTAATGCTTTCATCTGATATCATCTCATCTAGTGTGCCTATGATATGTACCTCTAAAGCTCTACATAGACAGACGCTATGATCTTGATGGAGAGTCTCTCAATAAATGCATCCTCATTCAGTCTATCAGATAATCATGAGCTAGTATCTAGATAGATGGTCTGTGAAAGTGAAGCTGTCTCTATTTATTCATGCTGCTCTACTGGCTCCTTATCCTAATATATACTATAATAGGCTCTGCTATATGAGTCTCATCATCATTATCTGCTATACCATGAGAGTTGATATCCTTAATACCCTCAATCATCATCTCGATTAAATATAAATCTTAAATGCAGTTGCTTGAAATAATCCGAGATGCTCTTACTAGTTTGTATATGGTTAGCGTGCATCCAATGCTATCAACATTTATCTCAATCTGTACACCTTTCACTTTGAAAACTAGACTTTCTCTTCATTTAGGCAAAATACTTTCGAGGTGCCATTGGAGAACAAGAACTACAAGATTAGAATAGAAATGAAGAGGAAAGGTCCGATTTTAGTAAGAAAGGGGTTTGAAAGAAATTACAGCTCGAAAAAATTGATAATGGAATGATAGAGCCTTAAAATATTTTTAAATAAAAGAATTAATCCTAAAAAAAGGGGTCAACTCCTGCTAAATCAAGAGTCAGCTCCTAAAGAGAGGTCGACTCCAATAGAACTGGGAGTCGGCTCCTCAAAGAAAAAAATAGTTCAAATAATTTTTGATTTAAAAAATTTAATCAAGTTGAATAAGAATCAGTAGGCAATCAAATCAATGATCAAGAAAGTATTCAAGTCAAATTGGGGGATCAAGAATTAATCAATCATAGGGACAAGATTATCAAGTCAAGAAACTCATGTAAAAGAAAATCTAGATATACGCTCTATGAGTTTTGGTTGAACTATAAAATTTCAAATCCTTAAGAATAAGCTAATATGTAATGTAATTCAACACATCAAGCATTTGAGTTTTCTGAATAGATGTTTTATCTTCAAATACATAGATCATGCAAAGTTTTGAAAAATTTCAATATTTAAGTATCTTACGGGAGAATGCCAAAAATCAGTTTTACATGTATGTTCAGTAATTCAAAAATATTCATATCCAATTAAGCATCTTTTAATTTAAGTTTATCAATTACAAAATTGATATGGTGAAGCTATTATATTATATTGAATTTTAAGATAATTTTAATTCATATTATAACATGATACTTATAGAGGAGAGCATATTAATCTTTAAAATCAAAGTATTCTAATCATCAAAATCAATCAATCATACTAATTTACTAATATATGAAAAGAATTTCAAGAAAGTAAATAAAATATGAATTCATATTAAAGTCAATAGATTTAATTAAAATAATTTTAACAATCATTGATGGTATGATGTGAGAAAAAATTTAGATTATACCATGCATCAATACCCATCATTTTTTATTTTCAAGGCATCCATAAAAATTTTCTTCCTTTCATTTCATTTGGATCCTTGCTGCACCTGCAAAATTACTTAATAATTTTTGGTACCCAAGTCATCTTAGGTCCATAGGAGTTAGTGTTCAAAGATTTCTTCGAAACCTAAATTTGTTTAATCAAGGTTTGGCCAATTCTTTTAAAATTTTAATTCAAAATTTTATGGTTAATTTGATTACATTTAAAGCACTTAATAATATGATCTTTAGTTGATGCTCTTATGAAAATATTTTTAATATTTTGCTATTTTCTTGACATATTAGAATCAGTTTCTACTCTATTGAAAATAGCCCCATTGACTTTTACCATAGATTGAAGATTTTGAAAGCTAATTGTGAACTTTTCAGCAATAGATTTTAAAACCTCAACTTCTCTTCTTAATTTTTTTATTTTCTATCAAGATTTCTTTCTTTTCATTTAAAATATTTTTATTTTCTTTTAGGAAGGATTTTAAAACATCATTTTTCTTCTTAAGCTCTATATTTTCTTCCAAAAGAGATTTTTCAGAAATCAAAATTTTTTTTTCTTTTATTAAAGATTTTTCTGATTTCACAAGTTTATCTTTTTCTTTAACTAAATTTTTTTTAGATTTTTTATGATTTTTTTTCTTAGTTAAAGTTTTAATTTGTTTCAAAAAGTCATCCTTTTCTTTGGCCATGTTTTTCATATTTTTTAATAGATTTTTATTTTCACTCAAAATTTTATTTTTCTCTTCAACCAAAGATAAATTAGATTTTTTAAGTTCTTTATTCTATAGCCTTATATTTTTATGTTCATCCATTAACTCATTGAAGGCTTCATACAATTTATTAAAAGTAAATTCAGAGGAGCGTTCACAATACACCTCATCATTTTGAGCCATAAGGCAACAACTTGCTATATATTCCTCCTCTTTCTTATTCTTCTCTTCTTTCCTTTGCTCCCCCTTAATCAATGCTTTCTTTTTTTTTTTGTTTCTTTCTTGTCTACTTCTTTCATCCTCATGCACCATAAGGCATGAGTTGGGATGCAATTTTTTACTTCTTGGGAGCTTGACATTTTTCTTTGATTTACTCCCTCAAAAGTAGTTTCTAATTTCTTCCATATTTAATTTGCTAAATTAAATAAAAAAATTATATTAAAAATATTTATATCGAATGAACAATAAAGTAAATTCATTCCTTTAGCATTCATTTGAATCATTTCTTTATCATGAATCGATGCATTGGATGTGTGTAGGCCATTTATTATAATTTTTTATAAATTATAGTCATGTGCTTGAATGAATATTTTTATCCTAGATTTTTAATAAATATAATTTGAGTCATCAAATAGTGGGGGTCTATCTATAAAATGTCCATCATTAAAAAAAAGATTTCATTTTTGATTGCTAAGATCTTTGGCTCTTGATGGTTAGGTCCATAACTAATAACAGATAACCTACTCTGATACCACTTGCTACCTAGCTATGCAACCCAAGAGAAGGGGATGAATTAGATTTTTAAAATTTTAAAGCTAATTTAGAACCACAAAGATTATGTAATGATTAGCAAGTTATGTGAAGTGAGTGATTTAAGCAAAGTATAGAAATGAGATGCAAGTATGCAAGAAAATAAAGAAATGAAGATAGAAAATAAGTAAGTACACCATAAATAAACAAGATTTATAGTAGTTCGGCGCCAATCCTTGCACCTACATCCACTTTTCAAGCTCCTACTTAGGAATTCAAATCCACTAAATATATTCAACAAGAATACAATGTCGGTACCTGATAGATTATGATATCATCATTAAAATACCATAATTATCAGTTTAGTCCGACTTCTTCTAAAATAGTTAAGAGCACATAGGTAGTAGCAAGTTAGGTCGAATCCACAGGAAGGTAGTGATTTAATTTTGAAATTTTTAATTTTTTTATGAAAGAAGAAGAGATTTAAAATTAAAATTTAAATCAAAAAATAAAATTATAGAAATTAAATAATATAAAAAATTAAATTTTGGTACTAAAATCTACTATTTTGATCTTAACATCTACTTGCAAGAAGAAATTAAAGAGCAATTAAAATAAAGAAGAATTAAAAGAGTAAAAATTATACAAAAAATAGAAATTAAAAGGGTAATAAACTAAATTTTATATTAAAATTAAAACTTAGAATTCAAATATAATAATTTATAAAAAAAATAAGAAAAACTCTTAATTTTCATATCTGTAATGGCATGGAGATGGTGTGGAAGTCTGACTCTTCTTCTCGATACCGTCTGCCTCAAAGCAACCTTTAGCCAAGTTTGACTTCCATCCTTTACCGTGGCTTCTTCTAGATTAGATGCTTGACCTTTGGGGATCTAGAGTCTTTTTATAACTACTGGAGGGTTGAAGACTTTGTTATCAGGCAATGTGGGACTAAAGAGGAGTATAGATCCATGTTTGTTAAAGAAAATAGTAGATAATCATTGGATCAAAGGTCTTGTGAAGTCTCTGTATGTTCTAACTGTCAGATGGTGATCTAAGGCTTCAAGAAATACCAAAAATGGAATTTTATCAGCTCAAATTGAGTTGAAAAACATTCAGGCTATTGATCACGTATTGATGGAGGAAATTAGGCCATTGATCACATGCCTGGATGTCCTGATCACTGCTGGGAGCATTCTAAACTGTTGGATCAATGCTAGATCCGAGCACTGTCGTCCGATGGCGTAGATGAAGCTGATAGAGTTTGAATTAAACCCAGAAATCATCACAGCCATCCAATCTTGACCACAAGTGATCGTAGCTATTTGATTGTGCACTTACTATTCCCATGAACCATGTGGACTGGCCATATTGTGCACCGCAACCAATCGATGTGCGCATTTCGATGAGTGAAATGGCAAAAATGCCCCATGCATCATGACAAAAATGCGGTAAATCTCTTAAAGGTCTTGGTCCATCACATGGCAACCTATGATTCACTACCATCTGCTGAGCTAGCGGTCTACACTATTTCATGGATTGAATGTAGGCTGGTGGGTTGACGTGCATTGGCTGGGCTTTAAAGGTGGGTCGGCTTCGCTTTCTGGACTGGCTAGCTGGGCGCATCGACTAATAGTGGCTTGGTGGCTTGGCTCGGCGCAGTTGGACACGTCGGTTGATATGACGCAGTGGCTTTAGTCGACTGAGCCATTTTTCTTTTTTCTTTAATTTTTAATTTTAATTTTAATTTTTATTTCTTTAAAAATTCATATTAAATTCATTATAAATCGGAATGACTTCAAATTTATTTCATTACAACCAAAAAAATGAGATCTTTTTATTGATGAATTTATTTTCTTTATTTAGATTAATAAAATATTAATTCTTAAAAATAAATATAAATTAATTAATAAATTAATATTTTTATTAATAAATTTATGATATTATCACACCTCCTAACTTACTCATTGCTAGTTCCTTAGCAATGTCATACTAGTCTAGATTAAATACCATATTTTATTAAGATCCTTCTTCATAAAAAATAGCTTTAGGATTTGAGATCAAAAGTTTAGACAGTATCACTAACTAAGTATTAAGTTTCAAAAGTAAATTTTATGGTCAGATTAATGAGAAACTTCTTTTAGAATTCATCCAAAGATCTCCAACACTTATGTTTGTGATGTCTGACTTAATATTTGGATGTTAATTTAAAGGACAAATGTATCTTCTATTACCACTTATTTTGGTCAATTTTCTATACACCCCCAATGGTGAGTGCATGAATTAAGGTAGCTTTCACACTACCTCTCTTTTTTTTTTTTTACGTGCTGAGCATCCTGACCTTTCCTCCATTGTTTGATGTGAATCTCCATACTTGACTTAGGTGCAGAGATCCAGTTACTAAGCTTAGAAAAATTCATATATACTCTATCTTTTGCACTTTTATTTTGGACAGGTAGCTCTTTCCTTAAATTCAAGTTTCTTTAATTGGGGTATATATTAATCATCAATTTTTTAGTGATAATTAAATCCTTAGTTGGCCTTATAATCAATACTTACTTTACCTCGTTAGTGTGTATGTGCAATTTAAAGTGGTGATAGTTTTTAAATGACTTAAGTAGGTTGCTAAAATTCTAACCAACTAATCTACTTCTTGACTCACTATAGTCATTAGCAAATACTTTCTAACTTTATTATTTTTTCTAGTTTATTTTGCTTAAGATTTTCTTTCCTTAAACATGATTTATTCAAACTTTATTATTATTATTATTATTATTATTATTATTATTATTTTTAAAAAATATTATTATTATTATTATTTATTATTATTATTATTATGTATTTTTTCTACCCTCCAACTTAATCAACATTATCCTTAATGGAGAAGAAAAAATAGAAGGGTGTAAAAAAAAAATTTATTTATCCAGCACATACCTTTGAAAATTTAATCTCTCCCTCCAACTTTATTTAAAATTATCTAAAAAAAAAGTAAACTAAAATTAGATGCAAGAAAACTAAATATTGAATTACCTCCTAATAAGTGCTAAGTTTATTAACTTCAGCCAGATACAATGCAACTCAATTCATTATGAGTCTCTTAATATTGTTTGATCAATGGTTCGGTTTAATAATATTCCTTCAATATATGGTTTAAGCCTTTGACCATTTACCTTAAAGAAATTCTTAGATCTAGGATCATAGAGTTTAATTACATCATGTGGGCACACTTGATTGACTATATAAGGTCCATCCCATCTAGATTTTAACTTTTCAGAAAATAATTAGAGCCTTGAGTTAAATAACCAGACTTGTTGATTTGGCTCAAAGTTTTTTCTTGAAACGTGTTTATCATGAAAGGCTTTCATTTTCTTTTTATAGATTTTTGAATTTTCATAAGCTTCTTGCCTTAATTCATCTAATTCGCTCAATTGTAACATCCGGTTAGAACCAGCTTGATTGGATCAAAATTTAATTGCTTTATTGCCCAATGTACTTTATGTTCAAGTTCTATTGGAATGTGATATGCTTTTTCATAGATCAATCTATAAGAAGACATTCTAATAGGGGTTTTATAAACTATCCTATAGGCCCATAATGCATCATCTAATCGATCTAACCAATCTTTTCAATCTAGCCTAATAGTCTTTTGTAAGATATTCTTAATGTCCCTATTGGATACTTTTACTTGGCTACTTGTTTGTGAATGGTATAGTGTAGCTATCTTATATATCATCCCATATTTTTGTAACAATGTTTGAAACTGGTAGTTTGTGAAGTGGGTACCTCCATCGCTAATGATGGCATGTGAAAATCCAAACTTAGAAAAGATATTCTTTTGAACAAATTTTAAGACTACTTTATGATCATTGGTTCGTGTTGCCATTGCCTCAATCCATTTTGAAACATAATCGACAGCCACCAAAATATATTCAAAATCATTGGAGGGTGGAAAAGGTCCCATAAAATCAATTTTCCATACATCAAAAACTTCAACTACCAAAATAGGGTTTAAAGGCATCATGTCTTTCTTTAAAATATTTCCTAAGGCCTGACACTTAAGATACTCTTGGCTAAAAATATAGGCATCCTTAAATAATGTAGGCCAGTAAAAACCACTTTGCAATACTTTGGGTACAGTTTCTCTTCCAGAAAAATATCCTCCACAAGCAAGGGTATGACAGAATTGTAGGATACTCAATTATTCAGACTCAAGAACACATCTACGAATGATTTGATCAGCACAAATTCTAAAAAGCTCAGGATCTTCCCAAAACTAATATTTAATTTGAGCAAAGAATTGATCCTTTTCATTCTTAGACCAGCCATCAAGAATTTGTCCTACAATTAAGTAATTTACAATATCTACAAACCAAGGAGCCTTTGCATGCAAAACTGCTAATAAATATTCATCTGAAAAAGATTCGATTAATATAGGTTCGGTATCTTTGACTAGGATCCTTGATAGATGGTCTGCTATGGCATTTTTAGATCCTTTCTTATCTCAAATTTCTATATCAAATTCTTATAGTAATAAGATCCATCTAATCAGTCATGGTTTAGTATCTTTCTTTGAGAGCAAGTATCTCAAAGCTAAATGATCTAAATATACCATGATTTTTTATCCTAATAGATATGATCTAAATTTTTCTAGGGCAAACACTATGACTAGTAACTCTTTTTTAGTTGTAGTATAATTCATTTGTACTTTATTCAGAGTTCTACTGGCATAATAAATCACTATAGGATATTTGTTGATCCTTTGGCCCAATATAGCTCCTATGGCAAAGTCTGAAGCATCACACATGATTTCAAAAGATAGTGACCAGTTTGGAGGTTGAATGATCGGGGCTTTGGTCACAGCTTCTCTCAAGAATTCATAGGCTTTAAGACACTCTTCATCAATGTTAAAAGAAACATCCTTAGCGAGTAGATTACACAGTGGGTGAGATATCTTAGAAAATCTTTGATGAAGCGATGGTAGAATCCTACACGGCTAAGGAAAGATCAAATTTGTTTGATAGAAGTGGGTGGAGGTAGTTTAGAAATTAAGTCAACTTTTGCTTTATCAATGTCTATCCCTCTTTTAGACACTATATGTCCTAACACAATCCCTTCTTGAATCATGAAGTGGCTCTTTTTCCAGCTTAAAACTAAATTTGCCTCAATACATCATTGCAAAATTCTCTTCAAATTATTGAGGCAACACTCAAAAGATTCTCCAAAGATCGAAAAGTCATCCATGAATATTTCTAAAAAATCTCCTATCATGTCCAAAAAAATTGACATCATGCATCTTTGAAAGGTCGCCGGTGCGTTATACAATCCAAAAGGCATTCTATGGAAAGCAAAAGTTCTATAGGGACATGTAAAGGTTGTCTTTTTTTAATCTCTTGGGTAGATTGCTATCTGATTATATCCCATGTATCCATCTAGAAAACAAAAATATTGTTGGCCAGCTAGTCTTTCCAGGATTTGGTTAATAAAGGATAACGGGAAGTGATCTTTTTGGATGGCTGTATTAAGTTTTCTATAGTCTATACAGACACGCCATCCAGTCGAAAGTCATGTAGGTACTAGGTCTCTATGGTCAGTGCGGATAATCATGAGTCCAGATTTCTTTAGATCAACTTATGTAGGACTCACCCAGTGGCTGTCAGAAATAGGATAAATAATACCCACATCTAACCATTTAATTAGCTCTTTCTTGACTACTTTTTGCATATTAGGGTTGAGTAGTCTTTGCATTTCTTGAGTTGGTTTGGCATTATCTTCAGTATAAATATGGTGCATACATATTGATAGACTAATGCCTTTTAAATTGACGACGGTCCAACCTATGGCCTCCTTATATGTTTTCAAAACATCTATTACTTGGTCTTCCTACTTAGGAGTTAGATTAGAAGCAATGATCACTAGCAGGATTTTCTCTAATCCTAGAAATACAAACTTAAGTGTTTCAGATAAAGATTTTGGTTCAAGTTGTGGTGGGGCCTGAATTGAAGATCGTAATGGTTCAATTTTTTTCTCAAGTAAGGGCTCGATTTTCATTGACTAAGGTAATGTATGTGATGGATGAGGGGAATCAAACAGGGCATTCACCTCTTGGTCTGGGATTTTTTTGACAAGTTTATTCAGAAGGACATTCTTGAGTAAATCTAAGGAGGAATCAGATTCAACTGTCTCATCTATTTGATCGATTACAAAGCAGTCTTCCTCCTCTTGAGTGTGCTTAGAGGCATTAAAAATATTTATTCTTACCTTTTGATCCCCAAAAGAAATGTCCATGGCTCCTATCTTACAATTAATATTGACATTGGCGGTACCTAGGAATGGTCAATCTAAAATTATGGGATTTTGGTTCAGCTCTTGGGATGGTTCCATATCGAGTATGAGGAAGTCTACTGGAAAATAACATTTATCAACTCTAACCAAAACATCCTCAATTAGACCACATGGTGTTTTTATAGATCTATTGGCTAGTTGTAAAATAACCGATGTCGGTTTAAGTTCTCCTATCCCAAATTTTTTATAAACAAAAGGTTGGAAGTAGGTTGACACTAGCTCCTAAGTCTAATAATGCTCGGTTAAAGGTTATGTCTCTTATAACACATGAAATTAATGGAGCACCAGGATCTTTCATTTTCTAAGGCAATGGATCTAACAGGACTGTACTTACATCCTCAGACAACATAATTCTTTTAGTTTGTGGCTCACGCTTTTGAGTATAAAGTTCTTTAAGAAATTTAGCATAGGCCGGGACATGTTGAATTGCATTAAGGAGGGGTAGATTAATATGCACTTGTTTAAATAGTTTCATTAACTCCTCGTTACATTTTTCTTGCTTTTTATGAGAGCCTGCTTCTAAGGCTTGAGGGAATGGGGCTTTGGGTTTATATGTCTCGGGTAACTCATCTATTCTCCTCTTTTCTTTATCTATCTCATAAGAATCAGTATCAGTACTAGTTCTAGGCTTGGGTTCTTTTATGTAGTTAGCTTCAGTACTAACCTTTTCTTCTGAATTTTGTTCTTGGCTAGCATCAGTACTAGCCTCTATCACCTTATCCTAGTATGGATCCTTAAGAATCCTACCACTTCGAAGTTTGAAAATTACTTTGGCATTCTCTAATCGAGGATTCTTAGGTAGGACGATGGGCTGATGATTGAATCCAGGCGATTGATGGATATTGGGTGGATTGTTTGTAGGATTGGCAATCGATTGGCTTGGTAATTGATCTGGTTTTCTCCTCATACTAGACTCAGCTAATTATCTTATTTGAGCTTCTAGCCTACCAATGGATTGTTGTTGAGATAGGATTAATTATTGTAGTTGATTAAATTGATCATTGGCTAGATTGATCTATTGAGGAGGTGGGTATGAGGGCTGATTATAATATGGTGGCTGGAAAGGCTGACTAGGCTGATCTCTGTTATAAGCATAGTTCTAGTATTATGGTCTTTTTTGATAATTTTGCACTGGTGGAGTTTGGGTCTGAGCCTGAGTCTATTGTGGCTTCTAAGAAAAATTAGGATGGTTTGTCCAGTCTGGATTATATGTATTTGAAAATGGTTTATTAATCGGTTTGGAGTAACCTTGAGCAACTTGAACTTGTTCTTTGATGAAGGGTTAGAATTGTGCAGTCATAGGACATTCACTCATACTATGGGTTGGGCTAGCACAAATAGAACAAATCTTCTGATAATTGAAAGGTGCTGTGTATTGTACAGGAGTTTGTTGATCTAAGTTTAGGAATTGATCTAATTTTTAGGCAATAATGTTGACTTTATCTAATTTTTGGGCTATTAGATTCAAGTCGGCCCTAGAACTAGGTTCTAGATGTTTGATCTCATACATTCTTGCCTATTTTTGATGAGAAATTGATCTT
Organism: Cocos nucifera; assembly: GCA_006176705.1. NCBI lineage: Eukaryota > Viridiplantae > Streptophyta > Magnoliopsida > Arecales > Arecaceae > Cocos > Cocos nucifera. The sequence goes on along the minus strand of QRFJ01003134.1, from coordinate 144,209 downwards.
TCATAAGAGGATAGTGAGGCATGGTTAATCAAATTTTTACTTAGAGTTTCAAATAGTGTGTAAGCTTCATCCTCATTTTTGCTCATGAATGCACCTCCACAGGATGCATCTATCATTTCTCTATATTATTCTCCTAATCCTTCATAGAAAGCCTGGATATTTTACCACTTAGATAGACCATGGTGTGGGCATTTTTTAAGAAGTTTCTTAAGTCTTTCCCATGATTCATGAATTTGTTTCCCTGGAAGCTGAGCAAATCCAATGATAGCTCACCTCATAGTGTTGATTTGACCTATAGAATAAAATTTCTTAAGAAATTCATATTGCATCTTTGCCCATGTTTGAATTAATTTTCCTATTGTGCCAAGCCAATACTTAGCTTTATCTTTTAATGAGAAAGGAAACAAGGTCAGTCTAAGGGCATCATCTGAAAAATTTTGAATTTTTACAGTAGAGCAAATTTCTAAGAATTCATCTAGATGTTTGTAAGGGTCTTCATTGGTATTCCCATAGAAGGATGAGAGCATCTGGATTGTGGTCGAGTTGATTTGATAATGGCTAGTAGGGACATCTGGTAGGTGGATACAAGTCGATGGATTATAGATGGAAGGAATAAAATATTTCTTCATCTATCTAGGTGGTTCTTCATGAATGTTAGCCACTTAATTTTCTAGTTTTATATGAATCAATCATTTAATTTTAGGATTGGATTCAACTAGGTCAGGTAATAGTGATATTCTACCTTGCATATACTAGTGCAACCCCAATGTGTAATTTCTTTTTATATAATATATATATATATTATTTTTATTTTGTTATATATATATTTTTTAGAGAGAAGAAAAGAGAAGGGAAAGAAGAGAGTTCTAAGGAGTCTTGAATCTAGAAACGATACAGAAGAATTAATTATATTTATGTTTGATATTAATTAGTAGACAAGTTAGGCAAATAATCCTGACTAAGATTGTCCTAGATCTAGATAGCTCCTAACTACCAAGGTCACCTATAAGCCTTATAAGTATAGAATTGATCAATCAACTGGCCAGATAAGTATAAGGTCAGTGGGGATCCCCCCGTTGCTTGCCTTAGATACCAATTGTGCTTAGTTAGCCAGGTAAGCTAATAGAACAAATTAAGTAACCACGTTCCTTCGATCCCAGTCATCCTTGAACCACTTGCCTAGACATCAATTAAATTTACTAACCCTCATCTGATCCAAATTTTAGGGTTTCTTGTCCTATTGAGCTCAAGTTCCTAGGGCTGATGTCTAATTGATTTTAATTTTAAAGACTTAGGTCAATACAGGATACCGATTGATTGTTTGTGGGCTAAGGAAGGATGATCAAATCTCTATCTTATCTTATTTAATTGGGTTATGCCCTTAATTTGGTTTAATATGAATATGTATAAAAAAATTTTTGATCAAAGGGTTCTATGCAATTTAAACTAGATACATGCAATTAATTAAATTTTAGAAGCTTATGTTGCCTCCAACAATCACCAAAATAACAAAAAAAAAATCAAACTAATATGATGCATGCTCTAAGCAGTTAGGATTTCTAATCTTCTTAAGAGATTTTTAATTAGATTTAAGTAAATAATTTTTAATTAATTTAAAAATAAAATAAATAAAAAAAAATTAGATTTTAGGATTGATCTCACCAAATAAGATTGAAAATTTTCTTCTTGCCCTAATCTTTTTATTTCTTTTTTTTAATCTATAAATATAAAAAAAATTAGTAGATATAATAAAAAGAAAAATCAAAAAGATCAAAAATTTTAAATTTTTTTATATGCCTTCCTGCAATGGTGCCAAAAACTTAATAAATCACGACATCATCATTACAATACCATAATTATCAATTTAGCCCAACTTCTTTTAAAATAGTTAAGAGCATGTAGATAGTAGCAAGTCAGGTCAAATCCACAGGAACGAAGTGATTTAATTTTGAAATCTTTAATTTTTTTATGAAAGAAGAAGAGATTTGAAATTAAAATTTAAGTCAAAAAATAAAATTATAGAAATTAAATAATATAAAAAATTAAATTTTGGTACTAAGAACTACTATTTAGATCTTAGCATCTACTTGCAAGAAAAAATTAAAGAGCAATTAAAATAAAGCAGAATTAAAAGAGCAGAAATTATAAAAAAATAGAAATTAAAAGAGCAATAAACTAAATTTTATATTAAAATTAAAACTCAAAATTCAAATATAATAATTAAAAAAAGAAATAAAAAAACTCTTAATCTTTATATAAGCAAGAGCGTCGAGATGGTGTAGAAGTCTGGTTCTTCTTCTCAGCACCATCTGCCTCGAAGCAATCTTTAGCCAAAGCCCAACTCCCACCCTTTACCATGGCTTCTCCTAGATCAGATGCTTGACTTTTGGGGCTCTAGGGTATTTTTATAACTACTGGAGGGCTGAAGACTTTGCTATCAGGCAATATGGGACTAAAGAGGAGTATAGATCCATGTTTGTTGAAGAAAATAGTAGAAAATCGTTGGATGAAAGGTCTTGTGAAGTCTCTGCATGTTCTGGCCATCAGATGGTGATCCAAGGCTTCAAGAAATACCAAAAATGGAGTTTTATCAGCCCAAATCGAGTCGAAAAATATTCTAGCCATTGATCGCATGTTGATAGAGGAAATTAGGCCATTGATCGCATGCCTGGGTGTTCTGAACACCACCGGGAGCATTCTGAACCATTAGATCAATGCTAGATGCGAGCGCTGTTGTTCGATGGCATAGATGAAGCTGATAGAGTTTGAATTAAATCCAAAAATAATCACAGCCATTCGATCTTGACCGCAAGTGATCGTAGTCATCCGATCATGTACTTACTATTCTCATGAACTATGTGGACTGGCCGCACCACACACCACAACCAATCGGCGTGCACATTTCGATAAGTGAAATGACAAAAATGCCCCATGCACTGCGATAAAAATGCTGTAAACCTCTTAGAGTTTTTGGTCCATCACGTGGCAGCCTGTGATTCACTACCATCTACTGAGCTGACAGTCTACATTGTTCCATGGATCGAATGATAGCTAGCGGGTTGACGTGCGTGGGCTGGCCTTTGAAGGCGGGTCGGCTTTGCTTTCCAGGTCGGCTAGCTGGGCGCACCAACTGATAGCGGCTTGGTGGCTTGGCTCGTTGTAATTGGATGCACCGACTGATATGGTGCAGCTACTTGAGTTGGCTGAGCCATTTTTCTTTTTTTTTTAATTTTTAATTTTTATTTTTATTTTTATTTTTTTGAAAAATCATATTAAATTCATTATGATTTGGATTGACTTCAAATTTATTTCATTATAACCAAAAAAATAAGATCTTTTTATTGGTAAATTTATTTTTTAATTTAGATTAATAAAAGTATTAATTTTTAAAAATAAATATAAATTAATTAATAAATTAATATTTTTATTAATAAATTTATGATATTATCAGTACCTCTGACTCTAGCTATTCCAAGCTAGAACACTTATTTTTTCGATACAAGCCAATCTAATGCAATCTGATTTAAGGTTTGAATCAATCTTTCTAAATTTTGGAACCTCCAAACTTATTTTTTGGATACAAGCCAATCTAATACAATCTAATTCAAGATTCGGATCAGCCTTTCCAAGTTTTGGAACTCCCCAAAACTTAAATCAAAATAATAAAATAGAGTATGAGTGTTAACAATAATGAAATACAAAGTTAGCCCCTTTAATGAGCAAATAAAATATTAAAAACTCTTTACACAATAAAGAAAAAAGCTTTTCTGATTTTTTTTTTAAGTTGTTGAAGACTTGAATGAGCATTTGAGGGGTTAGTGAGCTTGAAATGAAAGCTTCTTTGCTTGGAGAGGGCATTTTGCTTAAGACTGAAATGAATGCTTGAATTTTTTCTTTTCTTTCCTCATTTTTGAGCCTATATATCTTCAATAAGTATTATAAAAAAATTTGGGCAAGATTAGAACTATTGGAGGGCTTTAAATGCATATTAAATATAACCAAAATGAACAAAAAAATAGTCATTACAGAGATTTTTTATCGCAGGGGTCGACCCTGGGATCGTCCCCTGCATAGGGGGTCGACCTCTAAGGTAGAAGTCAAAAAATGCCCAGTTTCTATTTTTTAGCTTGCAGAAATAGTAGAGGTTGATCCTGGGATCGACGCTAGCATAGGGACAGCATGCCAATCAACCCATTTTAGCAAGAAAAGACCTAGGGGTCGATCTTCTTTGTAAAACATGATTTTCTCTCAAAATGTATATTTAAAAATCATGAAACTACCTCCAATAGATCAAAAATCTTCTAGACTTATTCTTGAGGCTTCCAAAATAGATTTTTTTTAATTTTATAAAATTTATTATTTTGCCCCTCATCATCTTTCTTCTAATTTTCTTCCAAATTATGCATCTAAAATTTATAAAACTACCTCCAATAGATCAAAAATCTTCTAGGCTTGTTGTTAAGACTTCTGAAACATATTTTCTCCAACTTTATAAAATTTATGATTTTGCTCCTGAAATATAATAAATCTTTTTTCAAGGCAAAATTATTAGTAATCCTCTCAAATATTTTATAATCATCAAAATCAATTCTTGGAGCAATAAAGATTTATGATGAAAAGCTATAATAACTTTTATTCAATTAATAATTTATATATAATTATATAAAATAGCTCAATCATCAATAAGCTGATGATTGGCTTTGGAACACTATTTTCAACAATCTTCCACTTGGCCTAAAGCCAATCGATGCAGTTTCGTATACCCATCTTCGACTTGAAGTCATCAAACTTCTTCACCGCAATGGCATTAGTAAATGGATTGATCAGGTTCTTCTTTTTATCGATCTTCTGAAGATCAACGTCACCTTGATCCATGATCTTTTGGACAAGATAAAAGTAGCATAGAATATGCTTTGTCCGTTGGTGTGCTTTTGGTTTCTTCGCTTGAGCAATGGCTCTAGAGTTATCACAGAAGAGCAAAACTGGACCATCTAGAGAGGATGCTACTCCAAGTTTGGTGATGAACTTCTTTAACTATATGACTTCTTTGGTAGTATCTGAGGCAGCAACATACTCTGCCTCACACACTAAATCGACCATGGTGTGCTGCTTGAATTTTTTTCAGTAGACAACTCCACTATTAAGGGTAAACACATATCCTGACATACTCTTGCTATCATCATAATTAGACTAGAAACTAGAGTCTGTAAACCCCATAAGTTTCAAGTCCGATTCACCATAAACAAGCCACTGATCCTTAGTGTTTCTCAAATAATTCAGGATGGTTTTAACAACTTTTCAGTAATTCTCTCCTGGATCAGATTGGTATCTACTCACTACCCATAAAGAGTATACCATATCTGATCATACACATGTCATAGCATACATAATAGAATCTACTACCAAAGTAAATAGAATTCTACTCATATACTCTTTCTTGAGGTGTTGTCGGACGATCCCTCTTTAAGAGAGAAATTTCATGGCCTATCAGTAGATAGCCTTTCTTAGAATTCTCCATACTGAATCTCTTCACATAGTGTCAATGTATGTGGACTAGGATAATCCAAGCAATCTTTTAGATCTATCTATGTAGATCTTCATCCCTAGGATGTAGAAAGCTTCTCCCAGATCCTTCATGGAGAACTACGATGATAGCCAGAATTTTATTCCTTGTAATGCTTGGACATCATTCCCAATTAAGAGAATATCATCTACATACAAAACAAAGAATATAACTGTTAGACCATTAGCCCATTTATATATGCAGGACTCTTCTTCATTCTTAATGAAGCAATACGTCTTGATCATCCTATCAAAATATATGTTCCAACTTCGAGATGCCTGCTTCAATCCATAAATAGATCTCTGAAGCTTGCAAATGTTGGACACATCTATGGATGTGAACCCCTCAGGTTGTATCACATACACCTCTTCAGTCAGCTCTTCATTTACAAAAGCTATTTTCACATCCATCTGCCAGATCTCATAGTCCAGATGGATAGCTATAGCAAGTATTATCCAAATGAATTTAAGCATTGCCATAGAAGAAAATGTTTCATCATAGTCAATACCATAATGTTGATGATATCCCTTGGCAACCATATGGGTTTTATAGGTCTCCACCTTTTCATTTGTATTCCTTTTTCTTTTGAAGATCCACTTATACCCTATGGTTTATCCCTTCGGATGGGTCAACCAATATCCATATATCGTTGACCTTCATGGACTCCATTTGGGATCTCATGGCCTCAAGCCATTTTTTAGGGTCAGGTCTCTACATTGCATCCATGTAGGTGATCGAATTCTCATCGTTCTCATCGAGTTCAATAGGATCGCCATCTCGGACTAAGAAATAATAGTATCTATGTAGCTAACGTGGTACTCTACCAAATCACTTTAAGGATGTAGTATTAATAGATTCCAAGTCTGATCAAATCAAATATGGTTCAAGTTCAGCAACTTGTGTTGGTTCTTCTACCTGTTGAACATTCTCAAGCTCGATCTTAGAGGCATTACTCCCTTCACCAAAAAACTTTTTTTTTCTAAAAAGACTATCTTAAAGCTAACAAATACTTTCTTCTCATCAGCTAGATAGAAGTAATATTCTTTGGTCTTTTTTGGATACTCTATAAAGCTACACTTGTCAAACCTAGGTTCGAGCTTGTCCGTTACTGTTGGTGTAAAATCTGGTTGATGTCAGAATCAGTGCTAAAGTTAGAGAGGATGAGGTCATCATCGATGACCTGCAAATAAGTTTTGCACAAAGTTTGGGGTGGTGGCTCTGGCAAGATCCTTCAACGATCAAGTCAGCTCTTTCAGCCAATAGAAATGAAGTGCTCCGAAAAAAAAGTAGTAGAGTATTGAGAACGAGAAGAGAGCTTCAGGAAGAAAGTATATCTGGAGGATCTCTTAAATAGGTAGAGTCTGTAATAAATTGATAGTGACAATTGCAACTGCTTGGTAGTGGGTCGTTTGGGGCCACGTGAAGTTTGTTATTGAGGGTAGTATCTATTATCGTGATATGCCAGCCCATTGAAATCTGATAGCTGAAGTTTAGATAGAGTAGCTGCAAACGATGAAGAGTTTCTAGCTATTATTATTCTATAGGAGCTCAGAGGTTATCGAAGTTGACTATGTGTAAGCTGTTGTTTATAATATCGAGGGCATGCACCGAGGTCCTTTTAGGCTACTGGAAGGGGTCTGAATGGAATTTCATTAGGAGTATCTAAGAGAAGCTTGATCGAGCGGAGCCCTTTAGGCAACTGAAAGGAAAAGTTTGGGAGGAGTTTGACTATAGGAGAAGTCTAAAAGGAGTTCAACTAGCGAAGAAGTCTGGCTGAAGAAGAAGTCTGAGAAAAGTTTGACTATAGGAGAAGTTCGAAAGGAGTTCAACTGATGGAGAAGTTCAACTGATGGAGAAGTCCAACTGAAGGAGAAGTCTGAGAGGAGTTCGACTGTAGGAGAAGTCCAAGAGGAGTTTGACTGTAGGGGAAGTCTAGAAGGAGATCAACTAATGAAGAAGTTTGGCTGAAGGAGAAGTCTGGGAGGAGTTTGATGGTAGGAGATGTCTAGAAGGAGTTCGATTGGTGGAGTAGTCCGGCTGTAGGAGAAGTATGGGAGGAATTCAACTATAAAAGAAGTTCGAAAGCAGTTCGATTGGTAGAGAAGTCCGTCTGGAGGAGAAGTCTGGGAGTAGTGCAATTGTAGGAGAAGTCCAACTGAAGGAGAAGTCCAGAAGGAGTTTGATTGGCCTCTAAGCTAGCCAGGCTAGACTACCCAGGGGGCCACTCTCACTGTTCAAGTTCATCTGAAGGGGATCCAATGATAGGAGGGTGGCCGAGATTGCTCTGAGACTAGATATTTTGTTTGAAATTATGTCCCAAAGTCAATCATCAGCCTATTGATGGTTGAGATATTGTAATTGATTTATTAATTAATAAAAAATTTTTGACATCTTTTTCATCATAAATTTACATCTTCTAATGAACTCCATTATTGTGATGAAGTCCTTAGGACTATTTAGTTTCGATAAAGAGAGAATTTATCGATTAGTTCTTAAATTTATTCATGATCAAATGATAGGTTGTTAATTAGGATGACAGCATCTATCGAGCATAGATCGCTATATGCCATATAGTTTGGTTGTCCTCTTAACCAAGGAGTATGGAGACACTGGTATGGCATACAGGTGAGATGTATGGGTACATCATCATTGAATGTGACCAACTTCAGAGTATTCTGTTGTTAAGAATGTCTCTGATGGAATATAGGTATAAGTATCCCTTAGACTTGAGATCACATCAATGACTTGTAAGCAACTCACTGTGCTTTGGTACTGGACTAACTAAATTTTTAATTCAGCAATAGAAGACTTCTAGGCATAGTCAAGTACTTGCGAAGTTGGAGTGTGATCAAGATGAAATTGACCACTCCAAGAGTTGGAGAAGAATGTATCACTGTATTTCAATATAGCAAAATCTTGGCCAGGATAATGCATGATTTGATATTTTAAAATACAATATGGATAACCTATTCAGAGTTGATAGTTGAACTTTGAGGTGTTCTATGAGCATTGTGGTCAAGCGGATGAATTATATGGAAACTATATTCGCATGGGTTCTAAGGATGGTGTTCTACACCTTTCGATCTATCCGACCATCGGGTATCATTGCTAGATGGTCACTTTGATTGATATAAAAAATTATTCCTATGCTATCAGCTTAGGTTCGGACCTATGAGGTCACACACATTAGAGTTTATGCTCCGATCGGATGGTTGATCAATGATTTAGAATCATTTTAGGGTTAAACAATCAATACGATTGGTGTTTAACCTAGTGCAAGTGTTGCAGGAGGATCAATTAGCAATTCGATTGCTAATTAGCTTAATTTGATTAAATCAAAAGGCTGAGATTAAGTCTAATTAAATATGATTTAATTAGATTTGGTTTGGTCTTGATTGGATCATGTTCAATTGGCTTATTGGATAAGTCAAGTGCAAGGAAGAACTAGTCCTAGTTTAACTAGGACTAGGGTCAACCCAATTTTCTAATTTGATTAGAAAATTAAATTAAAATTAAATCTAATTTAATCTAATTTAATTAAGTCTTTAAATGGATTAGGGCTTTATTTAATTGGGTTGGTTTACTTTTATTTTTAGTTGGTTAAAAGATCTTGTTTGACCAAGTCAAAATAGGAGTCCTAGTGTGATTAGGATTCCCTATTCCTTACGCCACCTAATCCTCATGCCCCATCCTTTTCTCTTTATATTTTTACATGAATAATCTCCATGTCTTAGGTTTCTCATACCTCCCTTCTCTCTTCCTTTTTCTCATATGGAAGTTTGTTGGAAGATCAAGTCAAAAAATGGAATTAGTTTTGCTTAAGGATTCTATGAGATAGAATCCTTGTAAACCAAAGCTCTTCCCATAAGTGTGCCGACCCATCCTTCCTCATTTTCTTCAATTTTCATGGTAAAAGGGGACATTTTTGTGTGTGCCCCCTTTGTTGGTCCATGGGAAAAAAAAGGTGGGGGCCCCCAAGAGTTGGGCGCCCCAACAACTTTCCTTATTTGGTCCTTCCTAGTCTAGGTTTTTGACCTAACTTAGACTCTACATATATCTTTATTTAAAGAAATTTTTGGTTAAAATTTTTGTGGATTGTAGACATTTGAGAGATCTCTTTCATGTAGAAAAATTAGAGAAAAATTCATCTAGGTCATGGAGATATTGAAAACACAAATCAGGGTATCTAGAAAAAGAACAAAGAAGAAGAAGAGGGTCTTCTTCTAGGGTTTTTGTTCTAGATCTCTTCCTCCCTTTTTGTAAGCTTTTGAGAGGTGTCTCAGCATCACAAATCTTCCCCTTTTCTTTTGGTATTTTGGAGTGTCCAATTTTCAAAGAACAAAGCATCGAATTAACCGTCGAAGAGAGATCAGCACAGTGCTAGCATATTGTGCTGATTTCTTGCATCAGGATCTCTGATCATATTCGTGGGCTCGTGTGGATGACTCCTAGAGGTCGAATATGTGTGCAACTTATGACTTCATCCTCAAGCTTGGATCAGCAAGTTAGAATGTCTAACTTGCTCAGATAATAGATCTGATATATTAACTTCATACCTGCATTTGATGTAGTGTAGATCTAGGTTGATTTGATCAACCTTTACTTTCTTGTTTGATTTTAATTTTTGATTTAATATCATATATTGATCATATAATAGATCTGAGATCTAGGTATTTATATATTAATTTAAATAAATATTTGATTTATTTAAGTCTTTCGCTACATGATCTTGAAAAAGTTTCAAGATCTACCAATGAAATCCTAGATCTGGTTCCTCCAATTAGTAGCAGAGCAAGCATCTTATTACATAATTTTTATACATATTTAGATTATTTCTTAGATTAGGTCTAATTTATCATCTAATTATTAAATCTAAAATTTTTAAAAAAATTAGATCACATGAACTGCCATAAGGTTGTCCTGCTGTAAGTTTTACCCCTTACAGTGAAAAGGTTATCCTAGTTCATGATGATCTAACTCTAATTATAAATTTATTAGATTTGATCTAATTTTATATATGACTTAATAGATTTAAAATAGTTTTAGATCTAAAAATAAAATATTTTAGATTGCACCGACTATCATAAGGTTATCCTGTTGTAAGGTTTACCTCTCACAGTGAATAGGTTGTCCTAGTACATGCTGATCTAAAATATTGATCATAAAATTTTAGATTAGATCTAAAAAATTTTATGATCTGACTAAAAATATTTTAATTTAATTTTAATCATCATAAATATATTAGATTTGATCTAGAAAGATTTATGATTGATTATTATTGAAACTATTTCAATTACATGAACCTATTTAGATTAGATCTAACGTAGTTTTATGTTTATTTTACTTGCATATCGATTATGAATCAAACATGCAACTTGATTGATAGAACTATGTTAAGAAAAAAAATTATTTTACGGATCAGATTCGTTCAGATCTCATTGGATCAAGAGGGATATTTTAAATTTTTTTTTCTTAGATCCAAATCAGATCTGAGACTCTTCAGATCTAATTTTATCGATTTGATAAAATAAAATAAAATAAATTAAATTAAATCTAATTTAATTATACCTTTGTTATGGGTAATCCTATTACCCTATGATGATCCCATTATTTGCCTGAGGTTCTGAATGTAGCCACACAAGCGCCTAGCCTCTATCGGCATCCACTCAGATAGGATCTAGAGATCTTCTCCTTCTCAATCTTTTTTCTAAAAATCAGATCTGGATATGATCTTAAAGATCTTAAAAATGCTTTTTGAAGATCAGGTATTGTCTTTTGCAGCAGTGCTGCCTTCTTCCTTTTCTATCGCCTTTCCCTTGCTCGGATCAGACCAAGCTTGCACCCAAAAGTTTTTGAACGTGGATAGGAGAGAGAGGATCTGAAGGTGGCATGGAGAGGGAGGGAGAGAAGCCTTGTGGCATGGGCAAAGGGTAGAACTTTTTTAATTCTAAGCATAGATAGGGTTTATATAGATCCTACTGTGCCATGCAGCACTACACCATCCTGACCAATCATGGCTCTTTGTGCAATTAGATCTAAATCTAGTTGGTGGGATCACATCATCTGATCTAATTAGATTAGAGTCCCTCACAAACCTCCTTAGGTGGCATCAAGACTAGTCAAAGAAGACCCTTTGGTGCAATCCAAGTTGAAAGCATGTAGCAACTGGAGTCCCATCTGTATGGAACTCCAGGCATGATCCTCATGGGGCGCACGCCTCCCTAGGCATGCACCCCTTTTCTTCCTACTTTTTAGTAAGGGACAAAACTCCATATTTTCTCCTATGGGTGCATGACATATGGGCAGATGTCTAAGTGTCAATGGTCAACGTTTGACCAAAGTCAAAGAACAAGATTTAGCAGGTGACGAAAAATGGTAGGTGTTATCTCAAATTTATCTCATAAATTAAGACAACCCTTTTCTAACCTGGACAAGCTCTAATCAGACCATATAATGATTTCTGAGTGAGCTCAAACATATTTGGCTTAGTTGAGATAAGTTTTAATGATTGTTGAAGGAGAATATTAGGCTCAATCATGTGCTAGCACGATTTTCTTGAACCTAATTGAATCTTATTCAAATCAATTGAACTGGGTTAGTCCAATTAATGATATCCAGATCCAAATCCTTATTCGTATAATCTAGTTAGGTTCAGTTTCGTATGGTAATGGGATACGTCATGATTTCTATCATCGACATCATTGAAACACCTTCTGATGGATCAGAACTTTTTTGATTCAGACAATTAGTATGATCGATCATTCAAATTATTATAATTACTCTCAAAATCCACCAGTGACACCTAGCAGCATATGGTGGCAACCTATCAAAATTGAAAATGAACCTCTCGGTGCAGTTACCTGTGTGACTAAATTTCTCTATCTTGAGCCCTGATCGGATTAAGGTTAAGGTGATCTTGTCAAATCCTAATTTTTGTCATATGAATTAATCATTCAATTCAAGTTCAATGTGAAAAATCCTAATAGAAACTCTTTCTATTATTTCACTTTGCCATGGCCATGGACTTATGGACTTGATTCTCATGATCATTATAAGGCTGCTTCTCATCTATCGAGGTAGATAGATCTCCTATCGGTGCAATCTAATTCCTACAATGAACATGCTATAGCCAACATACACCTCAGGATTCCGAATGATTAGGAGACCGAGTTATGGTGTAATCAAACTATAACACCCTCAAGGTAAACTATCGATGCACCTCATGCCAAAGAATCAGGCACACCACTGTAGCTTCGAGCCAGTCATCGATGAGAAGGTAGACTTTTCTCATGACTGCTCGAGGTGGTCACGCTTAGTGCTCTCATTTCCTAAAGAGTACGTGTACTCTTGCTCTAGTGTCTCTACACTGTAGACTCAAGACTTATCTATCCTAAAAAAGTGATCGTACATCAACCTTTCGGATCAATCACCATCCTCATGATCATCCTATGGTCGGGAGCATTTTATGAGTTAATAATAAAAATTCATGTCTTAAATTTTTAACTCTTGAAAATATGAACTATCATTACCATTAACTCAAGGGATGTATCATAGATACTTTTAAATACACATTATGATAGAAAATAATCCATTTATTATTTATAGTCAAAACTATAATTTTGTCCTTAGATGTGTATTATAAGCGTCAGCCAATTCTGACTTCTATGGCACATATATCTAACACTATGTTGTAAAAATGATTTATAAACATGAAAATCATTTTCAAAAAGTCGAACCCCAACTCTCAACCCAAAATATAATTGAGAATTAAGAAGTTGATTGATTAGGATCTAGGATTGTGAATTGAAGATCCTAAGACATAAATCATAACACATTGGGTTAAATGGGTTAGTGGGGATTAGGTCCATTAATTGGGTTAGACCTAGGATTAGATTAAAGAATGGACTTAATTAGAGAATTGACTAAATCTAATCAATTATTATCTTAGATTAGGTTAAGGATTCTCTAGATCAATTACAATAGTTATAGTTGGTCAAGTCCATATCTTTAATAAGACCCAAGATGTGAAGGAAAATTATGATTTTTCGGACCAGATTCGTTCAGATCTGATCGGATCAAGAGATATATTTCAAAATTTTTTCTCTTTGATCTAGATTAGATCTAAAATATTTTAGATCTAATTCTTATTATTCTAATAATAAAAATAAAATCCAGATAAATTAAATTAAATTTAATTTACCTTGATGTAGGGTAATCCTATTATCCATTGATGATCCTCTAAGCAGCGGAAGGTTCTGAATCTATCCACGTAAGTGCCTAGCCTCTACCAGTATCCACTCAGGCTAGATCTGGAGATCCTCTTCTTCTCTATCATGTCTCCAAAAATTAGATTTGAATCTGATTTGGAGGATCTTCAAAATGGCTTTTGAAGATCAATAGTTGTCCTTTGCAGCAGCGCAGCCTTCTAGCTTTCTATCGCCTTTCTTTCACCTGGATCACACCAACTGGATCCCAAACTACTTTGGTTTTGGAGAGGAGAGGGAGAAGATGGTCTTGGCATGGAGGAGGAGAGAGGCAGCCTTGGGGCGTGGAGAATTGTGTTTCCTTTTGGGTTGGGCGTAGGGTCTTATTTGTACACTATGTGTGATCCAACTCCTCTTCATCCCAACCAATCACAACCCTTTGCAAAATCAGATCTAAATCTGATTGGTGGGAATAGAGTCCCTTGGATTCATCCTTAGATGGTGCCTAAGACCAGTCAAAGTTGGTTCTTAGGAGGAGTCTAATCGGAATCCAAAAAGGAGATGGACTCCCTGTCCAACAGGGACTCCTGGGTGCCTCAAACTTGGGCGCACGCCACCCTTGGCATGCACCCTCCTCCTTGCCAGCTTCTGGCAGGGGGACAAGCCCCCACCAGCTCTCCAATCGGGGTGTGACACATGGACAGAAATCAAAGTATCAATGGTCAATATTTGACCAGTCAAAGGTCAACTTTTGGCCAAAGTCAAAGGACGAGAAATGGCAGGCGATAAAAAATGATAGGTATTATCTTACGAAATAAGATAATCCTTTTCTGATCTGGACAGGCTCCAGTCAGACCAAGTGAAGGCCTCTGATCGAGCATAAACTCCTTTGGCTCAGTCAGTTTATGATAGTAAAAGAAGAACGTTAGGTTCAATCGAGTGCTAGTACGTTTTTCTTGAACCTAATTGAATCTCATTCAGATCAATTGAACTGGATCAGTTCAATTGATGATCACCAGATTCAAACCCTTATTTGTGTGAACCAGTTAGGTTCAGTTCTATATAGTAATGGGATATGTCATGATCTCTATCATCGACATCATCGAAACTCCTTTCGATGGATCAGAACTCTTCTGATTCGAACAGCTAGAATGATCGATCATCTAAATCATTCTAATTGCTCCCAAAATCCACCAGTGACACCTAGCAGTATATGGTGGCAACCCATCAGAGCTGAATGCGAACCTCTTGGTGCAGCTACCTATGTGATTAAGTTCTTCTATCTTGAGCCTTCGATCAGATTAGGGTTTAGGTGAACTCGTCAAACCCTAGTTTCTATCATATGATGTAATCATTCGATTCAAGTCCGATGTGAAAACCTAAATAGAAACTCTTTCTATTATTTCACTCTGCCATGGCCATGGAGCTTTTGGACTTGATTCTCATGATCATCATAGGGCTGCTCCTCTACCACCGAGGTAGATAGATTCCATCTTGATGCAATCCAGTTCCTACAATGAACATGCTATAGCCAACATACACCTCAGGGTTCCGAATGGCTAGGAGACCGAGTTATGGTGTAGTCAAACTATAACACCCTCAAGGTGAACTACTGATGCACCTCAGGTCAAAGAACCAGACACACCACTGCAGCATCGAGTCAGTCATTGACGAGAAGGTAGACTTCCTAATGACTACTCGAGGTGGTCACGCTCAGTGCCCTCATTCTCTAACGAGTACCTTGTACTCTCGCTCTGGTGTCTCCACACCGTAGACTCAAGACTCATCTACTAAAGAGAAGCGATTGTACACCAACCTTCCGGATCAATCACCATCCTTGTGATGATCCTATGGTTGGTAGCATTTTATGAGTTAATAATGATTATTCATGTCTTAAATTTTCAACTTTTGAAAATATGAATTATCATTACCATTAACTCAAAGGATGTATCACAGACACTAAATACACATATGTGATAGAAAATAATCCATTTTATTTATTATAGTCAAAATTATAATTTTTTCCCTAGAAGTATATTACAAGTGTCAGCCAATTCTGGCTTCTAGGGCACATATATTTAATAATCTCTCACTTGTCCTAAAGCCAATTGGCTATAAGTCTAAGTCCCATCTTCTCAAGGTAGGCTTCGATCTTCTACTGGCCCAATGGCTTTGTAAGCGAGTCTGCCACATTGTCTGTGAAATTGACTCTCTTGACCTCGACGTAACCCTTCTCGAGGTAATCATGGATGAGGTGGTATCGCCGCTCAATGTGCTTAGATTTTTGGTGAGACCTCGGCTCCTTAGCAAGGGCTATGGCGCCATTGTTGTTGCAATAAAGGGGAATGGCATCTCATGGCATTACTTCCAGCTGATAGCACCATGATTGCACACAAATAGACTCCTAAATGTCGACTTTCGATCATCTATATCGAACATGAAATCCGAGTCTGTGTATCCCTGGACTTAGAGTTCTCCATTACCAAAGACCAACATCATATCCTTAGTTCTTCTCAAGTACTTAAGGATACATTTCACAGAAGTCCAGTGTTCTTCCCCTAGATTTGACTGATATCTGCTTGTGACACTCACAGCATGGGCTATATCAGGTCGTGTACATAGCATGGCATACATGAGGCTCCCTATTGCAGAAGCATAAGGGATCTTGCTCATGCGTTCTATTTCCTCAGGTGTGCTAGGGCACATCTTCTTGGAAAGATGAATACCATGTCTGAAGGGTATTAATCCCCTCTTAGAGTTTTCCATACTAAACCTCTTTAGTACTTCCTCTATGTACATCTTCTGTGAAAGTCCTAGCATCCTATTCGGTCTATCCCTATAGACCTTAATTCCTAGAATAAAGGATGCTTCACCTAGGTCTTTCATGGAGAATTCCTTGGACAACCATATTTTGACTGTCTTCAACATGAGAATATCATTCCCAATAAGGAGGATGTCATCCACGTACAATACGAGGAAGACAACAGCGCTCCCACTGACCTTTTTGAAAGACACACGGTTCCTCTTCATTTTTTGATGAAACCAAACTTTTTGATCACATCATTGAAACGAGTGTTCCAGCTCCGAGATGCTTGCTTAAGTCCATATATGGACCTTTGCAGCTTGCAAACCTTGTGATCAGTATCACTGGATGTGAAACCTAGCGGCTGTTCCATATAGATATCTTCCTCAAGATATCCATTTCAAGAATCATCATTTTCACATCCATTTGCCATATTTCATAATCAAAATAGGCTGCAATGGCAAGCAATGTGCGGATGGATTTTAGCATAGCCACTGGGGAAAAGGTATCCTGATAGTCAATGCCTTCGCATTGACTATAACCTTTTGCCACTAGTCTAGCCTTGAATGTCTCCACATTCCCATCTGCACCAATCTTTCTCTTGAAGATCCATTTACACCCAATAGGTACTATACCTTCTGGTGGATCTACCAAGGTCCAGACTTGGTTTGAGTGCATCGAGTCAATTTCTGACTGCATTGCCTCTAGCCATTTCTTAGAGTCGATATCTGATATCGCCTCATTGTAGGTTTTGGGATCATCACCATGAGCACCATTACCTACGAGGAACATTTTCTCTACTTTCTCTGAAATAATACCTAAGTATCTTTCAGGGGGACGGAAAACTCTTTCCGATCTACGAGGTGGAGGAGGTAGTGTTCTTATTGGCTCAACCTGATTTGGTTCCAATTGGTCCTTAGCTCATTGTACTTGTGAGACTTTCTCATCAAGCTTAATCTACTTTCCAATGCCGCTATCTTGAATAAACTATTTTTCAAGAAAGATGGCATGTCGACTCACAATCACATTGTGGTCTTCTGGAATGTAGAAATAGTATCCTAATGACTCTTTAGGATATCCTATGAATCGAGCTCTGAAGGACCTAAACTCTAACTTGTCCGCTTGTTGTCTTTTGACATGAGCCGGACAACCTCCAAATTCTGAGATGACTCAGACTTGGTTTCTTACCGTGCCATATCTCATACGGTGTGGTAGGAACGGTTTTAGAGGGAACCCTATTCAGTAGATAAATTGAAGTTAACAATGAGTGTCCCCAAAGAAAATCAGGAGAGGTCTGTGAAGCTCATCATGGATCGGACCATATCCAATAGAGTCCGATTTCTCCTGTTCTGAAATCCCATTGAGTTGAGGTGTTCCTGGTGGAGTCCATTGAGAGACTATGCCATTTTTCTTGAGATAGTCTAGGAATTTTTGGCTAAGGTATTCACCTCCTTTGATCTGATCGAAGAACCTTAATGGGTATTTTTTAGTTTATTTTTCTACTTCATGTCTGAATTCTTTGAACTTTTCAAAAGCTTCAGACTTGTGTCTCATAAGATACACATACCCATACCTAGATAGATCATCGATAAAGGTAATGAAGTAGACAAAATTGCCTCTAGCCGGCACATCAAATGGGCCTGCACACATCAGTATGTACTAGGGCAAGGAGATCTGTGGCCCTTTCCCCATGTCCTACAAAAGGGAGTTTAGTCATTTTGCCTTGAAGACAAGATTCACAAGTTGGATATGACTCAGAAAGTCAACGGACTCAATAGCCCATTTTTCTCCAATTTGTTGATCCTATCTTCTGCTATATGACCTAATCTTAGGTGCCATAGATATCTGTCCTTTGGACTATCCCTAGGTCATTTGGCATTCACGTTTTGCTCGATAGTTAGAACAGATACATCAATATGTAGCTGATAAAGATCGTTAATAAGGAAACCATTTGCAATTTTATTTCTTTCATAAAGAATGTTACAATGGTCCTTAAAGAAGGTAATCACATAGCCTTCTAGTGCTAAGCATGAAACAGAAATCAAATTCCTGCTAGCTGCAGGCACATAATAACAGTCTTTCAAAACTAAGTCTAAACCAGATGGTAATCGAAGAGGAGTATATTTCCACGGCCACTGCAGCAACTCTTGCTCCATTTTCGATGCGTAGGATCATGTCTCCATCCCTCAGCCTCCTGCTATCCTCAAGACCCTGCATGAAAGTGCACAGATGAGCACTAGAACCAGAGTCAAGCACCCAACTGGATGCAGAAGAAATCGTAAGGTTAGACTCAATAACGAGCATACCTCCAGAAGGACCTTCCTTCTTGTTCTTCAGGGTGGCCAGGTAAGTAGGGCAGTTCCGCTTCCAATGGCCGTCGCTGTTGCAATGGAAACACTTTTCTTTGACATCGGCCTTCTTCTTTGGCTTCTTGCCTTCTTCTTCTTTTCTCCTTCCATCTTTTGCTTTTTCGCAGACTTCTTTTTCTTTTCAGAAGACTTTCTTTTGGAAGAAGTCCTGTTCCATAGCAAGAACTGAGCCTTTAGAACCTTTCATAGAAAGCTCAGCGGTGACCAGCATATTCATTAATTCGGCCAAGGAATTTTGAAGTTTATGCATGTGGTAATTCATGATGAATTGCCCATATGCATCAGTCAAGGATTGCAGAATAATATCGTTCTGCAGATCCAAGTCTAACTTCACACCGAGCTTCTCAAGCTCCTTTAATGTCCTTGATCATTCATCAGACAGTGATCTTGGACTGACTGCCCATCACGCATCTTAGCCTTAAAAAGTCATTTTGTGACTTGATATTTGGCTGCGCGACTCTGTTCACCAAACATCTCCTGCAGGTGAGCCAACATTTGGCGAGCAGTCCCGATATCTTCATGTTGGTGCTGGAGCTCATCAGACATCGAGCCCAACATGTAATATCTGGCCTTATTATCTTCGTCTATCCATTTTTTTAGAGACGCTCTCTATTCAATAGATGGACGGGCTGGTAAGGTGGGAGGGTCCTGGTCCAATACATGGGTTAACTTCTCGAAACCCAAAACTATTTTGTAGTTCCTGAGCCAATCTTTATAATTAGGTCCGATCAGTCTATGTGTGTCCAGGATACGTGCCAATGGGTTGGACGCAGACATTTTTCCTATAGAGAGTCAAAGATTCTAGTTAGATACTGTAATTATGACTTGACCAATTTATTTAGAAAATTTTATTTTTAAATAAATTAGCTTCCACTATTTTCTTGGATCCCTACACTCCCTCTGTAGAGATGCAAAAATCTCCATGATTAATGATTTCTAGTGGGTGGTGCGGTCTCACCAACTGACTCATCACCTCACCTAACAGTTATTGGTGATGGGTTAGCCAATGAGTGAACAACTCTTGTTCAATGATTCTCTAATCATGGTGCACCCAAACTTGGTCTCTAATTCATGAATCTCACCGTATCCGAAATATTGATCCACTCCTTAGTTAAGTCAGACCCACCATTTGCACAGACTGGATTCCTAATTGAGTCTCTCACCGTATCCAAAATATTGAGCCCAACTCATCCTCCAGCCCATAGCATCCAATGCCTAATAGACATGGTTGCATCTTCTCGGATGCAACTGAGCCACTGTATCCAACCGAGAACAATCAACCCTGAGAAGGGCCCGCACATCTACAATGGTGGAAGACCTCAGACTTAATCTTTTCTTAGGAAGAATTGATTCAGGTCTCATTAAACTAGACTTCTCATAGTCATAACAATTATGACTAACCTAGTGGCATGGGTTAGCTCGGATTATTGACCACCTCAAATCAAAACTGAGTCAATAGATATGGCCAGGTAAGTGAGACCGGTGGAAGGGATATGCCATTAACTCGTACAAGAATGCATTCAGGTCGAGTAGCTTCCAATTAAAAACCAGTCGGTCGTATGTGCCAAACTTACCTTAGACACCAAATTATTGAACCAGAACCAATTGGGTTAGCCTACAATCCAGACTCTAACCTCTGAGCCTAATTAGGTCTTGCTTGATCGTGACTCGATCTTGACCCAGACTTAATCCTATTAGGCTGGTCAATTTAAGCATTGTTGATCCCATCTAACCAACTCTTGATTCGGTTTGATCAACCGCTTAGACCTAATTGAGCTACCCAAGCCCGAACCCAGTATTATGAATATGTCTTAGATCTAAAATTCTTAATTTTAGACCTAATTAATATTTCATAATCTTAATTCTTAATTAAGTAGGGTTCATAAATAAAATATGCACAATAAATCCTAGGATTTCAGGATCTAGGATTTTGCAGAAAGTAAGTTTTGGATTTTTGATTAAGAACGAATGCGCAGCACCCCTACATGTCATAAGAATTCCCCATCGGATGGAAGGAGAGGGCCTTTAAACCCTTCTTCATTCTTATGACTGGACGGCTAAGAGGAACGTCTTAATCAATAACATGCAATACTACAAAACAGTTTTAGATCTATATCATATATCTCATATACAAATTAGATCTAATCATGGCATATTTTGCATACATCTCATGTATCGAATCATGCATATTTTTAGATCTAAATTATCTCATAATAATCTAAAAAATTAGATTTAAATTAATTTTATCAAAATAAACTCTAATCTAGATAACTATGTAGAACTATTCTACAACTAGTCTAGACATGCATCAATCATATCTCATATGATGTTAAAATTAAATAATTTTTATTTGCTATTTTTTAGATATTATTATAATAATTATAATACTATAAAATAATAAATAAATAGATCTAAAATATGATTTAATCAAATTAAATTAAAAACATGCAAGACTATTCAATAGAACTATTCTATTTTAGAACTAGTCATGCATATTTTCTAATCTTAGATCCAAATCATTTAATTTTAATTTTTCTGATTTTAGATCTGATAACATCTCATGTGACATTTAAAATTACTTATTTTTTAATTAAAATAAATTTAAAATTAGATCTAAATACTTTAGAACCCTGGCTCTGATATCAGTTGAAGGAAAATCCTGATTTCTTGGACCAGGTTCGTTCAGATCTGATCGGATCAAGAGATATATTTTAAAAACTTTTTCTCTTTGATCTAGATAAGATCTGAGATATTTCAGATTTGATTCTTATTATTCTAATAATAAAAATAAAATTTAGATAAATTTAATCAAATTTAATTTATCTTGATGTAGGATAATCCTATTACCCGTTGATGATGCTGTAAGCAGCGGAAGATTCTGGATCTAGCCACGCAAGTGCTTGGCCTCTACTAGTATCCACTCGGACTGGATCTGAAGATCCTCTTCTTCTCTATCATGTCTCCAAAAATTAGATTTGAATCTGATTTGGAGGATCTTCAAAATGGCTTTCGAAGATCAGCAGTTGTCCTTTGCAGCACCGCAGCCTTCTAGCTTTCTGTCGCCTTTCTTTCGCCTGGATCGCACCAACTAGATCCCAAACTACTATGGGCGTGGAGAGGAGAGGGAGAAGATGTTCTTGGCATGAAGGAGGAGGAGAGAAGCAGCCTTAGGGTGTGGAGAATTGTGTTTCCTTTTGGGTTGGGCGTAGGGTCTTATTTATAGACTATGCGTGATCCAACTCCTCTTCATCCCAACCAATCACAATCCTTTATGAAATCAGATCTAAATCTGATTGGTGGAAATAGAGTCCCTTGGATTCATCCTTAGATGGTACCTAAGATTAATTAAAGTTGGTTCTTAGGAGGAGTCTAATCGAAATCCAAAAAGAAGATGAAGTCCCTGTCTAACAGGGACTCCTAGGCGCCTCAAACTTGGGTGCACGCCAAGGCATGCACCCTCCTTCTTGCCAGCTTCTGGTAGGGGGACAAGCCCCCACCAGCTCTTCAATAGGTGCGTGACACGTGGACAGAAGTCAAAGTATCAATGGTCAATATTTGACCAGTCAAAAGTCAACTTTTGACCAAAGTCAAAGGATGAGAAATGGTAGGTGACCAAAAATGGCAGGTATTATCTTACAAAATAAGACAACCCTTTTCTGATCTGGACAGGCTCCAATCAGACCAAGTGAAGGCCTCTGATCGAGCATAAACTCCTTTGGCTCAATCAGGACAACTTTTTATGATAGTAAAAGAAGAATGTTATGTTTAATCGAGTGCTAGCACGATTTTCTTGAACCTAATTGAATCTCATTCAGATCAATTAAACTGGATCAATTCAATTGATGATGATCAGATTCAAATCCTTGTTTGTGTGACCTAGTTAGATTCAGTTCCATATGGTAATGGGATATGTCATGATCTCTATCATCGACATCTTCGAAACTCCTTTCGATGGATCAGAACTATTCTGATTCGAACAGCTAGAATGATCGATCATCTAAATCATTCTAATTATTCTCAAAATCCACCAGTGACACCTAGCAGTATATGGTGGCAACCCATCAGAGCTGAATGCGAACCTCTTGGTGCAGCTACTTATATGATTAAGTTCTTCTATCTTGAGCCCCGATCAGATTAGGGTTTAGGTGAACTTGTCAAACCCTAGTTTCTGTCATATGATGTAATCATTCGATTCAAGTCCGATGTGAAAACCTAAATAGAAACTCTTTCTATTATATCACTCTACCATGGCCATGGACTTTTGGACTTGATTCTCATGATCATCATAGGGCTGCTCCTCTACCACCGAGGTAGATAGATTCCATCTTGATGCAATCCAGTTTCTACAATGAAGATGCTATAGCCAACATACACCTCAGGATTCCAAATGGCTAGGAGACCGAGTTATGATGTAGTCAAAGTATAACACTCTCAAGGTGAACTATCGATGCACCTCAGGTCAAAGAACTAGACACACCACTACAGCATCGAGTCAGTCATTGACGAGAAGGTAAACTTTCTAGTGACTAATCAAGGTGGTCACGCTCAGTGCCCTCGTTCTCTAATGAGTAATGTACTCTCGCTCTAGTGTCTCCACACTGTAGATTCAAGACTCATCTACTAAAGAGAAGCGATTGTGCACCAACCTTTCAGATCAATCACCATCCTTGCGATGATCCTATGGTCGGAAGCATTTTATGAGTTAATAATGATTATTCATGTCTTAAATTTTTAACTCTTGAAAATATGAATTATCATTACCATTAACTCAAAAAATGTATCACAGACACTAAATACACATATGTGATAGAAAATAACCCATTTTATTGATTATAATCAAAATTATAATTTTGCCCCTAGAAGTGTATTACAAGTGTCAGTCAATTCTAGTTTCTAGGGCACATATATCTAATAAGATGGACTTGATTCTTGGCTATACGATCTAGCATGAACTATTAGGTTAATCTAATTGAAACTAATTAAACCAGTTGGTGTCTAAGGTGAATCAGATCGATGGTTTTTAATTGGCAGTCTACTTACCTGGCCATTTCTGATGATGTCTAAGGCAAGCTTTGGCAGACCCTCCCACTGATCGAACCTACCAGACCTTTTGGTGAGATTATGTTTTGATTAAATCACTTGACTATTTAAGCTAACCCATGTCAGCTAGGTAAATCAGTATGACTGATTTAGATACTCCTAGATCAGTCTGTTAGTGGTCTCTCTTAAGCTGACTTGGTGAAGTCAGTGGGATGATCATGACAAACTGATTAATCTGACCTACTCACTTTCATAAATAAATTTTTGAAAATTATTAGATCCCTAAAATAAAATAGTTATATGATAACTAGATCATAGCCTTCCATTAAAGTGGATGATAATAGGTTCATTAGTTGGATAATCATTGGAGGTCCAAAGGCCTAGTGCTTATCGGTTGATGAAATTATTATTCATTATATGATCTCTTTGATACATCTTTCTAAATGGTGGTCAGGTGGAACAATCAAAGTTGAGCCTGATCATTCATTGGTTAGATGGGCTAAGTATAGTCATGTTAATGGTTGGACCTAACCGAATCCTTTTCTGAGAAGGCCAAAGCCAACTGATCAGGGGTTGGGGAAAAATTTAATTACTAAAAATTATTTGAAGAAATAATTGTTTATGAACCTATCCTTAGATGTACATGGGTTGGCCAACCAAAGTTGGGCTCGTGTGTAGTCTATGTGGATTCTAGTATTCACTAAAAAATTAGGATAATTTCTTGAATTAGAAGTAAAGGCTATCAATTTGAATAAAATAATGGAAGAAATTTTTTGATTAAAGTTCAAATCTTTAGATTTAATAAAATAATTACTAATTAGATTTTGGTTTTTCTTTGTGCAGACATGGCCACTTTTCTATTACTCCGATCATTGTTGGACAATGATTAGTTGGTGGGACCCAACTTCGATAGCTGGTATCGAAAGTTTAAGATTATCCTGAAGCATGAACGGATCCTAAATGTGTTGACGAATCCTGCACCTGAGGAGCCAACTGCCAATACATGTGGAACAATCAAAGATAATTAGGCTAGCTATGATGAGCAACGAGTTCAGTCGCAGATTTGAGATAGCTAAGCCAAATCAAATGCTCCAAGTGTTGGAGGATTCTTTTGGCACAACCCGATGACGTTGAGAGGCATAAGACTAGTTGCGCCATCTTCAATGCCAGAATGCAGGATGGAGCCTCTGCCACTGATTATATACTGTGCATGATCAAGCTGATAGAGTGCTTGAGCAAACTCAACTTTTTCTTACATGAACAACTTGGAAAAGATGCATTACAGAACTCGCTGCCAAAGTCCTATCTCCCTTTTCTTACTCATTACAGAATGACAAAGTCTGAAGTAAACTATCATGGCTTACTGAGATTACTTTAGAACTTTGAGAAGGATCATCAGCTCCATAAAGAGTCGGTGAACTTAGTGGGAGGTTCGTCTTTTGGTTCTCGACCCTTTAGAAAAGGGAAGAAGAACAAGAAGAAGAAAATAAAAAAGGTGCAAGTTCAGGCTGGGACATCAGTGCAGGGCCAGATCAGAAAGATCAAGTCCGATAAGAGTCAAGCTGAATGCTTCTTTTGTAAGAAATAGGGGCATTGGAAGAGGAACTATCCTCAGTACATTGCCTCTCTGGATCTGAATAGGCAGAGAAAGAAGCAAGCTATTGCTGGGCAAGGTATTTATATGATTACTCCTTATAATTTTTCTATTTATGATATTACTAACTAAGTATTGGATACTGGTAGCCCTTACCATATTTGCAAATTCATTGCAGGGGTTGTAGGTGAGTAAAAGATTCGAGCAAGATGAGAGATTCCTGAATGTTGAAGATGGAAGACCAGTTCCACTTCTAGTTTTAAAAATTTTGAAACTTGTATTTGAATCTCATACCGTTGTTCTTAGTGATTGATATTTTTGTCCTAGTTTTCTTTTAAATATCATTTCTGTAGGCTTTTTGGCCATGAACAATTATGAAATTTCAATAAAAAAATGAGTTTGTAATATCATTATGAATGGTGTTACTGCTTTCTATGGACAAATAATGGTGTATATATGTTATCACAATCTGTTAATGAGGTCTATTCTACTGGCAAGCATCCTAGATTAGATAGTGTATCAGATATCTACTTATGGCACTATAGGCTAGGTCATAAACAGAAATAGAATAAACAAGTTGACTCAAGAGGGAATCCTTGAAGTCAATGATTGTGAATCACTTCCAATCTATGAGTCCTATCTTCTTGGTAAAATAACCAAGTCACCTTTTATTGAAAAAGGTGAGAGAGTCAATAAGCTCTTAGGTCTAGTACATACTAATGTATGTGGACCAATGAACATAAGTACCAAAGGTGGATATGTCTACTTCATCACTTTCATAGATGATCTATCCAGATATGGATATGTCTATCTGATGAAACATAAGTCAGATTCTTTTAAAATATTCAAATAATTTTGAAGTGAAGTAGAAAAATAAACTGAAAAAAGTATTAAAACTCTTCAATCTAATCGAGGAGGAAAATACCTTTCTAGTGAGTTTCTCACATACATAGGAGAGAATGAGATTCTCATCCAATGGACTCCTTTTGGAACACCACAGCATAATGGTGTGTCTAAAAGGAGGAATCAGATTCTGTTAGACATGATCTGATCCATGATAGGATTTGTCAGCTTGTCGATATCCTTCTAGGAATATATATTCAAATCAACTTATTATCTATTAAATAAGGTTCCAAGTAAGTCTGTAGTTAAAACCCCATATGAGATATGGACAGGGCATAAGCCAGCACTTTCACACCTTAGGGTTTTGGGATGCCCAACTTATATCAAATGGTTAGTTACAGACAAACTTGGACTTAGGTCTGACAAGTGTACATTCATAGGGTGTCCAAAAGAGACCAAAGGATATTATTTCTACCATGATAATGAACAAAAGGTGTTCGTCAGTCTTAGAAAAACCTTTTTGAAAAAGGAGTTCTTTGGTGAAGGAACTGTTACCTCTAAGGTTGAGCTTGATGAAGTTCAACAGACAGAAAGTCCGACACAGAATGTTGAACCTAAGTCGGATTTGATCATATCAGATCCGAAGCCTAATGAACTTGCAACATTAAGGCGATTCGGTAGAGTACCGTGCCATCCAAAAAAATACTATGGATTCTCGATCTAGGATGGTGATCCTATCGAACTCGATGAGAATGATGAGGATCCGTTCACTTATATGGATGTGATGTAGAGATCCAACTCTAAGAAATGGCTAGAGGCCATGAGATCCGAAATAGATTCCATGAAGGTCAATGATGTATGGACATTAGTTGACCCACTTGAAGGGGTTAAATTCATTGGGTGTAAATGAATATTCAAAAAAAAAGAGGCACAGACAGAAAGGTAGAGAACTATACAACCCATCTGGTTGCCAAGGGGTATCATCAACATTATGGTATTGACTATGATTAGATATTCTCTCCAGTGGCAATGCTCAAATTCAATCGGATAATGCTTGCAATAGCTGCCCACCTAGACTATGAGATTTGGTAGATGGATGTTGTTGGTGTAGAATCTGATCGACGTCAGATCGAGCTGGAGTTGAGGAAGAAGAGGTCTTCGTCGGTGACCTGTAAAATAAAATTTCATCCAAAGTCAATAGTGATGGCTCCAGCAGGATCCTCAGATGATCAAGTCAGCTCTTCTGTCCAACAGAAATGGAGTGCTCAAGCAAAAATTTAGGAGAGTTTTGAAATGAAGAAGAGAGCTTAGAGAAAACATATCTGGAGGGTCTCTTTTATAGATGGAGCCTGTAGCAGACTGATAGTGATGATCATAACCATCCGGTAGTGAGCTACTCGAGATTATGTGAAGTTTGTTATGGAGAGAGATGTCCATTGTCATGATATGGCTATTCATTGAGATTTAATAGGTGAAGATCGAAGGAAGCAGGCATTGGTTGGTGAAGAGCTTTGACATACATCAATTTCAGAGGAGTTCAGACTCCTAAAGGAAACTTTGACTGAAAAAAAATTTGAATGAAGTTTGGCTCCTCGAGGAACTTGACTAAAGAAGAAGTCCAAAAGGAGTTCAGCTCCTGTAGGCATCTGTTTGAAGGAGAGATCCAAAAGGAGTTTGGCTCCTGTAGGAATTTGACTGAAGGAGAAATTCAGAAGGAATTCGATTCCTGGAGGAACTTGATTGAAGGAGAAGTTTGGAAGGAGTTTGGCTCCTAGAGGCATCCAACTGGAGGTGAGATCTGGAAGGAGTTTGATTTTTAGAGGAATCTGACTAAAAGAGAAGTCCGAAAGAAGTTCGACTCCTAGAGCAATTCGACTGAAGGAGAAGTTCGAAAGGAGTTTGGCTCCTATAGAAATTCGACTGAAGGAGAAATCCAAAAGAAGTTTGGCTCCTGAAGGAACTTGATTGAAAGAGAAGTCTAAAAGGAGTTCGGCTCCTGGAGGCATCCGACTGAAGGAGAGGCCCGAAAGAAGTTTGGCTTCTATAGAAATCTGACTGAAGGAGAAATTTGGAAGGAGTTCGACTCCTAGAGGAACTTGACTAAAGGACAAGTTTGGAAGGAGTTTGGCTCCTGGAGGCATCTGACGGAAGGAGATGTCCGAAAGGAGTTTGGCTCCTAAAGAAATCCAACTGAAGGAGAAGTTTAGAAGGAGTTTGGCTCCTATAAAAATCTGATTGAAAGAGAAATTTAGAAGGAGTTTGGCTCCTAGAGAAATTCGACTGAAGAAAAGGTCCAAAAGGAGTTCGGTTCCTGCAGAAATCTGATTAAAGGATGGATCCAAAAGGAGTTTGCCTCCTAGAGAAATTTGACTGAAGGAGAATTTCGAAAGGAGTTCGGCTCCTGTAGGAATCCGACTAAAGGAGAGGTCTGGAAGGAGTTCAGCTCTTGGAGGAATTCGATTGAAAGAAAAGTCCAGAAGGAGTTCAGCTACTGGAGGCATCCGACTGAAGGAGAGGTTCAGAAGGAGTTCGGCTCCTGTAGAAATCTGACTGAAGAAGAAATCCGAAAGAAGTTCGGCTCTTGGAGGAACTTGACTGAACGAGAAGTCCGGAAGGAGTTCGGCTCCTGAAGGAATCAGACTGAAGGAGAAGTCTGAAAGGAGTTTGGCTCCTGTAGGAATTCGAGTGAAGGTGAAGTCTGAAATGAGTTTGACTTCTGTAGGAATTCAACTGAAGGAGAGGTCTGAAAAGAGTTTGGCTCTTATAGGAATCCGACTGAAGGAGAAGTCTGGAAGGAGTTTAGCTCCTATAGGAATCCGACTGAAGGTGAAGTTCGAAAGGAGTTCGGCTCCTGGAGAAACTTGACTGAAGGAGAAGTTTGGAAGGAGTTTGCCTCCTAGAGGCATCCGACTGGAGGAGAGGTCTGGAAGGAGTTCGGCTCCTGAAAGAATCTGACTGAGTTTTTTTATATATATGTATATCAATATATATTTTATTTTATTTTATTTTTTTATATATTTTATAGATTTGAGGGGGCGAAAGGTAAAAAATTAAAGAACACATTCAGGTCAAGACTATAATGCGCTATTCGGATTCCCCTACCTCAACATGCTTGCTTGCTTCTTGAGATACTTGATTAGAATATAAGAAGAAGGCTCTAATTACACTACTTCGCTGGAAGAATGGTTTGGTATAATCGATAGGATTTCAATCAAGATGAAATTGGTTAGTTTGAATGCTTGAAACTACTAGAGGCATCCGATTGAAGGAGAGGTTTGGAAGAAGTTTGGCTTATGTAGGAATCTGACTAAAGAAAAAATCCAGAAGGAGTTTGGCTCCTAGAGAAACTTAGCTAAAGAAGAAGTCTAAAAGAAGTTTGGCTCCTGAAGGCATCCAACTGGAGGAGAGGTTCGGAAGGAACTCGGCTCTTGAAGGAATCCGACTGAAGGAGAAATCTAGAAGGAGTTTGGCTCCTGTAGGAATCTAAATGAAGGAGAAATTCAGAAGGAGTTTGGCTTCTGTAGGAATTCGACTGAAGGAGAAGTCCGAAAGGAGTTTGGCTCCTATAGGAATTTGATTGAAGGAAAAATCTGGAAGGAGTTTGGCTCCTATAGAAATCTGACTAGAGGAGAGGTTCGGATAGAGCTCGACCGCTGGAGGAGTTCAGTCGCTGAAGGAGTTCGACTATTGAATGAGTTTAGCGGCTAGAGAAGATCGGCTAGGGTTCCGCCACTGGAGGAAGAATTTTGGATAGAAGCTCTTCCGTGATTATCGATTGCATTCGGCTAAGCATCAGACTAGATTTCGGTGGGAGCGAAATCCCCAACAATAGTCTTCCTGTTAGATATGTGTGCCTTAGAAGCTAGAATTGGCTGACACTTATAATACACTTCTAGGGGCAATTAATACTATAAATAATAAAATGAATTATTTTCTATCATAAATGTATATTTAGTATTTATGATACATCCCTTGAGTTAATAGTAATGATAATTCTTATTTTTAATAGTTAAAAATTTAAGACAAGAATTTTCATTATTAACTCATAAAATGCTCCTGACCGTAGGATCATCATGAGAATGGTGATTGATCCAAAAGATTGGTGTACAATTACTTCTTTATAGTAGATGAGTCTTGATTCTATGGTGTAAAGACACCGGAGCAAGAGTACAGGTACTCGTTAGAGAACGAGGGCACTGAGCGTGACCACCTCGAGTAGTCATAAAAAAGTCTACCTTCTCATCGATGACTGACTCAAAGCTGCAGTGGTATGTCTGATTCTTTGATCTGAGGTGCATCGGCAGTTCACTATGAGGGTGTTATAGTTTGACTACACTATGACTCAGTCTCCTAGCCATTTGGAATCCTGAGGTGTATATTGGCTATAGCATGCTCATTATAGGAATTGGATTGCAACAAGAGGGAATCTATTTACCTCGATGGATGAGGAGCAGCCTTATGATGATCATGAGAATCAAGTCCATAAGCCCATGGCCATGGTAGAGTGGAATAATAGAAAGAGTTTCTATTAATGTTTTCACATAGGACTTGAATCGAATGATTAAATTATATGATAGAAATTAGGGTTTGACGAGTTCACCTTAACCCTAATCTGATCGGGGCTCAAGATAGAAGAACTTAATCACACAGGTAGCTGCACCAAGAGGTTCATTTTTAGTTTTGATGGGTTGCCACCATATACTGCTAGGTGTCATTGGTGGATTTTGGGAGCAATTAGAATGATTTAGATGATCGATCATTCTAGTTGTCTGAATCAGAAGAGTTTTAATCCATCGAAAGGAGTTTTGATGTCGTCGATGATAGAGATCGCGACATATCCCATTACCTTATAGAACTGAACCTAATTGGGTCATACAAACAAGGGTTTGGATCTAGATATTATCAATTGGACTAATCCAGTTCAATTGATTTGAATTAGATTCAATTAGGTTTAAGAAAATCGTGCTAGCACATGATTGAGCCTAACGTTCTCCTTCTACTATCATTAAAAGTTATCTCGACTGAGCCAAATGAGTTTGTGCTCACTCAGGTACCTTCACTTGATCTGACTAAAGTTTGTCCAAATCAAAAAAGGGTTGTCTTAATTTATGAGATAAATTTGAAACAACACCTGCCATTTTCCGTCACCTGCTAATTCTTATCTTTTGACTTTGGTCAAACATTGACCTTTGACTCTTGGACATCTACCCATGTGTCATGCAGCTATTGGAGAGCAGATAAGGGCTTGTCCCCTTGCTAGATTTTGGAAAGGAGGGGCACATGCCTAGGGAGGCGTGTGCCCATGGATAGGGATGACTAGAGTCCCATATGGATGGGACTTCACGTTGCTTCTTGGTTTCTACTTAGGTGGCCCATAACTATAGACTTTGGTCAGTCTTAGGTGCCATCTAAGGATGAATAAGTGGAGCTCTCATCTGATTAGATTAGGTGATGTCATCCCATCAATCAGATTTAGATCTGATTGTACGAAGCAACGTGATTGGTCGGGATGATGTGGCACTGCATGGCGCAGCAAGGTCTATATAAACCCTGTCTATGCCCAACTTTAAAAAGAGTTATCTTTTAGCCCACACCCCAAGGCTATCCCTCTTCCTCCTCCATGCCATCTTCTGATCCTCTCTCTCCTCAATATGCCCAAGAGAAGTTGGGCTTCAGTTTGGTACGATCCAAGCAAGAAAAAGCTGACGAGAAAGATAGAAGGCAGCACTGCTACAAAGATGACAGCAGACTTCGAAAGAAGTTTTGAAGATCCTCCAAATTAGATTCAGATCTAATATTTGGGGAGATGATAAAGAAGGAGAAGATCTCTAGATCTATTCTAAGTGGATACCGGTAGAGGCCAGGCACTTGCGTGGCTAGATCCAGAACCTCAGGCAATCAGTAGGATCATCAAAGGATAATCTGATTACCCAACATCAAGGTATAAATTAAATTAGATTTAATATATTTTTATCTTTTATTTATTAGATCAATAAAATTAGATTTGAAACATCTCAGATCTGATCTAGATACATAAGAAAAATTTTTGAAATATTTTTCTTGATCCGATCAGATCTGAACGAACCTGATCTGGGAAATCAAGATTTTTTCCTTCAACTAGTATCAGAGCCAGGTCCTCTAAAATTATTTAGATCTAATTTTTAATTTATTTTGATTTAATAATTGATGATTTTAGATGTTACATGTGATGTGATTAGATCTAAAATTAGAAAAAAAAAATTAAAATTAAATAATATAGATCTAAGTTCTACAATATGCATGACTAGTTGTAAAATAAAATAGTTCTATACATAGTCTTGCATAATCATGATTTAGATTTTAGATCTATTTATTTTTTATTTTTTGATGATTATAAATATTAGATAAGATCTAAAAAATAGAAAATAAAATTATTTAATTTTTAGATCGTATGAGATATGATGAATGCATGTTTAGACTAGTTGTAGAATAGTTCTACATAATTATCTAGATTAGAATTTATTTTGATGTGATCAATTTAAATATAATTTTTTAGATAATTATGAGATAATTAAGATCTAAAAAATATACATGATACGATACATGAGATGTATGCAAGCCATGCATTTAGTTAGATCAATTTTATATATGAGATGTATGATGTAGATCTAACTAATTTTGTAGATTTATATTTTTGATTAAGGCATTCCCCTTGGCCGTCCGATCATAAGAATAAAGTAGGATTTAAATGTCCTCTCTTTCCATTCGATGGGGTGTTCTTATGATGTGTAGAGATGCTGCACGTTCGTCCTTAATCAAAAATCA
Organism: Cocos nucifera; assembly: GCA_006176705.1. NCBI lineage: Eukaryota > Viridiplantae > Streptophyta > Magnoliopsida > Arecales > Arecaceae > Cocos > Cocos nucifera. The sequence goes on along the minus strand of QRFJ01003134.1, from coordinate 110,989 downwards.
AAAACTTACTTTCTACAAAACCCTAAATCCTAAAACTCTAGAATTTTATTTACATATTTTGTTTGTGAACCCTAACTTAATTAAGAATTAAGATTATGAAATATTAATTAGTTCTAAAATTAAAAATTTTAGATCTAAGATATATTCATAATATTTGGTTTGGGCTTGGGTAGCTCAATTAGGTCTAAGCAGTTGATCAAGCCGAATCAAGAGTTGGTTAGATGGGATCAACAGTGTTTAAATTGACCAGCCTAATAGGTTTAAGTTTGATCAAGATCGAGTCACGTGAGTGATCGATCAAGCTAAGATCTAATTAGGCTCAGTGGTTAGAGTCTGGATTGTAGGCTAATCCGATTGGTTCTGGCTCAATAATTTGGTGTTTAAGGTAAGTCTAGCAGATACGATCGACTAATTTTTAATTGGAAGCTACTCGACTTGAATGCGTTCTTATTGAGTTAATGGCATATCCCTTCCACCGATCTCACTTACCTAGCCATGTTTGTTGGCTCAGTTTTGATCTGAGTTGGTCAATAATCCGAGCTAACCCATGCCACTAGGTTAGTCATAATGGTTATGACTATGTCAAGTCTAGTTTAATGAGACCTAAATCAAATCTTCTTAAGAAAAGATTAAGTCTAAGATCTTCCACCATTGTAGATATGCGGGCCCTTTCTGGGGTTGATTGTTCTCGACTGCTTATAGTAGTTCAGTTGCACTAGAAAGATGCAACTATATCTATTAGGCATTGTATGCTACGGGCTAGAGGATGGATTAGGCTCAATATTTTGGATATGATGAGAGACTCAATTAGGAATCCAATCTGTGCAAATGATGGGTCTGACTTAACTAAGGAGTGGATCAATATTCCAGGCACGATGAGATTCATGAATTAGAGACTAAGTTTGGATGCACAATGATTAGAGAATCATTAAACAAGAGTTGTTCACTCATTGACTAACCCATCACCAATAACTATTAGGTGAGGTGATGAGTCAGTTGGTGTGACCGCACCACCAACTAGAAATCATTAATCATAGAGATTTTCGCATCTCTACAGTGGGTGTATAGGGATCCAAGAAAATAGTGAAAGCTAATTTATTTTAAAATTAAAATCTTAAATAAATTGATTAAGTCTTAATTATAATATCTAACTAGAAACTTTGACTTTCTATAAAAAAATGTCTGCATCCAATCCACTAGCATGAATCTGGGACACCCATAGACTAGCCAGATCCAATTATAAGGATTGGCTCCGAAACTTCAAAATCATTTTGGGTTCTGAGAAGTTAACTCATATATTAGACCAGGATTCTTCCACCTTACCAGCTCATCCATCTGCTGAACAGAGAGCATCTCTCAAAAAATGGATGGATGAAGATAATAAGGCTAGATATTACATGTTGGACTCGATTTCTGATGAACTTCAGCACCAACATGAAGATATTAGGACTGCCCGCCAAATGTTAGCTCACCTATAAGAGATGTTTGGTGAACAGAATCATGCAGCCAAGTATCAAGTCACTAAACGACTATTCAAGGCTAAAATGCATGATGGGCAGTCAGTCCAAGATCTTTGTCTGATGATGATCAAAGACTTAGAAGAGATTGAGAAGCTCAGAGTGAGGTTAGACTTGGATCTGTAGAATGATATAATTCTATAATTCTTGACTGATGCATATGGCCAGTTCATCATGAACTATCATATGCATAAACTTCAAAATTCTCTGGCCGAACTTATGAACATGCTGGTTACCGCTGAGCTTTCTATGAAAGGTTCTAAAGGCTCAGTGCTTGCTATGGAATGGACTTCTTCTAAGAGAAAGTCTTTTGAAAAGAAGAAGTCTGTGAAAAAGCAGAAGGTGGAAGGAGGAAAGAAGAAAAGGCAGAGCTGAAGAAGAAGGCCGCTAACAAAGAAAAGTGTTTCCATTGCAACAATGATGGCCATAGAAAGTGGAGCTGCCCTACTTACCTGGTCACCCTGAAGAATAAGAAGGAGGTAGGTCCTTCTGGAGGTATGCTTGTTATTGAGTCTAACCTTACGGTTTCTTCTACATCCAATTGGATGCTTGACTCTGGTTCTAGTGCTCATTTGTGCACTTCCATATAGGGTCTTGAGGATAGTAGGAGGCTGAGGGATGGTGAGATGATCTTGTGCATCAAAAATGGAGCAAGAGTTGCTGTCATGGACGTGGAAACATACCCTCTTCGACTACCATCTCATTTAGACTTAGTATTAAAATACTGTTATTATGTGCCTACAGCAAGCAAAAATTTGATTTCTGTTTCTTGTCTAGCATTAGAAGGCTATGTAATTAGTTTTCTTTAGGACCATTGTAACATTCTTTATGAAAGAAATAAAATTGCAAGTGGTTTTCTTATTAATGGTCTTTACCAGTTACATATTGATGTATCTATTTTTAATATCGAGCAAAATGTGAATGCCATGAAATAACCTAGGGATAGTCCAAATGATAGGTATCTATGGCACCTAAGACTAGGTCATATAGCAGAAGATAGGGTTAACAAATTAAAAAAAAATCGGCTATTGAGTTCATTGACTTTCGAGTCATATCCAATTTGTGAATCTTGTCTTCATGGCAAAATGACTAAGCTTCCTTTTGTAGGACATGGGGAAAGGGCCATGGATCTTCTTGCCTTAGTACATACTGATGTGTGTGGCCCATTTGATGTGCCGACTAGAGGCAACTTTGTCTACTTCATAACCTTTACCGATGATTTATCTAGGTATGGGTATGTGTATCTTATGAGACACAAGTCTGAAGCTTTTGAAAAGTTCAAAGAATTCAGACATGAAGTAGAAAAGCAAACTGAAAAATCCATTAAGGTTCTTCGATCAGATCGAGGAGGTGAATACCTTAGTCGAAAATTTTTGGACTATCTCAAGAAAAATGGAATAGTCTCTCAATGGACTCCACCTGGAATACCTCAACTCAACGAGATTTTCAGAATGGAGGAATCGGACCTATTAGATATGGTCCGATCCATGATGAGCTTCACAGACCTTCTTGATTTTCTTTGGGGATACTATTTGTTAACTGCAATATACTTACTGAATAAGGTTCCTTCTAAAACCGTTCCTACCATACCGTATGAGATATGGCATGGTAAGAAACCAAGTCTGAGTCATCTCAGAATTTGGGGTTGTCCGGCTCATGTCAAAAGACAACAAGCGGATAAGTTAGACTTTAGGTCCTTTAGAGCTCGATTTATAGGATATCCTAAAGAGTCATTAGGATATTATTTCTACATTCCAGAAGATCACAATGTGATTGTGAGTCGACATGCCATCTTTCTTGAAAAATAGTTTATTCAAGATAGCGGCATTGGAAAGCAGATCAAGCTCGATGAGAAAGTCTCACAAGAGCAACGAGCTAAGGACCAAATGGAACCAAATCAGGTTAAGCCAATCCAATCACTACCTCCTCCACCTCGTAGATCGAAAAGAGTTTTCCCATCCCCTGAGAGGTACTTAGGTACTATTTCAGAGGAAATAGAGAAAATGTTCCTCATAGGTAATAGGGTTCATGGTGATGATCCCAAAATCTATATCGAGGCGATATCGGATATCGACTCTGAGAAATGGTTAGAGGCAATGAAGTTAGAAATTGACTTGATACACTCAAATGAAGTCTGGACCTTGGTAGATCCACCAGAAGGTATAGTACCTATTGGGTGTAAATGGATCTATAAGAGAAAGATTGGTGCAGATGGGAATGTGGAGACATTCAAAGCTAGATTAGTGGCAAAAGGTTATAATCAATGCGAAGGCATTGACTATCAAGATACCTTTTCGTCAGTAGCTATACTAAAATTCATTCGCATATTGCTTGCCGTTGTAGCCTATTTTGATTATGAAATATGGCAAATAGACTTGAAAATGGCATTCTTAAATAGATATCTTGAGAAAGATATCTATATGGAACAGCCGCTAGGTTTCACATCCAGTGATGATGATCACAAGATATGCAAGCAGCAAAGATCCATATATGAACTTAAGCAAGTATCTCGGAGTTGGAATACTCATTTTAATGATGTGATCAAATTATTTGATTTCATCAAGAATGAAGAAGAGCCATGTATCTTCAAAAAGATCAGTAGGAGCTCTGTTGTCTTCCTCGTATTGTACGTGGATGACATCCTCCTTATCAGAAATGATGTTCCCATGTTGACCATAGCTATAATGTGGTTATCTAAAGAATTCTTGATGAAAGACCTAGGAGAAGCATCCTTTATTATGAAAATTAAGGTCTATAGAGATAGACCGAATAGGATGCTAGGACTTTCATAGAAGATGTACATAGAGAAAGTGCTAAAGAAGTTTAGCATGGAAAACTCAAAGAGAGGTTTGGTATCCTTCAGACATGGCATTCATCTTTCCAAGAAGCTGTGCCCTAGCACACCTGAGAAAATAGAATGCATGAGCAAGATTCCTTATGCTTCAGCAATAGGAAGGCTCATGTATGCCATGTTATGTACATGACCTGATATAGCCCATGCTGTGAGTGTCACGAGCAGATATCAGTCGAATCCGATGAAGAACACTGGACTTCTATAAAATGTATCCTTAAGTACTTGAGAAGAACTAAGGATATGTTGTTGGTCTTTGGTAATGGAGAACTCCAAGTCTAGGGGTATACAAATCCGAATTTTATATTCGATATAGATGATCGAAAGTCGACATCTGGAAGTCAGTTTGTGTGCAATGGTGGAGCTGTCAGTTGAAAAAGTTCCAAGCAGACTGTGATAGCAGATTTAATCATGGAAGCAGAATATATTGCAGCATTAGAAGCTGCAAAGAAAATATTCTGGTACAAGAAGTTTACCATAAAGATCGGAGTGATGCCATTCCTCTGTACTGCGATAATAATGGCGCCATAGCTCTTGCTAAGGAGTCGAGATCTCATCAGAAATTCAAGCATATCGAGTGACGATGTCATCTCATCCGTGATTACCTCGAGAAGGGTTATGTCGAGGTCAAGAGAGTCGACTCTACAGACAATGCGGCGGACCAGCTTACAAAACCATTGGGCTAGCAGAAGATCGAAGCCCACCTTGAGAAGATGGGACTTAGATTTGTAGCCAATTGGCTTCAGATCAAGTAAAAATTTATTAGATATGTATGCCCTAGAAGCCAGAATTGGCTGACACTTGTAATACACTTCTAAGGGCAAAATTATAATTTTGATTATAAATAATAAAATGAATTATTTTCTATCACAAATATATATTTAGTGTCTGTGATATATCCCTTTAGTTAATGGTAATGATAATTCTTATTTTCAAGAGTTGAAAATTTAAGATAAGAATTTTCATTATTAACTCATAAAATGCTCTTGACCGTAGGATTATCATGACGATGGTGATTGATTTGGAAGATTGGCGTACAATTGCTTCTTCATAGTAGATGAATCTTGAGTCTACGACATCGAGACATCGGAGGAAGAGTATAGGTACTCGTTAGAGAACGAGGGCACTGAGCATAACCACTTCGAGTAGTCATAAGGAAGTCTACATTCTCGTCGATGACTGACTCGAAGCTGCAGTGGTGTGCTTGGTTCTTTGATCTGAGGTGCATCGATAGTTCACCTTGAGGGTGTTATAGTTTGACTACACCATGACTCAGTCTCCTAGCCATTCAGAACCCTGAGGTGTATGTTGGCTATAGCATGTTCATTGCAGGAATTGGATTGCACCAAGAGAAAATCTATCTACCTTGGTGGATGAGGAGCAGCTCTATGATGATCATGAGAATCAAGTCCATAAGCCCATGGCCATGGCAGAGTGAATTAATAGAAAGAGTTTCTATTAAGGTTTTCACATCAGACTTGAATCAAATGACTAAATCATATGATAGAAATTAGGGTTTGACGAGTTCACCTTAACCCTAATCTGATCGGAGCTCAAGATAGAAGAACTTAATCACACAGATAGCTGCATCAAGAGGTTCATTTTTAGTTTTGATGGATTGCCATCATATACTGCCAAGTGTCACTAGTGGATTTTGGGAGTAATTAGAATGATTTAGATGATCGATCATTCTGGTTGTCTGAATTAAAAGAGTTTTGATCCATCGAAAAAAGTTTCGATGATGTCGATGATAGAGATTATGACATATCCCATTACCATATAAAATTAAATCTAACTAGATCATACAAATAAGAGTTTAGATCTGGATATCATCAATTAGACTAACCCAGTTCAATTGATTTGAATTAGATTCAGTTAGGTTCAAGAAAATCGTGCTAGCACATGATTGAGCCTAATGTTCTCCTTCTACTATCATTAAAAGTTGTCTCGACTGAGCCAAATGAGTTTGTGCTCACTCAGGTATCTTTACTTGGTCTGACTGGATCTTGTCTAGGTCAAAAAAGAGTTGTCTTAATTTATGAGATAAATTTAAGACAATACCTGCCATTTTTCATCACCTACTAATTCTTGTCTTTTGACTTTGGTCAAACATTGACCTTTGACCCTTGGACATCTCTCATGTGTCATGCATCTATTGGAGAGCAAATAGGAGCTTGTCTCCTTACTAGATTTTAGAAAGAAGGGTGTGCATGCCTAGGGAGGCATGCGCCCATGGATAGGGACGATTGGAGTCCCATACGGATGGGACTCCAGGTTGCTTCTTAGTTTCTACTTAGGTGGCCCATAACTATAGACTTTGACCAGTCTTAGGCACCATCTAAGGATGAATTAGTGGGGCTCTCATTTAATTGGATCAGATGATGTCATCCCACCAATTAGATTTAGATCTGATTGCATGAAGCAACATGATAGACCGAGATGATGTGGCACTACATGGTGCAGCAGGATCTATATAAACCCTATCTGCACCCAACTTTAAAAAGAGTTCTCTCTTAGCCCATGCCCCAAGGCTGCCCCTCTCCCTTCTCCATGCCATATTCTAATCCTCTCTCTCCTCTCTACGCCTAAGAGAAGTTGGGCTTCAGTTTGGTGCGATCCAGGCAAGAAAAAGATGACGAGGAAGGAAGAACGCAACACTGTTACAGAGAGGACAGCAGATCTTCAAAAGAAGTTTTGAAGATCCTTCAAATTAGATCTAGATCTAATTTTTGGAAAGGTGATAAAGAAAGAAAAGATCTCCAGATCCAGCCTGAGTGGATACTGATAGAGGCTAGGTGCTTGTATGGTTAGATTCAGAACCTCAGACAATCAGTAGGATCATCAATGGATAATCTGATTAACCAACATCAAGATATAAATTAAATTAGATTTAATTTATTTTTATCTTTTACTTTTTAGATCAATAAAATTAGATTTAAAATATCTCAGATCTGATCTAGATACATGAGAAAAATTTTTCAAATATTTTTCTTGATTCGATCAGATCTGAACGAACCTAATCCAAAAAATCAGGATTTCTCCTTCACCCCCTACTCTTGAGTTTGAAATTTGAAGGAAGGGAGTACGAAAGAGATGACTATCAAAGTCAACTTTTGGGCTCTGCACCTATTTAGGATGAAGCTTGGGCGGATCTTATCTCCTGCCGAGGTTAAGATTGAAGCTCCGGAGAGATCTTATCTCCAACCGAGGTTGAAGTTGAAGTTGAAGGAGATCTTATCTCCTATTTACGTAGATGCTCGAGGGAGATCTTATCTCCAATCGAGGTTGAAGTTGAAGTTGAAGGAGATCTTATCTTCTATTGACGTAGAAGCTCGAGAGATCTTATCTTCAGTCGAGGTTGAAGTTGAAGTTGAAGGAGATCTTATCTTCTATTGACATAGAAACTTGAGAGAGATCTTATCTCCAATCGAGGTTGAAGTTGAAGTTGAAGAAGATCTTATCTCCTATTGACATAGAAGCTCGAGGGAGATCTTATCTTCAGTCGAGGTTGATGTTGAAGTTGAAGGAGATCTTATCTTTTGTTGACGTAGAAGCTCGGGGGAGATTTTATCTTCAGTCAAGGTTGACGTCGAAGTTGAAGGAGATCTTATCTCTTGTTGACATAGAAGCTTGAGGAATATCTTATCTCTAGCTGAGGTTAAAGTTGAAGTTGAGGGAGATCTTATCTCCTATTGATGTAGAAGCTCGGAAAAGATCTTATCTCCAATCGAGATTGACGTTGAGTTGAAGAGATCTTATCTTCTATTCACATAGAAGCTTGGGGGAGATCTTATCTCCAGTCGAGGTTGAAGTTGAAGTTGAAAGAGATCTTATCTTTTATTGACGTAGAAGCTCGGAGGAGATCTTATCTCTAACCGAGGTTGACGTTGAAGTTGAAGGAGATCTTATCTCCTATTGACATAGAAGCTTGGGGGAGATCTTATCTCCAGTCGAGATTGAAGTTGAAGTTGAGGAGATCTTATCTCCTATTGACGTAGAAGCTCAGGGGAGATCTTATCTCCAACCGAGGTTGACGTTGAAGTTGAAGGAGATCTTATCTTCTATTGACGTAGAAGCTTGGGGGAGATCTTATCTCCAACCGAGGTTGAAGTTGAGGTTGAAGGAAATCTTATCTCCTATTGACATAGAAGCTTGGGGGAGATCTTATCTCTAGTCAAGATTAAAGTTGAAGTTGAAGGAGATCTTATTTCCTGTTGACGTTAAAGTTGAAGCTTGAGAAAGAATTCTAGTCCCGGGTTTCCGCACTTGCTGCTTGTTGTGGATGCCGAGCTTGTTGTGGACATCGAACTAGGATCTCTCTTACAAACCAGGATAAGGTTCTACCTTTCACTTTTGACGTAGTTAGGTTGTCATGGGAAAGCACGTGTAAGGATTCTCCATCGAGCTTTTTTCTTCGCCACGTCTTTGGTCTACAGGATTCCGACCTTTGCTCATGCTAAGATGAGGTTCTCCTTCTATTCCTAATAGGCTGTAGGGGCTTATTTAGGACTGTTGTAAGGGCCTCTCCCCCTATCTCAACTATAATGAATGAGGCCTTCAACTTTGCTCACGTTAGGATGAGATTCTCCTCCTATTCCTAACGGGCTGTAGGAGCACGTAAGGATCGTTTGTCAGGGCCTCTCCCCCATCTCATCTAAAATGAATGAGGCCTTCAAACTTGCTCATGTTAAGATGAGATTCTCCTCCTGTTCCTAATGGATTATGGGGGCACATAAGGACCGTTTTCAGGGCCTCTCCTCCTATCTTATCTAAAATGAATGAGTTCTTCAACTTTGCTCACATTAGGATGAGGTTCTCCTTCTATTTCTAATGGGCTGTGGGGGCACATAAGTACCATTTTCAAGGCCTCTCCTCCCATCTCATCTAAAATGAACGAGGTCTTTGACTTTGCTCATGTTAGGATGAAGTTCTCGTCCTATTTCTAATAGGTTGTAGGGACACATAAGGGCCATTGTCAGGGCCTCTCCCCTCATCCCATCTAAAATGAATGAGGTCTTTGACTTTGCTCTCGTTAGGATGAGGTTATCCTCCTATTCCCAACATGACCATTATTGATTACTTCTTTTCTGTCATCACATACTTTTTGCACCAAAAAATAATAACATTAAAATGGAGGAGCTTTTTTGATGGAAAATTATTAGTAGTACATCCTTAGGTTTTCTGAATTCTAAGGTCGTAGGAGTGTCGTCCCTCCGAGCTCCTTTAAGCAATAAGTTTTGGGCCGGATGACCTCCTCTACTTCATACGGGCCTTTCTAATTTGGAGCAAGCTTCCCCTGGCTCTGAGGCTGAGAGATGGTGGCTCACCGAAGCACTAAGTCCCCCACTCTAAATATTTTACCTCTAACTTTGGATTTATAGTATCGAGCCATCCTTCGTCTGTAGGCCACCATCCGAACCTGGGCGTCCTCGCTTTTCTCTTCAAGTAGGTCAAGGTTGACTCTGAGGTCTTGTGAGTTACGCTGCTCATTGAAGATCACAATCCGTGTTGATGGGAGCTTAAGCTCGATAGGGATGACTGCCTCCATTTTGAAAGCCAAGATGAATAGTGATTTCCCAGTCGGTAGCCTTCGAGTAGTTTGGTATGCCCAGAGGATGTGGTAGAGTTCGTCCACCCAGGCCTCCTTTGCTTTATCAAGCCTTGTCTTGATGCCTTGCAGCAGGGTCCGGTTGATCACTTTAGCTTTTCCATTTCCCTGTGGGAGAGCTACTGATGTAAAGTGATGGGAGATGTTTAGATCTTTACAGAACTTGGTGAACCTCATCCTAGTGAACTGTCACCTATTATCTATTATGAAAATTTGGAGCAAACCAAATTGACAGATGATTGACTTCTAGACGAAGTCCTATACCTTAGTCTCGATAATTTTTGCTAGTAGTTCGGCTTCGATCCATTTGGTGAAGTAGTCGATCACGACCAAGAGGAACTTTCATTGCCCGGATGCCGTCGAAAAAGAGTCAAGTATATCTATTTCCCACTGTGCAAATGGCCAAGGTGTGCTTAGTGGAGTAAGCACGAAGGCCGACTATCTTTGTAGGTTTGTATTCTTCTGACAGCGGTCACATTTTTTGACATACTCCATAGAATCGTGGTATAAGGTCAACCAATAGTACCCTTGCCAAAGTAGTTTTTGTGATAGAAATCTGACTCCTACATGACTTCCATAAATTTTCTCGTGTACTTTCCATAATGCGAAATCAGTCTCTGAAGGTCGGAGACATCTTAACAGCGGCAGCGAATACGACCTCTTATACAACTTGCCCTCATACAAAACATGCTGAGAGGCTTGATTCCTGAGTTTTTTAGCTTCTTTTGGATCATGAGGAAGAACTTCCACTTTGAGATAGGCAGCTAATGGTTCAATCCAGCTCGACTCGAGCTCCGTCTGTATAACAAATCGTGCTTCCTCCGAGCTTAGGCATTTTAAAGTTTCGAAAAATACTTCTTTGGGCAGTTCGGCTGGGGCTGAAGTGGCCAACTTAGAATGAAGGTCGGTTCTAGTATTTTCTGCCCTTGGAATCTATCGAATGCCAAAACTGCCAAAGGCCAGAGTCAATTTGTTTACTTTCTCAAGGTATTTCATCATACTTTCCTCTCATGCTTCATAATTGCCACTAACTTGGCCGACCACTAATTGAGAATCAATGTAGACTTGAAGCCGATCTATTTTTTGTTAGATATATGTGCCCTAGAAGCCAGAATTGGCTGACACTTGTAATACACTTCTAGGAGCAAAATTATAATTTTAACTAAAATCAATAAAAAGGATTATTTTCAATCACATATGTGTATTTAGTGTCTGTGATACATCCTTTGAGTTAATGGCAATGATAATTCATATTTTCAAGAGTTGAAAATTTAAGATATGAATAATCATTGTTAACTCATAAAATGCTTCCGACCATAGGATCATCACGAGGATGGTGATTGATCCAGAAGGTTGGTGTACAATCGCTTCTCTTTAGTAGATGAGTCTTGAGTCTACGGTGTGGAGACACCGGAGCGAGAGTACAGGTACTCGTTAGAGAACGAGGGCACTGAGCGTGACCACCTCGAGTAGTCATTAGGGAGTCTACCTTCTCGTCAATGACTGACTCGATGCTGCAGTAGTGTGTCTGGTTCTTTGACCTGAGATGCATCGGCAGTTCACCTTGAGGGTGTTATAGTTTGACTACACCATTACTCGGTCTCCTAGCCATATGGAACCCTGAGGTGTATGTTGGCTATAGCATGTTCATTGTAGGAACTGGATAGCATCAAGATGGAATCTATCTACCTCGGTGGTAGAGGAGCAGCCCTATGATGATCATGAGAATCAAGTCCAGAAGTCCATGGCCATGGCAGAGTGAAATAATAGAAAGAGTTTCTATTTAGATTTTCACATTGGACTCGAATCGAATGATTACATCATATGACAGAGACTAGGGTTTGACGAGTTCACCTTAACCCTAATCTGATCGGGGCTCAAGATAGAAGAACTTAATCACACAGGTAGCTGCACCAAGAGGTTCGCATTCAGCTCTGATGGGTTGCCACCATATACTGCTAGGTGTCACTGGTGGATTTTGGGAGCAATTAGAATGATTTAGATGATCGATCATTCTAGCTGTTCGAATCAGAAGAGTTCTGATCCATCGAAAGGAGTTTCGATGATGTCGATGATAGAGATCATGACATATCCCATTACCATACAGAACTGAACCTAACTGGGTCACACAAACAAGGGTTTGAATCTGGTGATCATCAATTGAACTGATCTAGTTCAATTGATCTGAATGAGATTCAATTAGGTTCAAGGAAAATCGTGCTAGCACTCGATTGAACCTAACGTTCTTCTTTTACTATCATAAATAAGTTGTCCTGACTGAGCCAAAGGAGTTTGTGCTCAATCAGAGGCCTTCATATGGTCTGACTGGAGGTTGTCCAAGTCAGAAAAGGTTGTCTTATTTTTGTAAGACATTACCTGCCATTTTTGGTCACCTGCCATTTCTTGTTCTTTGACTTTGGTCAAAAGTCTACCTTTGACTGGTCAAACGTTGACCATTGACACTTTGACTTTTGACCACATGTCATGCACCTATTGGAGAGCTGGTGGGGGCCTGTCCCCCTGCCAGAACCTGGCAAGGAGAAGGGCGCACGCCACCCTAGGCGTGTGCCCAAGTTGGAGGCGCCTAGGAGTCCTTGTTGGACAAGGACTCCATCTCCTTTTTGGATTCCAATTAGAGTTCTCCTAAGAACCAACTTTGACTGGTCTTAGGCACCCTCTAAGGAGGAATCCAGGGGACTCTATTCCCACCAATCAGATTTAGATCTGATTTCACAAAGGGTTGTGATTGGTTGGGAAGAAGAGGAGTTGGATCACAGCTTAGTCTATAAATAAGACCCTGCGCCCAACTCAGATTTATGAGATGAATCATAATTCCCATGCCCCAAGGCTGCCTCTCCCCTCTTCTCCATGCCAAACCCACCTTCTCCCCCTTCCTCTCCACGTCCAAAAGGAGTTTTGGACCTTGGTTGGTGCGATTCCAGATCAAAGAAAGGCGATCAAAAGCAAGAAGGCTGCGCTGCTGCAAAGGACGACTGCTGATCTTCAAAAGGAGTTTTGAAGATCCTCCAGATCAGATCCAGATCTAATTTTTGGAGGATGTGATAGAGAAGAAGAGGATCTCCAGATCCAACCCTGAGTGGATACCGGTAGAGGCCAGGCGCTTGCGTGGCTAGATCCAGAACCTTCCGCTGCAATACAGGATCATCAACAGGGTAATAGGATTACCCAAATCAGGTAAATTAAATTTGATTTAATTTATCTTATTTTATTTTATTTATTAAAATAATAAGAATCAGATCTGAAAATATCAAGATCTGATATAGATCAAAAGAAAAAAATTTTGAAATATATCTCTTGATCTGATCAGATCTGAACGAACCTGGACCGAAAAATCAGGATTTCCCTTCAACTGGTATCAGAGCCATGGTTCTAAAATTGTTTAGATCTGATTTTAAATTTATTTTAATTAAAAAATAAGTGATTTCAGATGTCACATGAGATGTGATCAGATCTGAAAATCAGAAAAAATTAAAATTAAATGATTTGGATCTAAGATTAGAGAAAATATGCATGACTAGTTCTAAGAATAGAATAGTTCTATAGAATAGTCTTGCATGTTTTTGATTTAATCTGATTAAATCATATTTTAGATCTTTTTATTTACTATTTTTTGATATTATAAGTGTTATAATAACATCTAAAAAATAGCAAATAAAAATTATTTAATTTTGAAATATCATATGAGATATGATTGATGCATGTCTAGACTAGTTGTAGAATAGTTCTACATAATTGTCTAGATTAGAATTTATTTTGATTAGATCAATTTAAATCTAATTTTTTAGATTATTATGAGATAATTTAGATCTGAAAATATGCATGATTTGATACATGAGATGTATGCAAAATATGCCATGATTAGATCTACTTTGTATATGAGATATATGATATAGATCTGATACTGTTTTGTAGTATTGAATGTTCCTGATTAAGGCGTTCCTCTTGGCCGTCCGGTCATAAGAACGAAGAAGGGTTTAAAGGCCCTCTCTTTCCATTCGATGGGGTGTTCTTATGATGTGTAGGGGTGCTGCGTGTTCGTCCTTAATCAGAAACCCAAAACTTACTTTCTGCAAAACCCTAGATCCTGAAACCCTAGGATTTATTATGCATATTTTATTTATGAACCCTACTTAATTAAGAATTAAGTTTATGGAATATTAATTAGGTCTAAAATTGAGAATTTCAGATCTAAGACATATTCATAATACTGGGTTCGGGCTTGGGTAGCTCAATTAGGTCTAAGCGGTTGATCAAACCGAATCAAGAGTTGGTTAGATGGGATCAACAATGCTTAAATTGACCAGCCTAATAGGATTAAGTCTGGGTCAAGATCGAGTCACGATCAAGCAAGACCTAATTAGGCTCAGAGGTTAGAGTCTGGATTGTAGGCTAACCCAATTGGTTCTGACTCAATAATTTGGTGTCTAAGGTAAGTTTGGCACATACGACCGACTGGTTTTTAATTGGAAGCTACTCGACCTGAATGCGTTCTTGTACGAGTTAATGGCATATTCCTTCCACCGGTCTCACTTACCTGGCCATATCTGTTGACACAGTTCTGATCTGAGGTGGTCAATAATCCGAGCTAACCCATGCCACTAGGTTAGTCATAATTGTTATGACTATGAGCCAAGTCTAGTTTAATGAGACCTGAATCAATTCTCCCTAAGAAAAGATTAAGTCTGAGGTCTTCCACCATTGTAGATGTGCGGGCCCTTCCCGGGGTTGATTGTTCTCGGCTGGATACAGTGGCTCAGTTGCACCGGAAAGATGCAACCATGTCTATTAGGCATTGGATGCTATGGGCTGGAGGATGAGTTGGGCTCAATATTTCGGATACGGTGAGAGACTCAATTAGGAACCCAGTCTATGCAAATGGTGGGTCTGACTTAACTAAGGAGTGGATCAATATTCCGGATACGGTGAGATTCATGAATTAGAGACCAAGTTTGGGTGCACCATGATTAGAGAATCATTGAACAAGAGTTGTTCACTCATTGGCTAACCCATCACCAATAACTGTTAGGTGAGGTGATGAGTCAGTTGGTGAGACCGCACCACCCACTAGAAATCATTAATCATGGAGATTTTTGCATCTCTACAGAGGGAGTGTAGGGATCCAAGAAAATAGTGGGAGCTAATTTGTTTAAAAATAAAATTCCTAAATAAATTGGTCAAGTCAAAATTACAGTATCTAACTAGAATCTTTGACTCTCTACAGGAAAATGTCTGCGTCCAACCCATTGGCACGTATCCTGGACACACATAGACTGACTGGACCCAATTATAAAGATTGGCTCAGGAACTACAAAATTATTTTGGGTTCCGAGAAGTTAACCCATGTTTTGGACCAGGACCCTCCCACCTTACCAGCCCGTCCATCTGTTGAACAGAGAGCGTCTCTGGAAAAATGGATAGACGAAGATAATAAGGCCAGATATTACATGTTGGGCTCGATGTCTGATGAGCTCCAGCGCCAACATGAAGATATCGGGACTGCTCGCCAAATGTTGGCTCACCTGCAGGAGATGTTTGGTGAACAGAGTCGCGCAGCCAAATATCAAGTCACGAAATGACTTTTTAAGGCTAAGATGCATGATGGGCAGTCAGTCCAAGATCACTGTCTGACAATGATCAAGGACATGGAAGAGCTTGAGAAGCTCGGTGTGAAGTTAGACTTGGACCTGCAGAACGATATTATTCTGCAATCCTTGACTGATGCATATGGGCAATTCATCATGAATTACCACATGCATAAACTTCAAAATTCCTTGGCCGAATTAATGAATATGCTGGTTACCGCTGAGCTTTCTATGAAAGGTTCTAAAGGCTCAGTTCTTGCTATGGAACGGACTTCTTCCAAAAAAAAAGTCTTATGGAAAGAAAAAGAAGTCTGTGAAAAAGCAAAAGGTGGAAGGAATCAAAGAAGAAGAAGGCAGAAGCCGAAGATGAAAGGCCGATGTCAAAGGAAAGTGTTTCCATTGCAACAGCGACGGCCATTGGAAGCGGAACTGCCCTACTTACCTGGCCACCCTGAAGAACAAGAAGGAAGGTCCTTCTGGAGGTATGCTCGTTATTGAGTCTAACCTTACGGTTTCTTCTGCATCCAGTTGGGTGCTTGACTCTGGTTCTAGTGCTCATCTGTGCACTTCCATGCAGGGTCTTGAGGATAGCAGGAGGCTGAGGGATGGAGACATGATCCTACATGTCGGTAATGGAGCAAGAGTTGCTGCAGTAGCCATGGGAACATACCCTCTTCGATTACCATCTGGTTTAGACTTAGTTTTGAAAGACTGTTATTATGTGCCTGCAGCTAGCAGGAATTTGATTTCTGTTTCATGCTTAGCACAAGAAGGTTATGTGATTACCTTCTTTAAGGACCATTGTAACATTCTTTATGAAAGAAATAAAATTGCAAATGGTTTCCTTATTAATGGTCTTTATCAGCTACATATTGATGTACCTATTCTAACTATCGAGCAAAACATGAATGCCAAACGACCTAGGGATAGTCCAAACGACAGATATCTATGGCACCTGAGATTAGGTCATATAGCAGAAGATAGGATCAACAAATTGGAGAAAAATGGGCTATTGAGTCCATTGACTTCCGAGTCATATCCAACTTGTGAATCTTGTCTTCAAGGCAAAATGACTAAACTCCCTTTTGTTGGACATGGGGAAAGGGCCACAGATCTCCTTGCCCTAGTACATACTGATGTGTGCGGCCCATTTGATGTGCCGGCTAGAGGCAATTTTGTCTACTTCATTATCTTTACCGATGATCTATCTAGGTATGGGTATGTGTATCTTATGAGACACAAGTCTGAAGCTTTTGAAAAGTTCAAAGAATTCAGACATGAAGTAGAAAAACAAACAGGAAAACCCATTAAGGTTCTTCGATCAGATCGAGGAGGTGAATACCTTAGCTGGGAATTCCTAGACTATCTCAAGGATAATGGCATAGTCTCTCAATGGACTCCACCAAGAACACCTCAACTCAACGGGGTTTCAAAATGGAGAAATCAGACCCTATTAGATATGGTCTGATCCATGATGAGCTTCACAGACCTTCCAGATTTTGTTTGGGGACACTCATTGTTAACTTCAATTTATCTACTGAATAGGGTTCCCTCTAAGACCATTCCTAGCACACCATATGAGATATCGCACGGTAAAAAACCAAGTCTGAGTAATCTCAGAATTTGGGGTTGTTCGACTCATGTCAAAAGACAACAAACGGACAAGTTAGAGTTTAGGTCCTTTAGAGCTCGATTCATAGGATATCCTAAAGAGTCATTAGGATACTATTTCTACATTCCAGAAGACCATAATGTGATTGTGAGTCGACATGCCATCTTTCTTGAAAAATAGTTTATTCAAGATAGCGGCATTGGAAGGCAGATCAAGCTTGATGAGAAAGTCTCACAAGTGCAATGAGCTAAGGACCAATTGGAACCAAATCAGGTTGAGCCAATAAGAACACTACCTCCTCCACCTCATAGATCGAAAAGAGTTTCCCGTCCTCCTAAAAGATACTTAGGTATTATTTCAGAGGAAGTAGAGAAAATGTTCCTCATAGGCAATGGTGCTCATGATGATTGTTGGGGATAAATCCCGCTCCAGCCGAAGTCTAGCTCGACGCCCAGCCTAATGCAACCAGTAGCCGCAGAAGAGCTTCGGCAGACGGGCTTCAGCCGAACTCCCAGCGCCCGAGCTTCTTCCAGCCGGCTGAACTAGTTAGCTGCCGAGCTTCTTCCGAGCTCCCAGCATCAAGACTGAACCCCTCCAGTCGATCGAACTACTTAGCGACCGAGCTCCTGGAACCCCCAGCATCCGAGCTCCTTCGAACCCATCCAACCGACCGAACTACTTAGCGGCCGAGCTCCTGGAACCCCCAGCATCCGAGCTCCTTTGAACCCGTTCAGCTGGCTGAACTGCTTAGCGATCGAGCTCCTTGGACTCCAAGCGGTCGGGCTTTAGCGAAATCCCCCAGCGGTCGAACTCCTCAGCGGTCACCCCCTCGGTCGAACTCCCCAAGCAGTCGTCACTCGGCCGAACTCCTCAGCGGTCGCCCCTCGGTCGAACTCCTCAGCGGTCGCCCTCATCGAACTTCGGCCGATCGAGCTCCTACCGAACTCTCAAGCATCCAAGCCTCAGTCGAAGTCCAACAGTCGGCCGAACTCCCAAATGGTCGAGCTTTGGATTCTCAGCAGCCGAACTCTTCAGTGAACGAGCCTTAGCTACATACCTCCATCCAAACGCCTATAGGAGCCGAACTCCCTCCTATTTTTCTCTTTAGGAGCCCGAACTCCTCCGAAATGGGCACACGACGAAGGCCTTCAACCCTTCATTCGACTGGCTCTGCAGCCATCACCATCAATCCGCCGCAAGCTCTGCAGCCATCACCATCAGTCCACCGCAGGCGATAGCGATCCACTGTCAGGCGGCGATGGCTGTCACCATCAATCCATCACACATGGCACCATCCCGTGAGACTGACTCCATCGAACCTCGAGCGGCCCGCCAGCATGCGGCTGTAGTTGTCACTATCAAGCTCCGCTATAAAAAGGACCCTCCCAATACGCTAAGGCTAAGCTCTCTGACCTCTAGTCTCTTTGCGCTCTCCTCTTCTTCTCTAAGCTCCGAAACTCATTCCAAGCACTCCATTCCTATTGGCCAAAAATTGACTTGACCGTCGGAGGGCCCTGCCAGAGCCGCCCCCCACCGGCTCCGGATGGGACTTTGTTTTGCAGGTCCCTGGCGGCGACCTCATCGGCCTCCAGTCTGACTACCTCCGGCGATGACCAGTTTCTGCACCAACAATGATGATCCCAAAACCTAAAATGAGGCGATATCAGATATCGACTCTGAGAAATGGCTAGAGGCAATGCAGTCAGAAATTGACTCGATGCACTCAAACCAAGTCTGGACCTTGGTAGATCCACCAGAAGGTATAGTACCTATTAGGTGTAAATGGATCTTCAAGAGAAAGATTGGTGCAGATGGGAATGTGGAGACATTCAAGGCTAGACTAGTGGCAAAAGGTTATAGTCAATGCGAAGGCATTGACTATCAGGATACCTTTTCCCCAGTGGCTATGCTAAAATCCATCCACACATTGCTTGCCGTTGCAGCCTATTTCGATTATGAAATATGGCAAATGGACGTGAAAACGGCATTCTTAAATGGATATCTTGAGGAAGATATCTATATGGAACAGCCGCTAGGTTTCACATCCAGTGATACTGATCACAAGGTTTGCAAGCTGCAAAGGTCCATATATGGACTTAAGCAAGCATCTCGGAGCTGGAACACTCGTTTCAATGATGTGATCAAAAAGTTTGGTTTCATCAAAAATGAAGAGGAACCGTGTGTTTTCAAAAAGGTCAGTGGGAGCGCTGTTGTCTTCCTCGTATTGTACATGGATGACATCCTCCTTATTGGGAATGATATTCCCATGTTGACATCAGTCAAAGATGTGGTTGTCCAAGGAATTCTCCATGAAAGACCTAGGTGAAGCATCCTTTATTCTAGGAATTAAGGTCTATAGGGATAGACCGAATAGGATGCTAGGACTTTCATAGAAGATGTACATAGAGAAAGTACTAAAGAGGTTTAGTATGGAAAACTCTAAGAGGGGATTAATACCCTTCAGACATGGTATTCATCTTTCCAAGAAGATGTGCCCCAGCACACCTGAGAAAATAGAACGCATGAGCAAGATCCCTTATGCTTCTGCAATAGGGAGCCTCATGTATGCCATGCTATGTACACGACCTGATATAGCCCATGCTGTGAGTGTCACAAGCAGATATCAGTCAAATCCAGGTGAAGAACACTGGACTTCTGTGAAATGTATCCTTAAGTACTTGAGAAGAACTAAGGATATGATGTTGGTCTTTGGTAATGGAGAACTCCAAGTTCAAGGATACACAGACTCGGATTTCATGTCCGATATAGATGATCGAAAGTCGACATCTGGAAGTCTGTTTGTGTGCAATGGTGGTGCTGTCAGCTGGAAGAGTTTCAAGCAAACGGTGATACCACCTCATCCGCGATTACCTCAAGAAGGGTTATGTCGAGGTCAAGAGAGTCAACTCCACAGACAATGTGGCAGACCCACTTACAAAGTCGTTGGGCCAGCAGAAGATCGAAGCCCACCTTGAGAAGATGGGACTTAGACTTGTAGCCAATTGGCTTTAGGACAAGTGGGAGATTGTTAGATATATGTGCCCTAGAAGCCAGAATTGGCTGACACTTGTAATACACTTCTAGGGGCAAAATTATAATTTTGACTAAAATCAATAAAATGGGTTATTTTCTATCACATATGTGTATTTAGTGTCTGTGATACATCCTTTGAGTTAATGGTAATGATAATTCATATTTTCAAGAGTTGAAAATTTAAGACATGAATAATCATTGTTAACTCATAAAATGCTTCCGACCATAGGATCATCACGAGGATGGTGATTGATCTGCAAGGTTGGTGTACAATTGCTTCTCTTTAGTAGATGAGTCTTGAGTCTACGGTGTGGAGACATCGAAGCGAGAGTATAGGTACTCGTTAGAGAACGAGGGCACTGAACGTGACCACCTCGAGTAGTCATTAGGGAGTCTACCTTCTCGTCAATGACTGACTTGATGCTGTAGTAGTGTGTCTGGTTCTTTGACCTCAGGTGCATCGACAGTTCACCTTGAGGGTGTTATAGTTTGACTACACCATTACTCAGTCTCCTAGCCATACGGAATCCTGAGGTGTATGTTGGCTATAGCATGTTCATTGTAGGAACTGGATGGCATCAAGATGGAATCTATCTACCTCGGTGGTAGAGGAGCAACCCTATGATGATTATGAGAATCAAATCCAGAAGCCCATGGCCATGGCAGAGTGAAATAATAGAAAGAGTTTCTATTTAGATTTTTACATCAGACTCGAATCGAATGATTACATCATATGACAGAAACTAAGGTTTGACGAGTTCACCTTAACCCTAATCTGATCGAGGCTCAAGATAGAAGAACTTAATCACACAGGTAGCTGCACCAAGAGGTTCGCATTCAGCTCTGATGAGTTGCAACCATATACTGCTAGGTGTCATTGGTGGATTTTGGAAGCAATTAGAATGATTTAGATGATCGATCATTCTAGCTATTCGAATCAGAAGAGTTCTGATCCATCGAAAGGAGTTTTGATGATGTCAATGATAGAGATCATGACATATCCCATTACCATACAAAACTGAATCTAACTGGGTCACACAAATAAGAATTTAAATCTAGTGATCATCAATTGAACTAATCCAGCTCAATTGATCTGAATGAGATTCAATTTGGTTCAAGAAAATCGTGCTAACACTCGATTGAACCTAACGTTCTTCTTTTACTATCATAAATAAGTTGTCCTATCTGAGCCAAAGGAGTTTGTGCTCAATCAGAGGCCTTCATAATGGTCTAACTGGAGGATGTCCAAGTCAGAAAAGGTTGTCTTATTTTGTAAGACATTATCTGCCATTTTTGGTCACCTACCATTTCTTGTTCTTTGACTTTGGTCAAAAGTCTACCTTTGACTGGTCAAACGTTGACCATTGACACTTTGACTTTTGACCACATGTCATGCACCTATTGGAGAGCTGGTGGGGGCCTGTCCTCCTGCTAGAACCTGGCAAGGAGGAGGGCGCACGCCACCCTAGGCGTGTGCCCAAGCTGGAGGCGCCTAGGAGTCCTTGTTGGACAAGGACTCCATCTCCTTTTTGGATTCCAATTAGAGTTCTCCTAAGAACCAACTTTGACTGGTCTTAGGCACCCTCTAAGGAGGAATCCAGGGGACTCTATTCCCACCAATCAGATTTAGATCTGATTTCACAAAGGGTTGTGATTGGTTGGGAAGAAGAGGAGTTGGATCACGCTTAGTCTATAAATAAGACCCTGTGCCCAACTCAGATTATGATTGAATCACAATTTCCCATTCCCCAAGGCTGCCTCTCCCCTCTTCCTCAATGAAACCCACCTTCTCCCCTTCCTCTCCACATCCAAAAGGAGTTTTGGACCTTGGTTGGTGCGATCCAGGCAAGAGAAAGGCGATCAAAAGCTAGAAGGCTGCACTGCTACAAAGGACAGCTGCTGATCTTCAAAAGGAGTTTTGAAGATCCTCCAGATCAGATCCAGATCTGATTTTTGGAGACGTGATAGAGAAGAAGAGGATCTCCAGATCCAACCCAAGTGGATACTGGTAGAGGCTAGGTGCTTGCGTGGCTAGATCCAGAATCTTCCACTGCATACAGGATCATCAACAGGATAATAGGATTACCTAAATCTGGTAAATTAAATTTGATTTAATTTATTCTTATTTTATTTTATTTATTAAAATAATAAGAATCAGATCTGAAACATCGTAGATCTAATACAGATCAAAGAGAAAAATTTTTGAAATATATCTCTTAATCTGATCAGATCTGAACGAACCTGGACCGAGAGATCAAAATTTTCCTTCACTTTTAGCTCTCTTACTATTTTTAACCCGACAATCAGCGCTTCATATTCAACCCCATTATTAGTTGCAAAGAATTTGAAGCATAGTGCATACTTGACGATGACTTCTCGGGACTGACTAAGACTAACCCCCCATCTGCTCCAATGGAGTTGGACGAACCATCCACGTACAGAGCCCAAAAACCTTTAGAAAGATCGGCACTCTCTTCAGAGAGGCTCGATTATGACAACAGAGCATCGATCTAATTTTGTTCGGGCTTGGCATCATCTGAAATGGTATATTCTACTACAAAATCTATCAATATCTAGGCTTTGATCGATGGCCAGAGTTGATAATTGATGTCGAACATCATGAGCTCAATCGCCCATTTTGTGATTCTTCCAGAAGCATCCATTCGATGAAGAACTATTTTTATTGGTTGATCCATGAGGATTGTTATGGTTGCCATGAAAGTAAGGTCGGAGTCTTCTGACAGTGATTAGAAAAGAGTAGGTCAATTTCTCCAGCTTAGAGTATTTGATCTCTGCATCCCTCAGGACCCGGCTTATGTAGTAGACCGATCGCTGCATCTTCACTTCCTCCTTGATCAGGACTGCTGCCAAGGTCGTCAGAGAGACTGCTAGGTACAAGAATAACTTTTCTCCAAGTTTGGGCTTTGCCAGCAGTAGGGGTGAGCCGAGATAGTTTTTGATATTCTCAAATGCCCGTTGGCACTCCATCATCCAGCAGAAGTTCTTTGGTTGCTTGAGAACTTAAAAGAAGGGCATGCATCGCTCGATCGATATCAAAATGAAGTAATTTAGGGATGCTACTTTTCTAGTTAGGCACTGAACTTCTTTGCTTGTTCTTGGAGCAGTCATCTCCCGAATAGTATGGATTCTCTCTGAATTTGCTTCAAACCCCTGCCATAACACCATACACCTTAGAAATTTTCCTGAGGTCACATCAAAGGCGTACTTGATAGAGTTCAGCTTCATCTTATGCTTTTTGAGTGTACTGAAGGTCTCTTTGAGATCGGTGAGGTGGTTTATAGAATCTCAACTTTTGACGAGCATGTCATCTACATACACCTTCATATTATGACCGATCTGCTCCTTGAAGATCTTATTGATCAGATGCTGGTACGTTGCCCCTACATTCTTAAGCCCAAAGGGCATAACCCTGTAACAGTAAAGACTACGGTTAGTAATAAAAGCAGTTTTCTCCTTGTCCTCCAATGTCATCCATATCTGGTTATAGTCGAAGAAGGCATCCATGAAGGTGAGGAGTTCATGGCTCGAGGTTATGTCTATCAGTTGATCAATCCTGAAAAGAGGGTAGCTATTCTTTGGGCAAGCTTTGTTCAACTTTTTAAAGTCTATACACATCCTCTACTTGTTATTTGCCCTTTTGATGAGGACCATGCTTGAGACCCAGGTCGGATAGTTAACTTTTCGGATGAATTCGGCTTTAAAGAGTTTACCTACTTCTTCTATGATTGCTTTCTACCTCTTTAGGGCATGGTTGTGCATCTTCTCTTTTACTGACCGATACTTAGGATCAATGGCCAACTGATGTTTCATGACCTCGGTGTCAATTTCTAGCATATCCATTGGAGCCCAGGCGAAGATATCCGTGTTCTTTCTGAGGAAGGTGACGAGTTGCTCCCAAACCTCATCCTCCAAGTTGGAGCCAATCTGTACAGTGTGCTCAATGTTCCCATCATTTAAGGTCACAGATATGAGGTCCTCCATAGATTCGTCCCGCTCCTCGATGAGGTCATCATGGATATCCAGCCCCTCGATAGGACAAAGGTCGGACTGAACATTTTTCTGTTGGGTAATGAAATAATAGCATCTCACCAATGCCTGGTCTCCCATGATCTCTCCAATTTCATAGCTCATAGGGAACTTCACTTTTAGATAATAAGTCGACACCACTGCTCAGAGCGCGTTCAACCACGATCGATCGAAAATAGCATTGTAGGTAGATGGAGCCTTTATTACTAGAAAATCAACCTATGCTTTAACCAGCTTCGGGCATTGCCCTGCAGTCATAGTCAAAGTTATTATGCCCTCAACTGGCACGACATCGCCAGTGAAGCCTACTAACGGAGAGTTCATAGGTCCCAAGTGGTTATTGAGTAAGAACATTTTTGAGAAAGCATTATAAAATAATACGTTGGCCAAGCTTTCATTATCTACCAAAATATGGCATACATCATAGTCGGCAATGTTTAAAGAGATTACAACTGCATCATTATGCAGGAACGGGACTCCTCAAGCATGCTCGTCAGTGAAAGCAATTGGCTCTTTAGTTCGTTGCCTCTTCATTGGTCCCTCAGATCCGCTAGCCTCTTCACACCGAAGTCCCCCAAAGATAATGTTAATGAGGCCGAGAGGCAGCCGATCTTCTTGTTGTTCCTCCCTCTTTGGTGGTTCAGGCTGTGGCAGTGTCCTTGGCCGATCTTTCTATCCTTCAGGCCGATGCCACAAGAATCGACCGAATCTGCCTTGCTTGATGAGCTCCTCGATCTTATTTGGAGCTGAATACACTCTTCAGTATCATGACCATGATCATGATGATAAATGCAGAACTTATTAGGATTGCGCTTGCTGGGGTGAGTATGCATCCTTCCTGGTCTTGGCAGTTGCTCCCTAATTTTCATCAGCACTCAGATTTTTGGAGCATTGAGAGGAGTGTAGTTATGAAATTTTTAGAGGAGAGAACCCCACCGCACCCTTCTGTCAGGGCTTCCCTGCCTCCGAGCTCGGGGAGGAGTCCGGGCTTGCTTGCGCTCAGAGGAAGTTTGGGAGCGAGGTCGAGTTTCACTCAGCTTTCCTTCCTCAATGGACCTGCCCGGCTCATTGATTCGCCGCTCTCCAGTGGCTTCAATATCCTTGGCCTTGAAGGCCTCTTCAGCTCGGGCATAACCTTCAGTCCGAGCCAACATATCGACAAAGTCCCTTAGTTACTTCTTTTTTAGGAAGAACAGCAAATCATTTTTCTGATGGCCATCCTTAAGTGCGATCATTGCAACTGACTGATCCAGGTTCTAGACCTCTAATGCAGCAGTATTAAACTGAGTGACATAAGCCTCGATGGATTCTGCCTCCTTCTGCTTGATGTTCATCAGAGAATCCAAACCTCGGTGGGGATGTCAACTGCTAATGAAATGAGCTACAAACTGATAGCTCATCTGATTAAAGAAAAAGTTGGTACCTAGCTTAAGGACTAAGTACCAATTCCTAGCAACTTTCTTGAGGATGGATGGAAAAGCCCAGCATAAAATGGCATCTGGTGCATTGTGGAGCAGCATCATCATCGAAAGGCCTTCAGATGGTCAACCAGATCGATTATCCCATCATAACTCTCAAACTGAGGGAGCTTGAAGTTTCGAGAGATCGGTTCCTGTATAATCTTCTGAAAAAAAGGACGGTCAGTGCAAATATCATTACCATGGGTGGAGGGAGCGTGATGAAGTTCTTCGATTCATCGGCTCATTTTCTAGAGCTTTTGATCAAGGAGATCTTCATGGTCATTGATCTCTAGGATTTTTTGGTCGAGCGGATTTGAAGCCTCCCCATGGATCGAGTCATGGTCCGAGCAAGGATTCTCCATCCTCTGCTTTTCCTTTTCGAAGATCAGAGGTTGGGTAGCCCAAGTCGACCATCTTCAGACTAGACCACGGGGCTCCAAAGAAGCCTGCTCCGATCGAATCGATATCGAGGCCTACCATAATTTGGCCTGTACCACCTTGATACGGCCCTGAATCTACTGCATCAATAGGTTGAACTGCTTTGAATCTACCATGGCCGTCGATGGAGGAGGAGGTTGAAGTACCGATGATGGAGCAGGGATAGATGGATCTAACCTAGATCTAGCGGTAGATCTCTGGGTAGTCACCTTTTTTGGAGGCATTTCTTGGGATTGAGGGAGAGGATGGAGATGGACCTTGAAGAAGAAGATCCAAAGGATCTGCTGAGCACTCCTTTAAGAATAAGGATACCTCAAGAATAGAGGTCCCTTCCTCTAGTGCCAATTTTATTGGTGCAGAATTTGGTCGACGCCGGATCGAGCTAGAGTTGAAGAAGAAGAGGTCACTGTCGGTGACCTACAAAATAAAGTTCCACTTAGAGTCGGTGGTGGTGGCTTCGATAGGACCCTCCGATGATCAAATCAGCTCTTCTATCCAACAAAAATGGAGTACTCAGGCAAGAATTCAGAAGAGTTTTGGGAAGAAAAAGAGAGCTTAGATAAAATGTATCTGGAGGATCCCTTTTGTAGATGGAGTCTATAGCAAACTGATAGTGATGGTCGTAACCGTCTAGTAGTAGGCCGCTCGAGGTCACATATAGATTGTTATGGAGAGAGGGATATGGTAGTGGACTGCTCAGGGCCACGTGAAGTTTGTTACAGAGATAGGTATCCATTGCTATGATGTGGCCATTCATTGAGATTTAATAGTCAAAGTTTGAAGAAAGCAGGTGTTAGTTGATAAAGAGCTTTGACATACATCAATTCTAGAGGAGTTCGAACTCCTAAAGAGAACTTTGATCGAAGAAAAAATCCAGAAGGAGTTCGACTCTTGGAGGAACTTGACTGAAGAAGAAGTTCAGAAGGAGTTTAGCTCTCCTAGGCATCCATCTGAAGAAAAATTTTAGATGGAGTTCAACACCTATAGAAATTCGATCGAAAGAGAAATCTAGAAGGAGTTCGGTTCCTGGAGAAACTTGACTCAAGGAGAAGTTTGGAAGGAGTTCGGCTCCTAGAGATATCTGATTGAAGGAGAGGTGATAAGCATCATAAATTCATCAATAAAAGTATTAATTTATTAATTAATTTATATTAATTTTTAAGAATTATTAATCAATTTATATATAATTTTTAAAAAATTCATATTTTTATTAATTAAAAAATTAATTAAAAAATAATAAAAATTAAAAAATAAAATTTTATTATTAATAGAGAGAACTTATTTTTTTGATCGCAATAAAATAAATTTCAAGTAAAACAGAGTTAAAACAAAAAAGATATAAATTTTTAAAGATATAAAATAAATAAAAATTAAATAAAAAAGAAAATAGCTCAGTCGGCTGCGTAAGCTAAGCCACCAAGCCAAGCCAAGCCATCAAAGCTGACTCAGCCATTGAAACCATCAGTCGGTCTACGATCCAGGCGTGGACCGCCAGCTCAGCAGAAACCGATGAATCAGAGATTGCCATGTGGTGGACCTAGACCCCTAAAGGGTCTACATAAATTTATCGCGGCTCACAAGGGTAATTTAGTCTTTTCGCTCAGCAACAGAGGTGCTGATTGGTTGCGGTGTGCAATGCGGCCGGTCCACACGGTCCATGGGAACAGTGATTACGCGATCGAACGGCTGTGGTTGTTTACGGTCAGGATCGGACGGCTGTGATTGCTTCTGGATTTGATTCAGCTTCAAACATCACGCGGATCACCATCGGATGGCAGCGCTTGATCCAGGCGATAATCTGATGGTCTAGAAAGCTCCTGATGGTGATCAAACTCTCAGGCGCATGATTTGCAGCCAGATTTCCTCCATCAACGCGCGATCGGACGGTCAGAATTTAATCCAACCCGATCTGGGTTGATCTACATCCGATTTTGACGATTTTTGGACCGTTGGATTCCTATTGAGCGGCCAGATTTCACCAAACTTACCAGAGTTGTATCAGAGCTATTTTAATTTAAATTTTATTCAGATTTTGATGATTACAAAGGCCATTAGTCCCATATTGCCTTTAGAAAAAAATATCCAGCCCTCCTAGCTCTATAAAAAGGACCCTAAGCCTCCAAAAATCAACATCTCGGATCAAGGTGAAGCTTTGGTACAGGGCGAAGCCAGGCTATGGGTTAAAGGCTGCTTCAAAGCAACGGATGCCAAGAAGAAGAGTCGAGCTTCTACATCATCTTTCTGCCAATGTCGATCCAAGATCAGAGATCAGGCTATTTTATTTTTTTTTAAATTCCATGTATTTAAATTCTAAAATTTTAGTTAATAAAAATTTTATTTTTTTATTATAATTTCTTGCTTTTTATTTTTCTTACAATTTAATTTCTATACTTTAATTATTACTATTGCAAGTAGATGCTAAGATCTTAGTACCAAGTTTAAATTTTTACATCTTTTAATTTTTATTTTTTTTAATCTTCCAACTTCACTTTTCATTTCAAAATTCAAATCATTTTATTTTTCTTTCCAAAAATCAAAGATTTTGAATCTAAAATACTATCTTCCCTATAGATTTGACCCGACTCACTACTATCTACGCATTTTCAATGATTCTAAGAAGTCGAATTAAACTGATAAACATGGTGTCTTAACGACAACATCGCGTTCCTATCAAGTTTTTGGCACCATTGCCAGAGAAGGCACAGATATTGAATTTTTGATTTCTTTGATTTTTTTATAAATAAATTATAAATAAAATTTCTATTTTTTTATAAATATTGCTTGCTAATTTTTTTATTATTTTGCAGAAAAAAGAGATTAAAGACCAAAAAGAACCAGAAATTTTGCTTTATGAGATCAATCCTAACCCTAATCCTCTTTTCTTTTTGTTTATTTATTTATTTATTTTATTTTTAAATTAATTTAAAAAAATATCCATTTAAACCTAATTAAAAGCCTCATGACAAGATTAGAAACCCTAACTATTTAGAGCATGCATCATATTAGTTTTATTTTTTTTTATTTTTTTTTATTTTTTTTGATGATTGCTGGAGGTAAGGTAAGCCTTTTAGAATTCAATTAGTTGCATACATCTAGTTTAAATTGCATAGAATCCTTTGATTGAATTTTTTTTTCGTGCATATTCATATTAAACCAAATTAAGGGCAATACCCAATTAAATAAGATAAGGTGGGGATTTGATCACCCTTCCTTAGCCCATAAACAACCAACCAACATCCTGCCTTGACCTAAGCCTTTAAATTAAAATCAATTAGACATCAACCCTAGGAACTCGAGCTCAACAGGACAAGGAATCCTAAGGGTTAAACCGGGTTAGCATAAGTCAATTTGACTGGTGTCTAGGAAAGTGGTTCAGGGACGACTGGGCCCGAAGGAAGGTGGTTTTTAATTAATTCCGTTCGCTTACCTGGCCAAGCACAATTGGTGTCTAAGGCAAGCAACGGGGGGACTCCCACCAACCTTACACTTACCTGGCTAGTTGATTGGCTAATCCTACACTTGGAGGGCTTGAAGGTGACCTTGGCAGTTAGGAGCTGTCTAGATCTAGAACAACCTTTAGTCAGAATTGATTGACCAATTTGATTGCTAACCAACATTAAATCTAATTAAACCTAATTTTTCTCTTTCTTCTTAGTTTTAGGACTCCTTAGGACCTCTTCTTTAGAACTTTTCTTTCTTTTTTTCTTTCTCCTCTAAAAAAATAAAATAAAATAAAATAAAAATTAAATTTAACTAACAAAAAAATATTAAAAAAAATAATTAAACTTAATTAATAAATAAAATAATTAATCTTTAATATAATAAAATAATAAAAAAATATAAAAAAATTCTAAAATTTTTATTTGAACAATACGTTAGGATTGCATTAATACATATATGGTAGGAAATTACTTTATCTGATCTAGTTGAACCCAACCATAATAATCAAATGGCTAATCTGAACCTAATAGTCCAAAAATTAGATAAAGTTGATCTTCTTGCTCAGAAATTAGATCAACTCCTAATCCTAGGTCAACAATCTCCTGCACAATTCACATCATCTTCTAATTATCAGGAGAATTATTCAATCTGTGCTAGCCCAACCCATCATGTGAGTGAATGTCCTATGGCTGCACAATTTCCACATTTTATCCAAGAACAAGTTCAAGCTGCTCAAGGATACTCCAAATTGATTAATGACCCATTTTTAAATTCATATAATCCAGATTGGAGTAACTTTAATTTTTCTTGGACATTCCAACAGACTTAGGCTCAGACCCAAATTTCACTTGAGCAAAATTATCAAAATAGATCCCAATATCAAAATTATGCCTATAATAATGGTCAACCTAGTCAGTTTATCCAGCCATCAATTATAATCAGCCTTCATACCCACCTCCTCAACAGACCAATCTAGCTGATGATAGATTTAACCAACTTTAACAATTGATTCTGACTCAACAATAATCTATCGCCAGACTTGAAGCTCAAATAGGACAATTAGTTGAGTCTAACATGAGGAGAGAACTAGATCAACTACCGAACCTACCAATTTCAAACAACCCATCTAATGTCCATCAATCACCTGGACCAAATTATCAATTTAATGTCTCACTTAAGAATCCCCAATTTGAGAATGCCAAAGTAATTTCTGAACTTAAAAGCTATAGGATTCTTATGGACCTATACCAAGACCAGGTGAGAGAGGCTAGTACTGATGCTAGCCAAAATGAAAACTTAAAGGAACTATTAGTACTGAGACTAACCATATAGAAGAACCCGAACTAGAAATTAGTACTGATGCTAGTTCCGATTTAAATATGATAGAAATAGGAAAAAAGAGAATAGATGATTTACCCGAGACTTATAAACCTAATGTTCTATTCCCATCAACCCTAGAAGCTGGTTCTTCTTATAAAAATCAAGAGGCGTGTAATGAAATATCAATGGAGTTGTTTAAGCAAGATCATATTAATTTACCTCCAAAATTAAAACCGCCTTTAGTCACCATTCTAGCACCCACTGAATCAAACTTAACTCCTAATACAAAAACTCCATTCATGAGCATTTTAGAAGAACAAATAGGAGAAATTCTTGATAAATATGGGTCTGAGAATGAAATCATAAAATATATCCCTAAAATTAATAGTGAATATATCAATAATGGGATTATAAATCATCTTTCTGAGATTGGCAATCCAAAACCATTGGAATTTGTCAATCCAATATTCGACACAGGATAGTGAGCTGCATTGTGTCTGGCTGAAGACGGTAAACTTAGCGCTTGTTGGGAGGCAACCCAATATTTAGTTTTTATTTATCTTTTTAGTTTTTTTTTTAGGATAATTTGAATAAGTTGGAGGGAGAGCTCAAATTTTCAAAGGCATGTGCTGGACCAAAAAAAAAAAAAAATATACTGAGTTAGGTGTATTCTTTCATGTTCTTTATTACACCCTTTATTTTTTTTTCTTCTCCATTGAGGACAATGTCGATTAAGTTGGGGGAGAGAAAAATAAAAAAAAAAAATTTTAAAATTTTAAGTCCTCGAAAAAGTTAGTATTTAGTATTTAGATACCTTGATTATGCTTAAGAATCGAATTAAACTAAGCATTTTTAAAAAGAAAATTGATGCACAGATCAGAGAATCTGTGAGATATTGAGGAATCAAGTATTAAGAAAATTCAATAAAAAGTTAAGTCTAGAACATAAAAAGTTTTTCCTTGGAGCATTTCTAATTATTTCTATTAGCATCAAAGAAAAGTCTACTTTTTATAGGCTTGTGTAGGGTAACTATACGTTTCTTCATATAAAAATTTATTTTAATAAAATAGTTTTCAAGTACTTCTCACTGAGTAACCGGGCCTCTTTGCCTAAGCAAGCATTGAGTTTCGCGTCAAAAGGTGGGAAGGGCAAAGAAGCTCGTTGTAAAGCTAGTCTTAACTCGTAGCCTATTTGATTCGAGCTAGTAAGCCCGAGGGGTATTCTATACCTAGTGCCCTAAAGCCAACTGGTTTGGGAGTCATTGGCCCAAGACTCGCTACATGGATCAAATAGAAAGCTTAAGGAGTTAAGACACTCAATAGTGGTACAACATTAAAAAAAAAAAAAGAAAAAAAAAAAAAAAAAATATTGGTTTCCCACCGAGTAATCGGGTCCCGTTGCCTAAGTAAGCAATGATATTCGCATCAAAAAGTGGGCAATGTAAAAATAAAAATTAATAAATAAAGGATGGAAGTAGCAATACACCTGCCTATATGAAAGTTTAGA
This sequence comes from Cocos nucifera, assembly GCA_006176705.1. Taxonomy (NCBI): domain Eukaryota; kingdom Viridiplantae; phylum Streptophyta; class Magnoliopsida; order Arecales; family Arecaceae; genus Cocos; species Cocos nucifera. The sequence continues at coordinate 78,553 of QRFJ01003134.1, read as the reverse complement.
CAAATCAAAGATAAAGGTAGGATAATTTAGAAAAAAGTTCTGAAAAATTTAATATTTTTTACTTAATTTTTCTATTGATAAGTATTAATACCCCAATGATATATCTCATTTAAGCTCTACTGAATATCAATGGCCATTTTGAAAATTGCTTAGGTAAAATTTGAAACTCTAAAGTTAAAAGGTATTTAAAACTAAATTCTTTCTTTACTCGAGGACGAGCAAAGCTTAAGTTGGGGGGTGTGATAAGCATCATAAATTCACCAATAAAAGTATTAATTTATTAATTAATTTATATTAATTTTTAAGAATTATTAATCAATTTATATATAATTTTTGAAAAATTCATATTTTTATTAATTAAAAAATTAATTAAAAAATAATAAAAATTAAAAATTAAAATATTATTATCAGTAGAAAGAGCTTATTTTTTTGATCACAACAAAATAAATTTTAAGTAAAATGGAGCTAAAACGAAAAAGATATAAATTTTTAAAAATATAAAATAAATAAAAATTAAATAAAAAAGAAAACAGCTCAGTCGGCTCCGTAAGTCGAGCCACCAAGCCAAGCCAAGCCATCAAAGCCGACTCAGCCATTGAAGCCATCAGTCGGTCTATGATCCAGGCGTGGACCGCCAGCTCAGCAGAAACCGACGAGTCAGAGATTGCCACATGGTGGACCTAGACCCCTAAAGGATCTACATAAATTTATCGCGGCTCACAAGGGTAATTTAGTCTTTTTGCTCGACAATAGAGGCACTGATTGGTTGCAGTGTGCAGTGCGGTCGGTCCACGCAGTCCATGGAAATAGTGATTGCGCGATCGGACGACTGTGGTTGTTTGCGGTCAGGATCGGACGGCTGTGGTTGCTTCCGGATTTGATTCAGCTGCAGACATCATGCGGATCACCATCGGATGGCAGCGCTCAATCCAGGTGATGATCTGACGGTCTAGAAAGCTCTCGACGGTGATCAAACTCTCAGGCGCATGATTTGCGGCCAGATTTCTTCCATCAACGCACGATCGAACGGCCAAAATTTAATTCGACCCGATCTGGGTGGATCTGCATCCGATTTTGACGATTTTTGGACCGTTGGATTCTTATTGAGCGGCCAAATTTCACCAAACTTACCAGAGTCATATCAAAGCTATTTTAATTTGAATTTTATTCAGATTTTGATGATTACAAAGGCCATTAGTCCCATATTGCCTTTAGAAAAAAATATCCAACCCTCCTAGCTCTATAAAAAGGACCCTAAGCCTCCAAAAATCAACATCTCAGATCAAGGTGAAGCTTTGGTATAGGGTGAAGCCAGGCTATGGGTTAAAGGCTGCTTCGAAGCAACGGATACCGGAAAAAATAGTCGAGCTTCTACACCATCTTTCTGCCAATGTCGATCCAAGATCAGAGATCAGGCTATTTTATTTTTTTTAAATTTCATGTATTTAAATTCTAAAATTTTAGTTAATAAAAATTTTATTTTTGCATTATAATTTTTTGCTTTTTATTTTTATTGTAATTTAATTTTTGTACTTTAATTATTACTTTTTATTGCAAGTAGATGCTAAGATCTAACTAATAGATCTTAGTACCAAGTTTAAATTTTTACATCTTTTAATTTTTATTTTTTTTAATCTTCCAACTTCACTTTTCATTTCAAAATTTAAATCATTTTCTTTTTCTTTTTAAAAATCAAAGATTTCAAATCTAAAATACTACCTTCCCTATGGATTTGACCCGACTCACTGCTATCTATGCATTTTCAATGATTCTAAGAAGTTGGATTAAACTGATAAACACAGTGTCTTAACGACAACATTGCATTCCTATCAAGAGGTCTCGAAGAAGTTCGGCTCCTGAAGAAATCCGACTGAAAGAGAAGTTCGGAAAGAGTTTGGCCCCTGAAGAAATTCGATTGAAGAAGAAGTCCAAAAGGAGTTCGACTCCTATAGGAATCCAACTGAAGGAGAAATCCAAAAAAAGTTTGGCTCTTGGAGAAACTTGATTGAAGAAAAAGTTCAGAAGATGTTTGGCTTCTAAAGGCATCCGACTGAAGGAGAGGCCTGGAAGGAGTTTGTCTCCTGTAGGAATCTGATTGAAGGAAAAATTCGAAAGAAGTTTGGCTCTTGGAGGAACATGACCAAAGGAGAAGTTCAAAAGGAGTTCGGCTCCTGGAGGAACTTGACTGAGGAATCGGAAGGAATTCGGTTTTTAGAGAAATCCGACTGGAGGAGAAGTTTGAAAGGAGTTCGGCTTCCTGTAGGAATCTGACTGAAGAAAAAATTTGGAAGGAGTTCAGCTCTTAGAGGAATCCGACTAAAAGAGAGGTCCAAAAAGAGTTCGGCTCCTAGAGGAATATGACTGAAGATGAAGTTTGGAAGGAGTTTGATTTCTGTAGGAATCCGACTGAAGGAAAGGTCGAAAGAAGTTTGGCTCTTAGAGAAATTCTGACTGAGAAGAGAAGTCCAGAAGGAGCTCGATTCTGGAGGAATCCGACTGAAGGAGAAATTCAAAAGGAGTTTGGCTCCTGGAGGAACTTGACTGAACGAGAAGTTCGGAAGGAGTTCGGCTCCTGAAGGAATCCGACTGAAGGAGAAGTCGGAAGGAAGTTTGACTCCAGGAGGAATTCCGATTAAAGAAAAAGTTCGAAAGGATTTTGACTCCCAAAGAAATCCGACTGAAGGAGAAGGAAGAAGTTCGGCTCCTGGAAGGATTCGATTGGAGGAGAAGTTGAGGAGTTTGGCTTCTCCAACTGAAGGAAAGTTCGGAAGGAGCCGACTCCTGAGGAATCCAACTAAGGAGAAATTCGGAAGGAGTTTGGCTTCTGGAGGAACTTGATTGAAGGAGAAGTCCGAAAGGAGTTCGGCTCCTGAGGAAGAGGTTCGGAAGGAGTTTGGCTCTTAGAGAAATTTGACTGAAAGTAAAGTTCAGAAGGAGTTCGGCTACTGGAGGCATCCAACTGAAGGAGAGGCCTGGAAGAAATTTGGCTCCTATAGAAATCTGACTGAAGAAAAAATTTGGAAAGAGTTCGACTCCAGGAGGAATTTGACTGAAGGAGAAGTCCGGAAGGAGTTCGGCTCCTGGAGGCATTTGACTAGAGGAGAGGTTCGGAAGGAGTTCTATTCCTGTAGGAATCTGACTGAAGAAGAAGTCCGAAAGGAGTTTGGCTCCTATAGGAATCTGACTGAAGGAGAAATTCGAAAGGAGTTCGGCTCCTGTAGGAATCCGATTGGAGGAGAGGTCCGGATAGAGCTCGACCACTAGAGGAGTTTAGTCACTGAAGGAGTTCGGCTACTGAATGAGTTTGACCGTTGGAGGAGATCGGCTAGGGTTCAGCCATTAGAGGGAGATTTCTGGATTGAAGCTCTTCCATGATTATCGATTGCATTAGGCTAAGCATCAGGCTAGACTTTGACGAAAGTGGGATTATCCCTAATAAATGTGAAGATGGCTTTCCTAAATGGAGAGCTAATCGAAGAGGTGTATATGATACAACCTGAGGGATTCACATCCATAGATGAGTCCAAGGTGTGTAGGTTTCAGAGATCCATTTATGGATTAAAGCAAGCATCTCGGAGTTAGAAAATGCATTTTGATAAAGTGATCAAAACACATGACTTCATTAAAAATGGAGAAGAACCCTACATTTACAAATAGGCAAATGGTCCAGTAGTGGTATTCCTTATTTTGTATGTGGATGACATTCTCTTAATCGAGAATGATATCTCCACACTACAAGAAATAAAAGTCTGGTTGTTATCACAGTTTTCCTTGAAGGACTTGGGTGAAGCATTCTACATCCTAGGAATGAAGATCTATAGAGATAGATCTGAAAGGATGCTTGGTATATCCCTGTTTACGTACATAGAAACTGTGTTGAAGAGGTTCCGCATGGAGAATTCAAAAAAGGACTATCTCTCGATAGGCCAAGGAATTTCTCTCTCTAAGAAGGATTGTCCGACAATTTCTAAAGAGAGAGAGCATATGAGTAGAATTCCATATGCTTTGATAGTGGGGTCTATTATGCATGCAATGACATGTACGAGACCAAACGTAGCATACTCAATAGGAGTAGTGAATAGATACCAGTCTAACCTTGGAGAAAATCATTGGAAGGTGGTTAAAACCATCCTTAAGTATTTAAGAAATACCACGGACCAATGGTTGGTTTATGGTGAGTCGGATCTGAAGCTTGTGGGATTTACAAACTCTAACTTTCAATCTAACCATGATGACAGTAAAAGTGTACTGGGGTATATCTTTACTCTAAATGGTCGAGCCATCTACTAAAAATGTTCTAAGCAGCATACAGTGGCTGACTCTATTCATGAAGCAGAGTACATAGCAGCATCAGATGCAGTAAAGAAAGCTATATGGTTGAGGAAGTTAATCACCAAGCTCGAAGTAGCATCCTCCATTGATGGTCCAGTCCTGCTCTACTACGACAACATTGGCACCATAGCTCAAGCAAAGGAATCGAAGGCACACGAGCGGACAAAGAATATTCTGCGTTGCTTTCATTTGGTCTGTGAGATCTTGGATCGTGGTGATGTCGACCTTCAGAAGATCGACGAAAAGGAGAACTTAGCTAACCCCTTCACTAAAGCCCTAGCAATCAAGGAGTTTGACAACTATAAGTCGAAGATGAATATTAGATACTATGCCAAGTGGCTTTAGGATAAGTGAAAGTTATTGAGAATTATGTTCCAAAGCCAATCGTCAGCCTATTGATGGTTGAGATATTGTAATTGATTTATTAATTAATAAAAATTTTTTTGGTATCTTCTTTATCATAAATTTACATCTTTTAATGAACTCTATTATTGTAATGAAGTTCTTAGGATTATTTAGTTTCGATAAAGAGAGGATTTATCGATTAGTCCTTAAATTTGTTCACGACCAAATGATAGGCTGTTAATTAGGACGATAGCATCTATCGAGCATAGATCGCTATATGCCATATAGGTTGGTTGTCCTCTTAACCAAGGAGTGTGGAGACACTGGTATGGCTTACAAGTGAGATGTATGGGTACATCGTCATTGAACATGACCAACTACAGAGCATTCCGCTATCGAGAATATCTCTGATGGGATATAGGTATAAGTATTCTTTAGACCTAAGATCACCTCAGTAACTTGCAAGCAACTCACTATGCTTTGGTACCGAGTTAACTAAATTTCTAATTCAACAATAAAAGGCTTTTGGGCACAGTCATGTACTTACGAAGTTGGAGTATGATCAAGATGAAATTGACCACTCCAAGAGTTGGAGAAGAATGTATCACTGTATTTCAATATAGCAAAATCTTGGCCAGGATAATCCATAAGATGGATTTGATACTTTAAAATACAATGTGAATAACTTGATCAGAGTTGACAGTTAAACTCTGAGGTATCCTATGAGCATTGTGGTCAAGGAGATGAATTATATGGAAACTATATTCGCACGGATTCTAAGGATGGTGTTCTACATCTTTCGACCTATCCGACTGTCGGGTATCATTGCTGCATAGTCAATTTAATTGGTACAAAAATTTATTTCTATGCTATAGATTTAGGTTTGGATCTATGAGATCACACACATTAGAGTTTACATTCCGATCGGATGGTTGATCATGATTTAAAATAGTTTTAGGGTTAAACAATCAATATGATTGGTGTTTAACCTAGTGCAAGTGTTCTAGGAGGATCGATTTATAATTTAATTGCTAATTAACTTAATTTAATTAAGCCAAAAGGATGAGATTAAGTCTAATTAAATATGATTTAATTAGATTTGATTTGGACTTGATTGGATCAAGTCCAATTGGCTTATTGGATAAGTCAAGTGCAAGGAAGAACTAGTCCTAGTCTAACTAGAACTCGGGTCCACCCAATTTTTAATTTGATTAAAAAATTAAATTAGAATTAAATATAATTTAATATAATTTAATTAAGTTTTCAAATGAGTTAGGATCTTATTTAATTGGGTTGGTTTACTCTTATTTTTATTTGGTTAAAAGATCTTGTTTGACCAAGTCAAAATAGGAGTCCTAGTGTGACTAGGACTCCCTATTTCTTGCGCCACCTAATCCTCATGCCCCACCCTTTTCTCTTTGTATTTTTACGTGAATAATCTCCACACCTAAGGTTTCTCACACCTCCTTTCTCTCTTCCTTTTTTTCATATGGAAGTTTGTTAGAAGACCAAGTCAAAAGGAGAATTAGTTTTGCTTAAGGATTCTATGAGATAGAATCCTTGTCAACCAAAACTCTTCCAATAAGTATGCAAACCCATCCTTCCTTATTTTCTTTGATTTTCATGATAAAAGAGGATATTTTTTTGTACACCCCCTTTTCTGGTCCATGGTAGAAAAAAAGGTGGGGGCACCCAAGAGTTGGGCACCCCAGCAACTTCCCTTATTTGGTCCTTCCAAGTCTAGGTTTTTGACCTAACTTAGACTCTTCATATCTCTTTATTTGAAGGGAATTTTTAGCTAAAATTTTTGTGAGTTGTGGACATTCGAGAGATCTCTTTGGTGTAGAAAAATTAGAGAAAAATTCATCTAGATCATGGAGATATTGAAAACAAAAATTAGGGTGTCTAAATAAAGAACAAAGAAGAAGAAGAGGGTCTTCTTCTAGGGTTTTTGTTCCAGATCTCTTCCTCTCTTTTTGTGATCTTTTGAGAGGTGTCTCAGCATCACAAATCTTCTTCTTTTCTTTTAGTATTTTGGAGTATCCATATTTTGAAGAAAAAGCATCGGATCAACCGTCGAAGAGAGATTAGCACAGTGCTAGCATACTGTGCTGATTTCCTACATCAGGATCTCTGATCATGTTCGTGGGCTCGTGTGGATGACTCCTAGAGGTCGGATGTGTGTATGGCTTGTGACTTCATCCTCAAGTTTGGATTAGCAAGTTAAAATATCTAACTTGCTCAGGTAATAGATCTAATCTATTAACTTTGTACCTACATTTGATGTAGTGTAGATCTAGGTTGATTTGATCAACCTTTTCTTTTTTGTTTAATTTTAATTTTTGATTTAATATCATGCCTTCATCATATAATAGATCTAAGATTTAGGTGTTTACATATTTATTTAAATAAATATTTTATTTATTTATATCTTTTATTGCATGATCTTGAAAAAGTTTCAAGATCTATCCATGAAATTCTAGATCTGGTTCCTTCACATTTAGCCGAACTTCAGTGGGAGTGGATTTATCCCCAACAATAGTCTTTCTAGTCTTGAGTTCAAAACTCGAAAAAAGAAAGTACAGATGCAACTATCGAATTTTTTTAGCCTTCAGCATCCGTCAGGATGGGATGTCTTAATGTCTACCACGCTGGCACCAAAACTTCATAAACACAAGATGACCCGAAAAGGTACTTTTTGAGCCTCCCATCGAAACTCTGCCCAAGGTATGGTATAATTAAGTATCTGCTCGATGCCACTTCTCTACCATGATGAGTGGGACATGTGACGCCCATAGATCGGCTGAATAAGATCTACAATCATAACTATTTCGGACTTCCCTTGGCTATTAAAGGCCTTCTTCCTCCTCTGGAATCCACTCTGCCCGATTCTTCTTCCTTACTTCCCAAGTCCTCTTCTTCCTTCTACCTAAGAGTCCCGATTCCTTCTAGCATCCTCTCTACTTCCAGGCACTCTTCTGCTTGATTTTCATCATGCTCACCATCTTTTCGCCTTTCTCATTCGGCTTAGGTCAGCTTTCCAATTTTTCTCTTTGAGCATTCACGCTTCTTAGATTTCTTGCTCTTTCAGTTTTCTCTAGGGAGTCTTCATATTTTATTCTTCTTAATTTTTGGAAACTTTTCTGGGGTTTATTTTGATCCCTCTGTGTTCCAAAATCTTCCAATCTGCTGGTTCATGGAGCTCATCCGGGCCAACCTTCTTAGACCCCGCTCCTTTAGCCGAGGTTAATCCTAGGAGTATGTTCCACTAGTCTTTCATCTTAAATACCATTTCTTCTATCCTTACTCTAAATGATCTCTCCCCGATTAGGATACAGTACAACATCCTACTAGAGTACGACCTTGAACTCCTCGGATCAGGCGATCGTGCTAGTTTGCCTTCAGTCAGTCGATGTTGTCTGTACCTAGAAGCCTTATGCATCGAACTTCGACTTGTACTTCCATTTTTCGTTGTCACACTTTTTCGCTTTTTGAACATTTCTTTTGCTTCCATCATACTGAACTCCTTTTGATTTGTAATTAGCTTTCTTTCTCTTTATCATCTAATCGAAGTTCGACCAACTATCTCACTCTTTCGAAAGTTTTACACCTTCAAACGCTATCCTTTCACAAAAGATTGGTGGTACTTCTTTCCCCAGTTTGGTAAGAAGGGGTTACTGAAAGGTGCTCCTTCTTCCATTCATAACTGGAAGGAGATGTACTTCTTCATCCGATGCCCGATCTAAATGTTTAACTTTCCTTCCTGGGGCTTTCTTAAGGAGTCAATCCATCAAGCCCCTAGTTTAAACAGAGCCAACCTCGAGTCTTCTAACAAGCTCAAGATAGATCGAGCTCTCTTCTCCTTCTCAACATTATACTACTATCTTTCTTAAGTACTCCATTTTTGTTGGTCGAAAGAGCTGACTTAATCATCAGAGGATCATACTGGAGCCATCACCCCCGACTCTGGGCGAGACTTATTTTGCAGGTCATCGACGACAATCTCATCTTCTCCGACTCTAGCACCAATTTTGGTATCAACCAGATTTCACACCAATAGTTACTAAACTTTTGACATAAGCTAGACACCCCCAAACCCTAAGGTATGAGAGTACTGGCTTACATCCTGTCCATATTTTATATGGTATTTTAGAAATAGACTTGCTCAAAATCCTATTCAGAATATAATAAGCTGACTCGAGTGTATATCTCCAAAGGAAGATCGGCAGACCGACAAACCCCATCATAGTGTTAGATGTGTATCCTAAAAGCCAGATTGGCTAAATACTTATAATACACTTCTAAGAGCAATTTTATAATTTTGACTATAAATTAATAAAAAAATTATTTTCTATCATAGTGTGTATTTAAAGTATCTGTGGTACATCCTTTGGATTAATGGAAATGATAGTTCAAATTTTCAAGAGTTAAAAATTTAAGACATGAATTCTCATAATTAATTTATAAATTACTTTCGATCGTAGGATCTATTGAAAATATGTCCCAAAGTCAATCGTCGGCCTATTGATAGTTGTGCTACTTATTATACTTATATATGAATTATTAAATAATAAAAAATATTTTAGCATTTTTCATCATAAATTTTGTTGTCTTCTAATAAACTCCTATGTTGTGATGAAGTCCTTAGGACTATCTAGATTTGACAAAGAAGGATTTATCATTTAGTTCTTAAATTATTCATGATCAAAAGATATGTTGTTACTTAAGATGACACTATTTATCAAGTAAAGATCGTTGTGTGCCATATAGATTAGTTATTCTCGTAACCAAGAAGTGTTGAAACACTGGTATGACATGCAAGTAAGACATATGGATACATCTACACCAAACGTGACCAACTCTAGAGCTTTTCTTCTATCAAGATTAGCCCTAAAGTATATTGGTATAAGTGTCCCTTAGACCTGAGACTACCATGGTGACTTGGAAGCAACTCACTATACTTAGGTACCAGACTACGTAAATTTTTAATTCAATGATGGAAGGCTACTGGGTGCAGTCAAGTACTTGGCTTGTCGATGTGTGAGTCAAGATGTGATTGACCCCTCCAAGTGTTGGAGCAAGTGCATCACTGTATTTCACTTTAGCAAATCCTCAATTAGGGTAGTCCATATGATGGACACTAAATTTTGAAATACACTGTGGATGAATTTTACGATTGATAGTAAATCCTAAATCGTCCTTTGAGCATCAAGGTCAACGGAATGAATTATACGATAACCATATACCATAGGTTCATCGATGTTGCATTGCAATTATTCGATCTATCTAGATGTCGGGTACCATTGCTAGATGATCACTTCGATTGGTATAGAAAATTAGTTTCTATGCTACCGACTTAGGATTCGAACCTATAGAGTCACACACAATAGGAGTTTCTATCTGATTTGATGGTTGATATTGAGTCTCAATGATCTAAGACTCGATGGTCAAGAGTCCCACTAGACTGAGATTCTGAATCCTTCATGTTCGAAACTCTTTGATCGAGAGTCTCGATGATCTGGGACTCTATAGTCAAGAGTTCCACTGGACTGAAACTCTATGACCAAGAATCCTAGTGGACTAAAACTCTGAGTCCTACTCATTCGAGACTCTCTGATCAAGTGTCCCACTGATCTAGGACTTTATGATTATGAGTTCGATTCATTTGGGACATTGGGTTCAAGGGTCCCATTGATTTGGGACTCCTTAGGAGTTTCATATTGATGGGACTCTATTGCCCAGACACCCATCTAATTAGGACTCTATATTTATTAGAGAATTAATTAGTAATTTGATTATTAATTAGCTTAATTTAATTAAGCGATGGAGATTTGATTAAGTTTGATCAAATTGGAGTTGATTGGATTTGACCCGATGAGGTCATGAGATGATCTAATCGATAAGAGAGATTTGATCCTGATTTGATTAGGACTTGAATCTAATTAATTTCTAATTTGATTAGAATTTTATTGGTTGAGGTTAAGTCTAATTTGGTTGAGTTTAACCTAGTCTAATTGATTTAAATTAATGGATTTGGTTGAAATCAATTTGGACCAAGTCAAATAAGATTTGAATTGAAACTCTACCTAGCGCCCATCATATTTGACTTTTTCACCTTGACCCATGCCCTTGTCTAATTTTTGTGTGAGATTTCTCATGCAAAAATAAATGTATGCCCTTCCTCTCTTCTACCTTTGACCTGATCCAAGGGTTGGACCAGTTCAAACTAAGTTGAATTTTGAATTTAACTTGGTTGGTTTGAAATTTGAAAAATCTAATCTCTTCCTTATCTATTCTCCATGCCGACCTATCTTTTGTCGCATATTTTTTTTGCAATTTTTGGTTGAAGGAAAGTAGAAGGAAAGTCTTTCTGCTCATTACCCTCTTGGATGAGGCATTGGAAAAGGATAAGACCCCATTTGAATTCAAATACTAGAAGTTGGTTGAAACTAGTTCAACCAATCTTAACCTATCCACTCCACATTTTCATTTATTTTTCATATAATAAATTATGAGAATTTTTGTGTGCAAACAATAAGGGTTATCTTTTCATGGTAAAAATTTGAAAGCAATTAGGCATTGGTTTTGGGCAAAAAAAATCTTGGAGTGAAGGTGAGCAAAGTCCTATAGCACTTTATTTTTCCTTCATGCCTCTATTCTCTTTTGATTTTTGTATCTAAAGATAATCAATTTTTAGATATGATCTAAATAGAGTTTATAGATTTGAAAGTTGTCTTTCCATGAAAATATATTTTATGGAAAAACACCACATAGAGAGGGTGTGAGAGGGTTTTTAGTGCATTTGGATTTTTGGGCCGTGTGAAATCCAAGACTTGGGAATCTAGATTCAAGTGGAGAGATTGAGTGGTGTGAGCATCGGATCGCCACCAAATTTGAAACACCACTTCATCATTCTCTGAAGAATATGTTTTGATTTTTTAGAGTATCTAAAAGATCAGAAAGAAGGTGATCTATTAGATCAATGATGATTAACCATTGAAGGCCCTGACGAGGAGCTAGCACTCCAGTGGAGCTTACCAAGATCAGGAGCTCCGTGTGGACCAACCATAGAGGCCGAACATGTGTGCAGCTATGGTATGACACCAGAGCATTATTCGATGGATTCAGATTGCAGTGATCAATTATCCATAAAATGATATTGTGTTCTGAACAAATAGATGTAGTAAAGAGTTTGCTGCATAGTTGTATTTTCAGATCTATATGAATGCATGCATATTATATTTAGATCCTTAGTGTAGGACTTAATATTCTGATATAATCAATAGTTAATTAATTAAATTAATTAATTTTTTACTATATTTTAGCTATTTTTGAAAAAGAAATTTAAAAATAGTACTGCAAACCATGCACTGCTTCCTTCAGGATCATCATGGGGATGGTGATCGATCCAGAAGGTTGGTGTATGATTGCTTTCTTAAGATAGATATATCTTGAGTCTATGGTATGGAGACATTGAGGTGAGAGTATAGGTACTCCTTAGAGAATGCGGGAACTGAGCATGACCATCTCGAGTAGTCATAAGAAAGCCTACCTTCTCATCGATAACTAGCTCGACGCTACAGTAGTATGTCCAGTTCTTTGACCTGAGGTGCATCAGCAGTTTAGCTTGAGGGTGTTATAGTTTGACTACACTATAACTTGATCTCCTAGCCATTCAAAATTCTAAAGTGTATGTTGGCTATAGCATGTTCACTATAAGAATTGCATTGCACCAATAGGAGATCTATCTACCTCGGTAGATGAGGAGTAGCCCTATGATAATCATGAGATTGAGTCATTAAGCCCATGGCCATGGTAGTGTGAAGATGATAGAAAGTGTTTCTATTAGGATTTCATATTGAACTCAAATCAAATGATTAATTCATATGATGGATGTTGGGTTTGACGAGTTCATCTTAACCTTAATCCTGTCGGGGCTCAAGATAGAAGAACTCAATCACACAGATAACTACACCAAGAGGTTCTCTTTCTATTCTAATAAGTTGCCACCATATACTACTAGGTGTCACTAGTAGATTTTGGGAGCAATTATAATGATTTTGATGATCGATCATTCTAATTGTATGAATAAGAAAAGTTTTGGTCCATCAAAAGGTGTTTCGATAATGTCGATGATAGAGATCATGACATATCTCATTACCATATGAAACTGAACCTAACTAGATCACACAAATAAGAATTTGGGTTTGGATATCATCAATTAAGCTAACCTAGTTTGATTGATTTGGATAAGATCCAATTAGGTTCAAGGTAATCATGCTAGCACATGATTGAGCCTGACTTTCTCCTCCTGTATTCTTTCTGATTTATTATGATTGAGTTAAATTTGATTTGACTCATTGAATGAATTTATTTTTATTTAATTAGAATCTATCCAGGTTAGGTTAATTGTAGAAATTAAATCCATTCATGGTGAAATTCGACTAGGGTCAAAAGTTGACCTAATTGAGAGAACTAAGGGTCACCTGATCAGAAGCTTCTAGAAAATTTTCTAAAAATAATTTTGTTTTGATTTTGGATATGTGATTGGGCCCAACTCATACTTTGGGTGAGCCCAATTTCATGATTTTTAGTGGTTCCTAGATTAGGTTTCTAATAGAGTTTGATTTGGATCAAACTCTTGAAGGGAGGAGTCCCATGTGCCATGGACTCCTTATCCTTTCTTCATGCTAACTTGGGAGGAGTTTTGGGTGACAAAACCTGATAATGATTTGGTGGGTGACATGGGTTATCAGATTGGAGTCCTAGATGATCAAGCAAATGAGTTGCTTGATCACTTAGGAGTCTAGATGGTGCAAGGAACTTGTATAAAAACACCTATGCATAAGGCCCTTTGAGAATTCTGATTGCCACGTCCATATGCTACTGCCCCTTCCATCTTCCATGCCCCCTCTAATCGTCTCTCTCCCCTTCTTCCACATGCCAAAAGTTGGGCGCAAATCAGAGAGGAAGATCCAATCAAATTTGTGAAGAGTTCAGTATCTATGCGATGGTGTTCGTGAGAAAGACAAGCTGCCTTCAGAAGTTATTTCGAAGGTTCTTCTGATCAAATTTAGATCTGATCTTTAGAAAAAATATTTATGAGGAGAAGACGTCCAGATCCTATTCGAGTAGTTACCGATAGGGGCCAGGCGCGTGCGTGGCTCCTTCCAGAATCTCAGGAAAGATCAAGATCATCATAGGATAATTAGATTATCCAAACAAGATAAGAAATTAAATCTAATTTAATTTATTTTAATTTTTAATATTAGATCACTATGATAAAATCTAAAATATCTTGGATTTGATTGGATCATTTAAAAATTTTTTAAAAAAATTTGCCCCAGATCTGGTCTAATCTGCTCAATCCTGCGGTGGGAAATGAGATTTTTCTTCAATTGGTATTCAAGCCAGGCTTGTAGTTCTTCAGATCTATTTTAGATTTAATTTATTTTTATTTATAATTTAATATTAAATAATTTTAAATATCACATCAGATGTGATTAGATCTAAAATTAAAAAATTAAAATTAAATAATTTAGATCTATAATGTATGAGATGCATGACTAGACTAGGTATAGAATAGTTTTATGTGTAGTCTAGCATAATCATATTTTTAATTTGATTAAAAATAATTTTAGATCTATTTAATTTTTATTTTTTTGAAGTTATAATTATTGTAACAAGATCTAAAAAATAGAAAATAGAGTTTTAATTTTTTCATATGAGATATGAAAGATGCATGCTTAGACTAGTTATAGAATAGTTCTATAAAATATCTAGAATAGTTTTGTTTGATGTGATCAAATTTAAATTCTATTTTTTAGATATTATATGTGATATATCAGATCTAAAAGCATAAATATATAATTTTGTTATGATACATGAGATGTATGCAAAATATGTATAAGTTAGATCATTAATTGTATATGCGATATATGATTTAGATCTAACTAATTTTGTAGTAGAAATCATATTTCTGATTAAGGCGTTCCCCTTAGCCATTCGGTCATAAGAACAAAGCATGGTTTAAAGGCCCCTCTCCTTTCATTCGATGGAGTGTTCTTATTGTTGCCCAGTTATACAACACAAGAGCGGGGGGTGAATTAGGTTTTTAAAATTTTAAAGATAATTTAAAGATGTCAAGATTGAATGATGATATGCAAGTAGTGTGTGTGAAGTAATTTAGGTTAGATAAATATATAAAAGATTAGAAAGCAAGAATTTAATAAACTAAGAAAAGAAAGATAGCAAACACACTATAAATAATAAAGATTTATAGTGGTTCAGTGCTTTTCTTGCACCTACATTCACTCCCCAAGCTCCTACTTGGAAATTCAAATCCACTAAATGTATTCAATTAGAATACAACATCGGTACCTCCGACCTTAGCTATCCCAAGCTAGCATACTTATTTTTCAGATACAAGCCAACCCTACACACTTTAATTTAAAGTTTGGATCAATCCTCTCAAGTTTTGAAACCCCCCAAAACTTGAATCAAAATAATAAAACAAAGTATAAGTGTTAATGGCAATCAAATACAAGTTTAGCTCCCTTAATGAGCAAATAAAATCTTAAGAATACTTTTCATAATAAATTTTTCTTAAGATTGTTGGAGACTTGAATAAGCTCTTGAGAGGTTGGAGAACTTGAAAATGAAAGCTTCTTTTCTTGAAGAGGACTTTTTGCTTAGGGCTGAATTGAATTTATAAAATCTCTTATGTTTTTCCCCTTTTTGTAGTCTTTTAAATCTTCAATAGATGGAGAAGAGAATCTTGGGCAAGATTTGTAGCCATTAGAGACATTAAAGAAAGTATTAAAAGCTACCAAAATGGCATAAAACTAGTCATTACAGAAGATTTCCATCGTAGGAGTCGACTCATGGGTCGACCTCTGGCATAGGAGGCGACCTCGAGGTTGACCTTTAAGATAGAGTCTAGAAAATTGACTGTTTTATATTTTTGGCCTTTAAAACAGTAGAGGTCAACCTTTGGCACAGAAACAGCATGCCAGACAGCCCATTTCAGCAGGAGTAAACCTAGGGGTCGATTCTTTTGCTTCAAGATTGATTTTCTCTTAAAATATGCATTCAAAAATTATGCAACTACCTCCAAAAGATCAAAAATCTTCTATACTTGCTCTTGAGGCTCTCAGATCAAAATTTGATAAAATTATGATTTTGCACCTAAAATACTTTGATAAAAGTATTTTTTTCAAGCCAAATTTATTAGTAATCCCCTCAAATACTTTGTAATCATCAAAATCAATTTTTAGAGTAATAATCTCTTCCCCTTTGATGATGATAAAATATTTGAGCATAAGCAAAAATAAAGCATGTAGAAGCCTACATCACTTACTAGAATATCATATTCAGTTATTTGATAAATATTGCATAAAGAGTAGTTTGAAAATTACTTATGGTTAGACATTCAAATTATTTGCAAAAGAGTTTGACTTACTTATTCCTTTTGTCAATTATACTTTAATTTTGCTTATAGCCCAATTTTATTTACTTTACTCTTCCTTTCTAACATCATCAAGTAAGATCATAAGAAATTTTAAAATTCAAAAGAAAAAATCCACCTCCTTAAATTATTCCTTATGTTTTCTAGTTAGAACAAGAGTTTATAATCAAACTTTCAATTTGCTTATATACAACACAGAATTTTCAGCATATCATAATGAAATTTTAGCCAATTCATAGAGGTTACATTTCACATCATTCAAATGACATCATCATATTTACATACTTATATTTATATCCAAATGATTATCATTCCACACACAATAAATCATAACATCAAGTCATCAAAATATATAAGTGCTAAAGATATCAAAAAGCATTCATGAGAATTAGGTCATCAAAATATACAAAATTCATGGATATAACTATCCATGACCCAAGCAGTCAATAGTACTAATGCTATAAGTTAGATTGAAAAAAAAATATAATCAATCATGACTTAATCAACAACTCATAGAAATAACTAAGAGATACTAGATCATAACCTAATATAAAGATGACTAAACTAGATCTAGTAGAGATCACGATTGAAAGCATCTGAATCAGATGAGGAATCAAAGATGTGATGGAGTATGTCAAATGATAGATGTATCAAATTCAGAAAATTGAATCAAAAATTTAGAAAATTGAATCAAATCAAATGAATCAGCTCTCCTTTAAAAGATTATCATTTAAAATTTTTTCTTTATAAAATATTAGCTTAAACTCAAATATCAAAGGCTCTCCCCTTTTTTGAATGAATATGATTCTTTGAATAGATTTTCAAGTATATACTTTTAAGCTTTAAGAGGATTAGAGCTTTTCAAAAATTTGAATAGTAGAATTAAACACAACATTTAATTCATTATTTATTTTTTTTTCTTAAATAAACCTCAGTCAATTATGCTCGAAAAAGATATATATCAAAAATATATCAAGCAAAACAAAGATAGTATCAGAGCAAAAATAATTTTATAAAGATTTCTAAGGGCACATTAAAAATTTTGTATTATATTCATATTTTTAAATGAGTTTAAAATTAGAAGTATGTATCAAAATTAATTTATTTAGAGTGAGAATATATTTCAAATTAGTTTTAACTCCAATTAGTTACCAAAAATGATTTGACAATCAAATCAATTGAATTTAAACTGAATAATCACAAGAAGGCTTAAGTTAAAAGAATCATAAAATAATCAAAGTTCATTATCCTTAACTCAAATTAATTAGAATGTTCAGTCAAGACTAACTAGATAATATTTAACAAACAAACATATTTTTGCTTATTTTTTAAGAGTAAATACTAGAAAATTCATCACATAATATTTTCTCCCTCTCGTTTTCATAATAATTATTGGATAAATTTATCTTTTAGCTTTTCTTTTTCATTTTGAAAGAATACAATAAATTTAGAATGAATATCTTTTTTTATATAAATTCTATTTATGAACAATATGGATTAAAAATACATCTCCCCTTTTTTGAATAAAATAAATGAATTAAACAAAATTATTTTGAACTTCAAAGATTCAAGAGAGATGGAATATTTCAAAGATTAAAGATTATAAATAGATCATTCAAAGTAAATTATAAGATATATTTTATTTTTCAAGGATCATCTCTTCTTTTCTTTTATTATTATATATATATATTAAAATCAATAAAATATAAGATAAATGTTAAGCTATCTGATATCAGTTGATTAAAAATTAAAGTTCTCTTTGAATATTTGGTTTTAATAGCTTCTTTAAAATATTTTTCTTGTCATCAATATCAAAAGACTTAAAAAAAGTATTTTTCTTAAATTTATTTTTTAAAATTAATCAATCTAAATAAGGCATGAATATTCATCAATAATGCCCTTTTAAGATCAAAAATAATTTCTTGATACTAATTAATTTTAAAAAAAATAATAATATGATCAAAATGTGTAAAATATAAATAGTTGCTTAAAATGAATCAAATGATCAAAATCATTAGAATGCTCAAATAAATCCATGAGATAAGTAAAGTATAATTGTTTATCCATGATTTTTCTTATTAAGTTCAAAAATATTTTTTTTCTTATAGTCAAGAAAAAGACAAGAAGGATGGATAATTTTTAACTTAAAGTAATGAAATTAAGTCTTAAGGAATGATCCAAAAATATTAGTAGAGGATAAGTTGGGATTAAAAGAAGGATATTTAAGCAAAAAAATCTAGAATTCCTAAATCTCTCCTACTTTCAAAAAATTTATCTTCACTTAAAATCTTAGTAAAAATATCAGTCAATTATTTTTCAGTACAAATATAATCGAGAATTATGTTATTATTTTGAACATGCTCTCTTATGAAATGATATCTTATTTCAATATGTTTTGATCTAAAGTGTTGGATTGGATTCTTAGATAGATTTATGGTATTAGTATTATCACATCTTATGAGAGTTTTATTAAGTTCGATGCCAAAGTCCTCAAGTTATTGGTTAATCTATAAGATTTGTGCACAGCAACTTTTGGCTGTAATGTATTCAACCTCGACCGTAGATAATGCCACTTAATTTTGCTTCTTACTAAACCAAGAGATTAACTTAACTCCTAAAAATTGATAAGTTTTACTAATACTTTTTCTATCTAATCTGAAGGAAAAAATCTATCTTTTCGGATCAGGTTCGTTCAAATCTGATTTGATCAAAAGAAATATTTTAAAATTTTTTTCTTAGATCTAAATTAGATCTGATACTTTTAGATCTAATTTAATCGATATAATAAAATAAAATAAATTAAATTAAATTAGATTTAATTTATATCTTGTTCTTGGGTAATCTTATTATCCTATGATGATCCTGTTGATTGCCTGAGGTTCTGGATATAGCCACGCAATCGTCTAGCCTCTATCGATATCCACTCGGGTAGGATTTAGATATCTCCTCCTCAATCTTTCATCCAAAGATCAGATCTGGATCTAATCTTAAAGATCTTCAAAATAACTTTTGAAGATCCGATGTCATCTCTTGGGATCTGGATCTAATCTTAAAGATCTTCAAAATAACTTTTGAAGATCCGATGTCATCTCTTGCAGCAGTGCTGCCTTCTTCCTTTCTTGTCATCTTTTTCTTTCCTAAATTGCACCAAACTGAAGCCCAAAGCCCCTTAGGCTTGGAGAGGAGAGAGAGGATTAGAGGTAGGAATGGAGGAGAGAGGGAGATGGCTATGTAGCATGGGCAAGGGGAGAATCTTTTTAAACCTAGGCATAGATAGGGTTTATATAGATCCTGCTGCGCCATTCAGTGCCACATCATCCCAGCCAATCACATCTCTTCGTGCAATTAGATCTAAATCTGATTTGTAGGATGACATCACCTGATCCAATCAGATGTGAGCTCCACTCTAACATCTTTAGGTGGTGCCAAGACTGATCAAAGTGGAGTTTTTGATGCCACCTAGTTTGATGCCAAGAAGTAACCTAGAGTCAGCAACCTAGAGTCCCATCTGTATGGGACTCCATGCATCATTATCCTTAGGTGTGCACCCCCTCCTTTTTTCTTTCTAGTAGGAGGACAAATCCCTATCTGCTCTCCTATGGATGCATGATACATGGGCAGATGTCTAAGTGTCAAAGATCAATATTTGAGCAAAGTCAAAAGACAAGAATTAGCAGGTGATGGAAAATGGTAGGTGTTGTCTCAAATTTATCTCATAAATTAAGACAACCTTTTTCTAACCTAGACAAGCTCCAGTCAGATCAAGTAAAGGTACCTGGGTGAGTCCAAATATTTTGGCTCAATCGAGATAACATTTAATGATTATTAAAGGAGAACTTTAGGCTCAATCGTGTGCGAGCACGATTTTCTTGAACCTAATTGAATCTAATTCAAATCAATTGAACTGATTAGTCCAATTGATGTCCAGATTCAAACTCTTATTTGTGTGACCTAGTTAGATTCAATTCTATATGGTAATGAGATATGTCACGATCTCTATCATCGACATCATCGAAACACCTTCCAATAGATCAGATCTTTTCTGATTCAGACAACTAGAATGATCGATCATCCAAATCATTCTAATTGCTCCCAAAATCCACCAATGACACCTAGTAGTATATGGTGGGAACCCATCAGAACTAAAAATGAACCTCTCGGTGCAGTTACATGTGCGATTAAGTTCTTCTATCTTGTGCCCCAATCGATTTAGGGTTAAGGTGAACTCATCAAATCCTAATTTTCGTCATATAAATTAATCATTTGATTCAAGTCTGATGTGAAAATCTTAATAGAAACTCTTTCTATCATTTCACTCTGCCATGGTCATGAGCTTGTGGACTTAATTCTCATGATCATCATAGGGTTGCTCCTCATCTACCGAGGAAGATAGATTCCATCTTGGTGCAATCTAATTCCTATAATGAACATGCTATAGCCAATATACACCTTAGGATTTTGGATGGTTAGGAGATCGAGTCATGGTGTAGTCAAACTATAACACCCTCAAGGTGAACTGTTGATGTACCTTAGATCAAAGAACCAGACACACCACTATAACTTTGAGCCAGTCATCGACGAGAAGGTAGACTTTCTTATGACTGCTCGAGGTGGTCTTGCTTAGTGCCCTCATTCTCTAACGAGTACCTATACTCTCACTCCGGTGTCTCTACACCATAGACTCAAGACTCATCTACTATAAAGAAGTGATTGTATACCAACTTTTCGAATCAATTACCATCCTTATGATGATCCTATGGTCGGGAGTATTTTATGAGTTAATAATAAAAATTCATGTCTTAAATTTTTAACTCTTGAAAATAAGAATTATCATTGCCATTAACTCAAGAGATTATCACAGACACAAAATAAATATTATGATAGAAAATAACTATTTTATTATTTATAGTCAAATTATAATTTTGCCCTTAGAAGTATATAACAAGTGTCAGCCAATTCTAGCTTATAGATAATACATATCTAACAAACTCCCACTTGACCTAAAGCCAATTGGCTATAAATCTAAGTCCCATCTTCTCAAGGTCGGCTTCGATCTTCTACTGGCCCAATGGCTTTATGAGTGGGTCTGCTGCATTGTCTGCAGAGTTGACTCTCTTAACCTCGACGTAATCTTTCTTAAGGTAATCATGGATTAGGTGGTATCGCCGCTCGATGTGTTTGGATTTTTGATGAGACCTCGGCTCCTTAGTAAGGGCTATGGTGCCATTGTTATCATAGTACAGAGGAATGGCATCTAATGGCATCACTTTAATCTCTGCAGCAAACTTTTTGTACCAGAATACCTTCTTCATAGCTTCTGATGCAGCGATGTACTCTGCTTTCATAGTGGAATCTGCTATCACTATCTGCTTGGAACTATTCTAACCGACAGCACCACCATTACATACAAATAGACTCTTAGATGTCGACTTTCGATCATTTACATCGGACATAAAATCTGAGTCTGTATTGTTAGATATATGTGCCCTAGAAGTCAGAATTGGCTGACACTTGTAATACACTTCTAGGGAAAAAATTATAATTTTAACTATAACCTATAAAATGGGTTATTTTCTATCACATATGTGTATTTAGTATCTGTGATACATCCTTTGAGTTAATAATAATGATAATTCATATTTTTAAAAGTTAAAAATTTAAGACATAAATAATCATTATTAACTCATAAAATGCTCCCGACCATAGGATTATCATAAGGATGGTGATTGATCCGGAATGTTGGTGTACAATCGCTTCTCTTTAGTAGATCAGTCTTGAGTCTATGGTGTGGAGACATCAGAGTGAGAGTACAGATACTCATTAGAAAATGAGGGCACTGAGCGTGACCATCTCGAGTAGTCATTAGGAAGTCTACCTTCTCGTCAATGACTGACTCGATGATGCAGTGGTGTATCTAATTCTTTGACCTGAGGTGCATCGGTAGTTCACCTTGAGGATGTTATAGTTTGACTACACCATAACTCAGTTTCCTAGCCATATGGAACCCTGAGGTGTATGTTGGCTATGGCATGTTCATTGTAGGAACTGGATTGCATCAAGATGAAATCTATCTACCTCGGTGGTAGAGGAGCAGTTCGATGATGATCATGAGAATCAATTCCAGAAGCCCATGGCCATGGCAGAGTGAAATAATAGAAAGAGTTTCTATTTAGGTTTTCACATCGGACTTGAATCGAATGATTACATCATATGATAACAACTAGGATTTGACGAGTTCATCTTAACCCTAATCTGATCGGGGTTCAAGATAGAAGAACTTAATCACACAGGAAGCTGCACCAAGAGGTTCGCATTCAGCTCTGATGGGTTGCCACCATATACTGCTAGATGTCACTGGTGGATTTTACGAACAATTAGAATGATTTAGATGATCGATCATTCTAGCTCTTCGAATCAGAAGAGTTCTAATCCATCGAAAAGAGTTTCGATGATGTCGATGATAGAGATCATGACATATCCCATTATCATATAGAACTGAACTTAACTGGGTCACACAAATAAGGGTTTGAATCTAGTGATCATCAATTGAACTAATCCAGTTCAATTAATCTGAATGTGATTCAATTAGGTTCAAGAAAATCATGCTAGCACTCGATTAAACCTAACGTTCTTCTTTTACTATCATAAATAGTTATCCTGACTGAGCCAAAGGGGTTTGTGCTCGATCAGAGGCCTTCACTTGGTCTAACTGGAGCCTGTCCAGATCAAAAAAGGATTGTCTTATTTTGTAAGATAATACTTACCATTTTTGGTCACCTGCCATTTCTCATCCTTTGACTTTGGTCAAAAGTTAACCTTTGACTGATCAAATGTTGACCATTGATACTTTGACTTCTGTCCATGTGTCATGCACCTATTGGAGAGTTGGTGGGAGCTTGTCCTCCTGCTAGAACCTGGCAAGGAGGAGGGCGCACGCCACCCTTAGCATGTGCCCAAGTTTGAGGCGCCTAGGAGTCGCTATTGGACAGGGACTCCATCTCCTTTTTGGATTCCAATTAGACTTCTTCTAAGAACCAAGTTTGACCGGTCTTAAGCGCCATCTAAGGAGGAATCCAAGGGACTCTATTCTCACCAATCAGATTTAGATCTGATTTCACAAAGGGTTGTGATTGGTTGGGAAGAAGAGGAGTTGGATCATGCTTAGTCTATAAATAAGATCCTGTGCCCAACTCAAAGAAAATCTAAAAATTCCCATGCCCCAAGGCTGCCTCTCCTCCCCTCCTCCATGCTAAGTCCATCTTCTCCCACTACTCTCCACACCCAAAGTAGTTTGGGATCTTAGTTGGTGCAATCCAGATGAGAGAAAGACAACAGAAAGTTAGAAGGCTGCGCTGCTGCAAAGGACAACTGCAGATCTTCGAAAGGTATTTTGAAGATCCTTCAGATCAGATCCAGATCTAATTTTTGGAGATATGATAGAAAAGAAGAGGATCTTTAGATTCAACTCGAGTGGATACCAATAGAGGCTAGGCACTTGCGTGGCTAGATCCAGAATCGTCCGCTGCTTACAGGATCATCAATGGGTAATAGGATTACCCTACATCAAGGTAAATTAAATTTGATTTAATTTATCTAGATTTTATTTTAATTATTAGAATAATAAGAATCAGATTTAAAACATCTCAAATCTAATTATGGATCAAAGAGAAAAATTTTTGAAATATATCTCTTGATCCGATCAGATCTGAACGATCTTGGTCCAGAAAATCAGGATTTTTTCTTCAATTGGTATTAGAGCCAAGGTTCTAAAAGTGTTTAGATCTAATTTTAAATTTATTCTAATTAGAAAATAAGTGATTTCAGATGTCACATGAGATGTGATCAGATCTAAAATTAGAAAAAATTAAAATTAAATGATTTGGATCTAAGATTAGAAAATATGCATGACTAGTTCTAAAATAGAATAGTTCTATAGAATAGTCTTGCATGTTTATAATTTAATTTGATTAAATCATATTTTAGATCTATTTATTTACTATTTTTTGATATTATAATTATTATAATAATATCTAAAAAATAGGAAATAAAAATTATTTAATTTTAAACATCATATGAGATATGATTGATGCATGTCTAGACTAGTTGTAGAATAGTTCTACATAGTTGTCTAGATTAGAGTTTATTTTGATAAGATCAATTTAAATCTAATTTTTTAGATTATTATGAGATAATTTAGATCTCAAAATATGCATGATTCGATACATGAGATGTATGCAAAATATGCCATGATTAGATCTAATTTGTATATGAGATATATGATATAGATCTAAAACTGTTTTGTAGTATTACATGTTCCTGATTAAGGCATTCCTCTTGGCCGTCCGGTCATAAGAATGAAGAAGGGTTTAAAGGCCCTCTCCTCCCATCCGATGGGGTGTTCTTATGACGTGTAGGGGTGCTGCGCATGTTCGTCCTTAATCAGAAACCCAAAACTTACTTTCTGCAAAACCCTAGATCCTGAAACCCTAGGATTTATTGTGCATATTTTGTTTATGAACCCTACTTAATTAAGAATTAAGATTATGAAATATTAATTAGATCTAAAATTGAGAATTTCAGATCTAAGACATATTCATAATACTGGGTTCGGGCTTGGGTAGCTCAATTAGGTCTAAGCGGTTGATCAAACCGAATCAAGAGTTGGTTAGATGGGATCAACAATGCTTAAATTGACCAGCCTAATAGGATTAAGTCTGGGTCAAGATCGAGTCACGATCAAGCAAGACCTAATTAGGCTCAGAGGTTAGAGTCTGGATTGTAGGCTAACCCAATTGGTTCTGACTCAACAATTTGGTGTCTAAGGTAAGTTTGGCACATACGACCGACTGGTTTTTAATTGGAAAGCTACTCGACCTGAATGCGTTCTTGTATGAGTTAATGGCATATTCCTTCCACCGGATCTCACTTACCTGGCCATATCTGTTGACACAGTTCTGATCTTGAGGTGGTCAATAATCCGAGCTAACCCATGCCACTAGGTTAGTCATAATTGTTATGACTATGACAAGTCTAGTTTAATGAGACCTGAATCAATTCTCCCTAAGAAAAGATTAAGTCTGAGGTCTTCCACCATTGTAGATGTGCGGGCCCTTCCCGGGGTTGATTGTTCTCGACTGGATACAGTGGCTCAGTTGCACCGGGAAGACGCAACCATGTCTATTAGGCATTGGATGCTATGGGCTGGAGGATGAGTTGGGCTCAATATTTCGGATACGGTGAGAGACTCAATTAGGAATTCCAGTCTATGTACAAATGGTGGGTCTGACTTAACTAAGGAGTGGATCAATATTTCGGATACGGTGAGATTCATGAATTAGAGACCAAGTTTGGGTGCACCATGATTAGAGAATCATTGAACAAGAGTTGTTCACTCATTGGCTAACCCATCACCAATAACTATTAGGTGAGGTGATGAGTCAGTTGGTGAGACCGCACCACCCACTAGAAATCATTAATCATGAAGATTTTCGCATCTCTACAGAGGGAGTGTAGGGATCCAAAGAAAATAGTGGAAGCTAATTTATTTAAAAATAAAATTCCTAAATAAATTGGTCAAGTCATAATTATGATATCTAACTAGAATCTTTGACTCTCTACAGAAAATGTCTGCGTCCAACCCATTAGCACGTATCCTGGACACACATAGACTGACCAGACCCAATTATAAAGATTGGCTCAGGAACTACAAAATCATTTTGGGTTTCGAGAAGTTAACCCATGTATTGGACCAGGACCCTCCCACCTTACCAGCCCGTCCATCCACTGAACAGAGAGCGTCTCTGGAAAAATGGATAGACGAAGATAATAAGGCCAGATATTACATGTTGGGCTCGATGTCTGATGAGCTCCAGTGCCAACATGAAGATATCGGGACTGCTCGCCAAATGTTGGCTCACCTACAGGAGATGTTTGGTGAACAGAGTCGCGCAGCCAAGTATCAAGTCACGAAATGACTTTTTAAGGCTAAGATGCGTGATGGGCAGTCAGTCCAAGATCACTGTCTGATGATGATCAAGGACATGGAAGAGCTTGAGAAGCTCGGTGTGAAGTTAGACTTGGATCTGCAGAATGATATTATTCTGCAATCCTTGACTGATGCATATGGGCAATTCATCATGAATTACCACATGCATAAACTTCAAAATTCCTTGGCCGAATTAATGAATATGCTGGTCACCGCTGAGCTTTCTATGAAAGGTTCTAAAGGCTCAGTTCTTGCTATGGAATGGACTTCTTCCAAAAGAAAGTCTTATGGAAAAGAAAAAGAAGTCTGTGAAAAAGCAAAAGGTGGAAGGAGCAAAGAAGAAGAAGGCAGAGCCGAAGAAGAAGGCCGATGGCAAAGGAAAGTGTTTCCATTGCAACAGCGACGGCCATTGGAAGCGGAACTGCCCTACTTACCTGGCCCCCCTGAAGAACAAGAAGGAAGGTCCTTCTGGAGGTATGCTCGTTATTGAGTCTAACCTTACGGTTTCTTCTGCATCCAGTTGGGTGCTTGACTCTGGTTCTAGTGCTCATCTGTGCACTTCTATGCAGGGTCTTGAGGATAGCAGGAGGCTGAGGGATGGAGACATGATCCTACGCATCGGTAATGGAGCAAGAGTTGCTGCAGTAGCCGTGGGAACATACCCTCTTCGATTACCATCTGGTTTAGACTTAGTTTTGAAAGACTGTTATTATGTGCCTGCAGCTAGCAGGAATTTGATTTCTGTTTCATGCTTAGCACAAGAAGGCTATGTGATTCACCTTCTTTAAGGACCATTGTAACATTCTTTATGAAAGAAATAAAATTGCAAATGGTTTCCTTATTAATGGTCTTTATCAGCTACATATTGATGTACCTGTTCTAACTATCGAGCAAAACGTGAATGCCAAACGACCTAGGGATAGTCCAAACGATAGATATCTATGGCACCTGAGATTAGGTCATATAGCAGAAGATAGGATCAACAAATTGGAGAAAAATGGGCTATTGAGTCCATTGACTTTTCGAGTCATATCCAACTTGTGAATCTTGTCTTCAAGGCAAAATGACTAAACTCCCTTTTGTTGGACATGGGGAAGAGGGCCACAGATCTCCTTGCCCTAGTACATACTGATGTGTGCGGCCCATTTGATGTGCCGGCTAGAGGCAATTTTGTCTACTTCATTACCTTTACCGATGATCTGTCTAGGTATGGGTATGTGTATCTTATGAGACACAAGTCTGAAGCTTTTGAAAAGTTCAAAGAATTCAGACATGAAGTAGAAAAACAAACTGGAAAACCCATTAAGGTTCTTCGATCAGATCGAGGAGGTGAATACCTTAGCCGGAAATTCCTAGACTATCTCAAGGAAAAATGGCATAGTCTCTCAATGGACTCCACCAGGAACACCTCAACTCAACGGGGTTTCAGAATGGAGAAATCGGACTCTATTGGATATGGTTCGATCCATGATGAGCTTCACAGACCTCCCTGATTTTCTTTGGGGACACTCATTGTTAACTTCAATTTATCTACTGAATAGGGTTCCCTCTAAAACCGTTCCTACCACACCGTATGAGATATGGCACGGTAAGAAACCAAGTCTGAGTCATCTCAGAATTTGGGGTTGTCCGGCTCATGTCAAAAGACAACAAGCGGACAAGTTAGAGTTTAGGTCCTTCAGAGCTCGATTCATAGGATATCCTAAAGAGTCATTAGGATACTATTTCTACATTCCAGAAGACCACAATGTGATTGTGAGTCGACATGCCATCTTTCTTGAAAAATAGTTTATTCAAGATAGCGGCATTGGAAAGCAGATTAAGCTTGATGAGAAAGTCTCACAAGTACAACGAGCTAAGGACCAATTGGAACCAAATGGAACCAAATCAGGTTGAGCCAATAAGAACACTACCTCCTCCACCTCGTAGATCGGAAAGAGTTTTCCGTCCCCCTGAAAGATACTTAGGTATTATTTCAGAGGAAGTAGAGAAAATGTTCCTCGTAGGTAATGGTGCTCATGGTGATGATCCCAAAACCTACAACGAGGCGATATCAGATATCGACTCCGAGAAATGGCTTAGAGGCAATGCAGTCAGAAATTGACTCGATGCACTCAAACCAAGTCTGGACCTTGGTAGATCCACCAGAAGGTATAGTACCTATTGGGTGTAAATGGATCTTCAAGAGAAAGATTGGTGCAGATGGGAATGTGGAGACATTCAAGGCTAGACTAGTGGCAAAAGGTTATAGTCAACGCGAAGGCATTGACTATCAGGATACCTTTTCCCAGTAGCTATGCTAAAATCCATCCGCACATTGCTTGCCTGTTGCAGCCTATTTCGATTATGAAATATGGCAAATGGACGTGAAAACGGCATTCCTTAAATGGATATCTTGAGGAAGATATCTATATGGAACAGCCGCTAGGTTTCACATCCAGTGATACTGATCACAAGGTTTGCAAGCTGCAAAGGTCCATATATGGACTTAAGCAAGCATCTCGGAGCTGGAACACTCATTTCAATGATGTGATCAAAAAGTTTGGTTTCATCAAAAATGAAGAGGAACCATGTGTTTTCAAAAGGGTCAGTGGGAGCGCTGTTGTCTTCCTCGTATTGTACGTGGATGACATCCTCCTTATTGGGAATGATATTCCCATGTTGACATCAGTCAAAAATGTGGTTGTCCAAGGAATTCTCCATGAAAGACCTAGGTGAAGCATCCTTTATTCTAGGAATTAAGGTCTATAGGGATAGACCGAATAGGATGCTAGGACTTTCACAGAAGATGTACATAGAGGAAGTACTAAAGAGGTTTAGTATGGAAAACTCTAAGAGGGGATTAATACCCTTCAGACATGGTATTCATCTTTCCAAGAAGATGTGCCCTAGCACACCTGAGGAAATAGAACGCATGAGCAAGATCCCTTATGCTTCTGCAATAGGGAGCCTCATGTATGCCATGCTATGTACACGACCTGATATAGCCCATGCTGTGAGTGTCACAAGCAGATATCAGTCAAATCCAGGTGAAGAACACTGGACTTCTGTGAAATGTATCCTTAAGTACTTGAGAAGAACTAAGGATATGATGTTGGTCTTTGGTAATGGAGAACTCCAAGTCCAGGGATACACAGACTCGGATTTCATGTCCGATATAGATGATCGAAAGTCGACATCTGGGAGTCTGTTTGTGTGCAATGGTGGTGCTGTCAGCTGAAAGAGTTTCAAGCAAATCATGATAGCAGATTCCACCATGGAAGCAGAATATATCGCTGCATTAGAGGCTGTGAAGGAAGCATTCTAGTACAAAAAGTTTGCTGCAGAAATCGAGTATCCATCCATATGCATTCCTCTATACCATGACAAATAATGGCGTCATAGGCCCTTGCTAAGGAGCCGAGGTCTACAACGAGAATCCAAGCACATTGAGGCGGCGGTATACCTCATCGTGATTAAACTTTGAAGAAGGATCTACGATCGAGGTCAAGAGAGTCAACTTCGGCAAATAATGCGAAGACCCACCTTACAAAGCCAATTAGGGAAATAAAAATTCGAAACCCACCTTAAGAAGAATGGAACTTAGACTTATAGCCAATTGGTCTTTAGGAATTAGTGAAAGATTGTATTTAGATTATGATGACTAGAAGCCAGAATTGACTGACCTTGTAATATCATTCTAGGAGGCAAAATTGTAATTTGACTATAATCAATAAAATGGGTTATTTTCTATCACAATATGTATTTTAGTGTCTAGTGATTCATCCTTTGAGTTAATGAGTAATGATAATTCATTTTTCCAAGAGTTGAAAATTTAAGACATGAATAATCTTATTAACTCATAAAATGCTCCCACCATAGGATATCCAGAGGATGGTGAATTGATCTAGAAGATTGGTGTAACAATCGCTTCTCTTTTAGTAGATGAGTTTTGAGTCTATGGTGTGGAGACACTGAGTGAGAGTATAGGTACTCGTTAAGAATAAGGGCGTGACAACCTCGAGTAGTCCTTAAGTCTACCTTCTCGTCAATGACTGACTCGATGCTTGCAGTGGTGTTCTGGTTCTTTGACTTAGGTGCATCGATGTTCACCTTGAGGGTGTTATAATTTGACTACACCACAACTCAATCTCCAGCCATACGAAATCCTAGGTGTATGTTTGCTATAACATGTTCATTGTAGGAACTGGATGCATCAAGATGGAATCCTCACCTCGGTAGTAGAGGAGTAGCCCTATGATGATCATGAGAATCAAGTCCAGAAGCCTATGGCCATGGCAGAGTGAAATAATAGAAAGAGTTTCTATTTAAGTTTTCACATCGAACTTGTATCGAATGATTACATCATATGACAGAAACTAGGGTTTGACGAGTTCACCTTAACCCTAATCTGATCGGGGCTCAAGATAGAAGAACTTAATCACACAAGTAGCTGCACCAAAGAGGTTGGCATTCAGCTCTGATGGATTGCCACCATATACTGCTAGGTATCACTGGTGGATTTTGGGAGCAGTAAGAATGATTTAGATGATCGATCATTCTAGCTGTTCGAATCAGAAGAGTTCTGATCCATCAAAAGAAGTTTCGATGATGTCGATGATAGAGATCATGACATATCCCATTACCATACAGAACTGAACCTCACTGGGTCACACAAACAAGAGTTTGAATTTGGTGATCATCAATTGAACTAATCCAGTTCAATTGATCTGATTGAGATTCAATTAGGTTCAAGAAAATCATGCTAGCACTCAATTGAACCTAACGTTCTTCTTTTACTATCATAAATAGTTGTCCTAACTGAGCCAAAGAAGTTT
Source organism: Cocos nucifera (assembly GCA_006176705.1). Lineage (NCBI taxonomy): Eukaryota > Viridiplantae > Streptophyta > Magnoliopsida > Arecales > Arecaceae > Cocos > Cocos nucifera. The sequence goes on along the minus strand of QRFJ01003134.1, from coordinate 47,607 downwards.
GTGCTCGATCAGAGGCCTTCACTTAGTCTGACTGAAGCCTATCCAAATCATAAAAGACTGTCTTATTTTGTAAGACAATACTTGCCATTTTTGGTCACCTACCATTTCTTGTCCTTTGACTTTGGTTAAAAGTTGACTTTTGACTGGTCAAATATTGACCATTGACACTTTGACTTCTGTCCATGTGTCATGCACCTATTGGAGAGTTGGTGGGGGCTTGTCCCTCTGCCAGAACTTGGCAAGGAGGAGGGCACATGCTACCCTTGGCGTGTGCCCAAGTTTGAGGCGCCCAGGAGTTCCTGTTGGATAGGAACTCCATCTCCTTTTTGGATTCCGATTAGACTTCTCCTAAGAACCAAGTTTGACTAGTCTTAGGCACCATCTAAGGAGGAATCCAAGGGACTCTATTCCCACCAATCAGATTTAGATCTGATTTTACAAAGGGTTGTTATTGGTTGGGAAGAAGAGAAGTTGGATCACGCTTAGTCTATAAATAAGACCCTACGCCTAACTCAAGGAATATCTAAAAATTCTCATGCCCCAAGGCTGCCTCTCCTCCCCTCCTTCATGCCAAGTCCATCTTCTCCCTCTCCTCTCCACACCCAAAGTAGTTTGGGATCTTAGTTGGTGCAATCCAGATGAGAGAAAGGCGACAGAAAGCTAGAAGGTTACGCTGCTGCAAAGGACAACTACAGATCTTCGAAAGGTATTTTGAAGATCCTCCAGATTAGATCCAGATCTAATTTTTGGAGACATGATAGAGAAGAAGAGGATCTCTAGATCCAGCCTAAGTGGATACTGGTAGAGGCCAGGCACTAGCATGGCTAGATCCAAAACCTTCCGCTGCTTACAGGATCATCAATAGGTAATAGGATTATCCTACATCAAGGTAAATTAAATTTAATTTAATTTATCTAGATTTTATTTTAATTATTAGAATAATAAGAATCAGATCTAAAACATCCCAAATCTGATTATGGATCAAAGAGAAAAATTTTTGAAATATATCTCTTGATCTGATCAGATCTGGACGAACCTGATCTGGGAAATCAGGATTTTTCCTTCATGTATATCCCTAGACTTGGAGTTCTCCATTATCAAAAAGCAATAGCATATCCTTAGTTTTCTCAAGTACTTAAGGATACATTTTATAGAAGTCTAGTGTTCTTCATTTGGATTTGACTGATATCTGCTCGTGATACTCACAGCATGGGCTATATTAGGATGTGTACATAACATGGCATACATGAGGCTCGTTATTGCTAAAGCATAAGGGATCTTGCTCATACATTCTATCTCCTCAGGTGTGCTAGGGCACATCTTCTTGAAGAGATGAATGCCGTGTTTGAAGGGTACTAATTTTCTCTTAGAGTTTTCCATGCAAAACTTCTTTAGCACTTTCTCTATATACATCTTTCGTGAAAGTCCTAGCATCCTATTCAGTCTATCTCAATAGACCTTAATTCTTAGAATAAAGGATGCTTCTTCTAGATCTTTTATGAAGAATTCTTTGGATAACCATATTTTAACTATGGTCAACATGAGAATATCATTTCCAATAAGGAGGATATCATCCACGTACAATATGAGAAAGACAATAGCACTCCCACTGACCTTTTCGAAGATACATGGTTCCTCCTCATTCTTGATGAAACCAAACAATTTGAACACATCATTAAAATGAGTATTCTAGCTCCGAGATGCTTGCTTAAGTCCATATATGGACCTTTGCAGCTTTTATACCTTTTGATCAGCATCAATGGATGTGAAACCTAGCGATTATTTCATATAGATATCTTCCTCAAGGTATCCATTTAAGAACGTCATTTTCACGTTCATTTGCCATATTTTATAATTGAAATAGACTGTAATAGCAAGCAATGTGCAGATGGATTTTAGTATAGCTATTGATGAAAAGGTATCTTGATAGTCAATATCTTTACATTGACTATACACTTTTGCCATTAATTTAGCTTTGAATGTCTCTACATTTCCATCTGCGCCAATCTTTCTCTTGTAGATCCATTTACATCCAAAAGGTACTATATCTTCTAGTGGATCTACCAAGGTTCAGACTTGGTTTGAGTGCATCGAGTCAATTTCTGACTTCATTATCTCTAACCATTTCTCGGAGTCGATATCTGATATCGTCTCACCATAGATTTTGGGATCACCATGAACTCCATTACCTACGAGAAATATTTTCTCTACTTCTTCTGAAATAGTATCTAAGTACCTCTCAAAAAGATGGGAAACTCTTTTTGATCTACGAGGTGGAGGAGGTAGTGATTGTATTGGCTCAACTTAATTTGGTTCCATTCGGTCCGTAGCTTGTTGCTCTTGTGAGACTTTCTCCTCGAGCTTGATCTACTTTCTAATGTCGCTATCTTGAATAAACTATTTTTCAAGAAAGATGGCATGTCAACTAACAATCACATTGTTAGATATGTGTGCCATAGAAGCCAGAATTGATTGATACTTATTGTACACTTCTAAGAGCAAAATTATAATTTTAACTATAAATAATAAAATAGATTATTTTCTATCATAATATGTATTTAGTGTTTATGATATATCCCTTGAGTTATTGGTAATGATAATTCTTATTTTCAAGAGTTGAAAATTTAAGACATGAATTTTTGTTATTAACTCATAAAATGCTCCCGACCGTAGAATCATCATGAGGATGGTGATTGATTCGGATGGTTGGTATATAATCGCTTCTTTATAGTAGATGAGTCTTAAGTCTATGGTACAGAGACATCGAGGAGAGAGTATAGGTACTCGTTAGAGAATGAGGGCACTGAGCATTACCATCTCGAGCAGTCATAAGAAAGTCTACCTTCTCATCGATGACTGGCTCGAAGCTGTAGTGGTGTGTCTGGTTCTTTGACCTAAGGTACATCGGTAGTTCATCTTGAGGGTGTTATAGTTTAACTACACTATGACTCGATCTCCTAGCCATTTGAAATCTTGAGGTGTATGTTGGCTATAACATGTTCATTTTAGGAATTAGATTACAGCAAGAGAGAATCTATCTACCTCGATAGATGAGGAGTAGCCCTATGATGATAATGAGAATCAAGTCCATAAGCCTAACACCAAGGCAAAGTGAAATAATAGAAAGAGTTTTTATTAAGATTTTCACATCGGACTTGAATCGAATGATTAATTCATATGATGAAAATTAGGGTTTGACGAGTTCGCCTTAACCCTAGTCCGATCGGAGCTCAAGATAGAAGAACTTAATCACATATATAACTGCACTAAGAGGCTCATTTTAAATTTTGATGTGTTGCCACCATATACTGCTAGATGTCACTGGTGGATTTTTGGAGCAATTAGAATGATTTGGTTGATCGATCATTCTAATTGTCTGAATCAGAAAAATTTTGATTCATCGAAAGACATTTCGATGATGTCGATGATAAAGATCATGACACATCCCATTACCATACAGAATTGAATCTAATTGGATCACTCAAATAAGGATTTGGATCTAGATATCATCAATTGGACTAATCCAATTCAATTGATTTGAATTAGATTCAATTAGGTTCAAGAAAATCGTGCTAGCACATGATTGAGCCTAATGTTCTCCTTCTACAATTATTAAAAGCTGTCTTGACTGAGTCAAATGTGTTTGTACTTACTCAGATACCTTTACTTGGTCTAATTAGAGCTTGTCCAGATTAGAAAAGGATTGTCTTAATTTATGAGATAAATTTAAGATAACACCTATCATTTTTCATCACCTGCTAATTCTTATCTTTTGACTTTGGTCAAACGTTGACCTTTGACACTTAACATCTGCCCATATGTCATGCACCCATAGGAGAGCAGATAGGGGCTTGTCCCCTTTCTAGAAAGAGAAAAGGAAGGGGCACATGCCCAGGGAGGCATGTGCCCAAGGATCGGGATGCCTGGAATCCCATACAGATGAGACTCCAAGTTGCTTCTTGGAATCAAACTAGGTGGCACCAAGGACTCTACTTTGACCAGTCTTGGTGCCACCTAAGGATGTTGGAGAGGGATTCTCATCTGATTGGATCAGATGATATCATCCCATCAATCAAATTTAGATCTGATTGCATGAAGAGATGTGATTGGTCGGGATGATGTGGTATTGCATGGCGCAGTAGGATCTATATAAACCTAGGCATGTGCCCAAGGATCGGGATGCCTGGAATCCCATATAGATGGGACTCCAGGCTGCTTCTTGGAATCAAACTAGGTGGCACCAAGGACTCTACTTTGACCAGTCTTAGTGCCACCTAAGGATGTTGGAGAGGGATTCTCATCTGATTGGATCAGATGATATCATCCCATCAATCAAATTTAGATCTGATTGCATGAGGAGATGTGATTAGCCGGGATGATGTGGTATTGCATGGTGCAGTAGGATCTATATAAACCTTGTCTACACCTAGCTTTGAAGAACTTCTCCCTTTGCCCACACCATATTGCTCTCTGATAGGAACGTGATGTTGTCATTAAGACACTGTATTTATCAGTTTAATCTGACTTCTTAAAATAATTAAAAATGCATAGATAGCAGTGAGTCGGGTCGAATCCATAGGAAAGGTAGTATTTTTAGATTTGAAATCTTTATTTTTTTTAAGAAAAAGAAAAGAATTTTAAAATAGAATTTGAAGTTGAAAATTAAAATTGTGAAGTAAAAATTAAATTATGTAGAAAAATAAACTTGGTACTAAGATCTATTAGTTAGATCTTAGCATCTACTTGTAGGAAAATAAAAAAAAGCAATAATTAAAATGTATAAATTAAATTATAATAAAAATAAAGATTATAAAATTAAAGAATATAAGAATAAATATTATATTAATTAAAATTTTATAATTTAAATATATAAAAAGAAGAAAAAAATATAAAATGAGCTGATCTCTAATCTTGGATCGGCATTGGCAGAAAGATGGTGTAGAAGCCCAGCTTTTCTTCTCAACATCCGTTGCTTTGAAGTAACCTTTAACCTATAACCTGGCTTCACCCTATATCAAAGCTTCACCTTGATCGGAGATGTTGATTTCTGAAGGCCTGGGATCCTTTTTATAGAGCTAGGAGGGCTGAAGAGTTTTCTTTTGGGCAATGTGGGACTAAGGAGCTCTTTAATCATCAAAATATGAAAAAATTTGAACAAAAATTAGATTAAAAAGAGTTCTAGACAAATTTTGCTACTCTGGATGAAATTTGACCATCAATAGAAATCCAATGGTCTAAAAATCATCAAAATCAGATGCGTATCGGCCTAGATCAAGTCGGATTAAATTCTGACCATCCAATCGTGCATTGATGGAGGAAATCTGACCGCAAATCATGCTTCGGGAGTCTTGATCACCATCGAGAGTATTTTGGACCATCAGATCATCCCTTGGATCAAGTGCTACCATCCGATGATGATCCGGGTGAAATCAGAAACCAAATCAGAGTTGGAATAAATCCTGACCGTCCGATCATGACCACAAGCAACCACAGCCGTCCGATCGCATAATTACTATTCCCATGGACCGTGTGGACCGGCCACACCGCACACCATAGTCAATTAGCACTCTTGTTGCTGAGTGAAAAGACCAAAATACCCTATGAGCCATGATAAATTTCTGTAGACCCTTTAAGCATCTTGGTCCGCCACGTATCGCGCCTTGATTCGTTGGTTTCTATTGAGCTGGCGGTCAACACTTGGATCGTAGATAGGCTGATGGCTTTAATGGCTGAGTCATCTTTGATGGCTTGGTTTGGCTTGGTGGCTTGGCTTGCGGAGCTGGCTGAGCTGTTTTCTTTTTTCATTTAATTTTTATTTAATTTATTTCTTTAAAAATTCATATCTTTTCCGTTTTAGCTCCATTTTACTCAAAATTTATTTCATTGTGATCATAAAAATAAGCTCTTTCCATTGATAATAAAATTTTATTTTTTAATTTTTATTATTATTTTTTATTTTTTTTAAATTAATTTTTTAATTAATAAAAATATTAATTTTTCAAAAAATATTAAATTGATCATTAATTTTTAAAAATTAATATAAATTAATTAATAAATTAATACTTTTATTGATAAATTTATGATACTTATCACACCCCCCAACTTAAGCTTTGCTCGTCCTTGAGTAAAGAAAGAATTTAATTTTAAATATTTTTTAACTTTAGAGTTTCGAATTTTACCTAAGCAGTTTTTAAAATGGCCATTGATATTCAGTAGAGCTTAAGTGAGACATATCATTGGAGTATTAAAACTTATCAATAGAAAAATTAAGTAAAAAATATTAAATTTTTTTGAACCTTTTCTAAATTATCCCATCTTTATCTCTGATTTGTCTAAACTTTCATATAGGCAAGTGTATTGCTACTTTCACCCTTCAATTATTCATTTTTATTTTCATATTGCCTATTTTTTGATGCGAATATCATTGCTTACTTAGGCAATGGGACTCGATTACTCGGTGGAAAACTAATTTTTTTTTTTTTAACATTGTATCACTATTGAGTGTCTTAACCTCTTAAGCTTTCTATTTGATCCATGTAGCGAGTCTTGGGCCAATGACTCCCAAACCAGTTGACTTTAGGGCACTAGGTATAGAATACCCCTTGGGCTTACTAGCTCGAATCAAACAGTCTACGAGTTAAGACTAGCTTTATAACGAGCTTCTTTGCCCTTCCCATCTTTTGATGTGAAATACAATGCTTGCTTAGGCAAAGAGGTCTGGTTACTCAGTGAGAAGTACTTGGAAACTATTTTATTAAAATAAATTTGTTATATGAAGAAATGTATAGTTACCTTATACAAGCCTATAAAAAGTGGACTTTTCTTTGATGTTAGTAGAAATAATTAGAAGTTGCTTCAAGAAAAAATTTTTTATGTTCTAGACTTAACTCTTTATTGAATTTTCTTAATACTTGATTCCTCAATATCTTACAGATTCTCTAATCTATGTATCAATTTTTTTTAAAAATGCTTAGTTTAATTCGATTCTTAAGCATAATCAGGTGTCTAAATACTAAATACTAAATTTTTTGAGGACTTAATATTTTAAAATTTTTATTTTTCTTTCTCCTAACTTAATCGATATTATCCTCAATGGAGAAAAAAATAAAGGGTGTAATAAAGAACATGAAAGAATATACTTGACTCAGTATATTTTTGGTCCAGCACATGCCTTTAAAAATTTAAGCTCTCCTTCTAACTTATTCAAATTATCCTAAAAAGAAAATAAACTAAAAAGATAAATTAGGTAAAAACTAAATATTGTGTTGCCTTCCAACAAGCGCTAAGTTTACCATCTTCAGCCAGACACAATGCAGCTTACTATCCTATGTCGAATATTGGATTGACAAATTCCAATGATTTTGGATTGCCAATCTCAGAAAGTTGATTTATAATCCCATTATTGATATAATCATTATTAATTTTAGGGATATAATTTGTGATCCCATTCTCAAACCCATGTTTATTAAGAATTTCTCCTATTTATTTTTCTAAAATGCTCATGAATGGAGTTTTTGTATTAGGAGTTAAGTTTGATTCAATGGATGTTGGCATGGTGACTAGAGGCAGTTTTAATTCTGGAGATAAATTATTATGGTCTTGTTTAAATAACTCCATTGACATTTCATTACATGCCTCTTGATTTTTGTAAGAAGAACATGCTTCTAGGATTGAAGAGAATAGGACATTAGGTTTATAAGTCCCAGGTAAATCATCTATTCTTTTTCTCCCTATTTCTATCTCATTTAAACTGAAACTAGCATTAGTACTAGTACCTAGCTTAGGTTCTTTTATGTGGTTAGCCTCAGTACTAACCAATTTTTCTAAATTTTTATTTTGGCTAGTATCAGTACTAGCCTCTCTCACCTAGTCTTGGTATGGATCCATAAGAATCCTATAGCTTTTAAGTTTAGGAATTACTTTGGTATTCTCAGATTGGGGATTCTTAAGTGAGACATTAAATTGATAAATTGGTCCAGATGGTTGATGAACATTAGGTGGGTTGTTTGAAATTGGTAGGTTCGATAGTTGATCTAGTTCTCTCCTCGTGTTAGACTCAACTAATTGTCATATTTGAGCTTCTAGCCTGGCGATTGATTGTTGTTGGCTTAGAATTAATTATTGAAGTTGATTGAATTTATCATCGGCTAGATTGGTCTGTTGAGGAGGTGGATATAAGGACTGATTATAATATGATGGCTGGGTAAACTGATTAGGTTGAACATTATTATAGATATAGTTTTGGTATTGAGGCCTATTTTGATAGTTTTGGATAGATAAAATTTGGGTTTGAGCATGAGTCTATTAGGATGTCCATGAAAAATTATGGTGGTTGCTCCAATCTAGATTATATGAATTTGAAAATGGGTCATTAATCAATTTGGTGTATCCTTGAGCAACTTGAACTTGTTCTTGGATAAAATGTGAGAACTGTGCAGTCATAGGACATTCACTCACATGATGGATTGGGCTAGCATAGATTGAACAAATCTTCTGATAATTAGAAGATGATGTGAATTGTGCAAGAGATTATTGACATAGGATTAGGAGTTGATCTAATTTTTGAGCAAGAAATTCAACTTTATCTAATTTTTGGACTATTAGGTTCAGATTAGTCATTTGATTATTAGGTTTAATGTGAATCAACCATTCAATTAAGTTTAACTAAATTAGAAAAAGCAATTTTCTACAGTACATGTATTAGTATAACCCTAATGTATGGTTCAAAAATTTTTTAGAATATTTTAGAATTATATATATATTATTATTATTTTATTATATTAAAAATTAAAAATTTTAAATTATTTTATTTATTAATTTTAATTTAATTTAATTTAATTTAATTTAATTATCATTTTTAATAATTTTTTAGTTAGTTTAATTTAATTTTTACTTAATTTTATTTTATTTTTAGAGGAGAAAGAAGAAGAAAGAAAGAAGAGTTCTAAAGAAGAGGTCCTAAGGAGTCCTAGAACTAAGAAGAGAGAGAAGAATTAAGTTTAATTAGGTTTATTGTTGATTAGCAATCAAGTTGGTCAATCAATCCTGACTAAAGGTTATCCTAGATCTAGACAGCTCCTAACTGCCAAGGTCACCTTCAAGCCCTCCAAGTGTAGGATCAGTCAATCAACTAATCAGGTAAGTGTAAGATCGATGGGAGTCCCCCCGTTGCTTGCCTTAGACACTAATTATGCTTAGCCAGATAAGCTAACGAAACCAATTAAAAACCACCTTCCTTCCGGCTCAGTCGTCCCTGAATCACTTTTCTACACACCAGTCAAATTGACTAATCCTAACCTAGTTCAACTTTTAGGATTCCTTATCCTATTGAGCTTGAGTTCCTAGGGCTGATGTCTAATTGATTTTAAAATTAAAGGCTTAGGTCAATGCAAGATGCTGGTTGGTTGTTTATGGGCCAAAGAAGAGTGATCAAATCTTCATCTTATCTTGTTTAATTAGGTTGTGCCCTTAATTTGGTTTAATATGAATATGCACAAAAAATTTTCAATCAAAGGGTTCTATGCAATTTAAACTAGATGCATACAACTAATTGAATTCTGAAAGACTTACCTTACCTTCAGCAATCACCAAAAAAAAAATAAAAATAAAACTAATATGATGCATACTCTAAACAGTTAGGATTTCTAATCTTGTCATGAAATTTTTTAATTAGATTTAAATAAATATTTTTTAAAATTAAGTTAAAAATAAAATAAATAAAATAAAAAAAAAGAGAATTAGGGTTAGGATTGATCTCACCAAGCAAAACTCCTGGTTCTTTTTATTCTTTAATCTCTTTTTCTATAAAATACTAAAAAAAAATAGCAAGTAATATTTATAAGAAAATAAAAATTTTATTTATAATTTATTTATAGAAAAATTTAGGAGATCAAAAATTTAATGTCCGTGCCTTCTCCGACAACGGCACCAAAAACTTGGTGCATTTATCGAAATTATTTTTAATTTATTTAAAATAAATTAAAAAAATTAAAATTAAAAATCAAAAATAATCCTCGATAATGGTGCCAAAAACTTGATAGGAATGTGATGTTGTCATTAAGACACCGTGTTTATCAGTTTAATCCAACTTTTTAAAATAATTAAAAATGCATAGATAGCAGTGAGTCGGATCGAATCCACAGAAAAGGTAGTATTTTTAGATTTAAAATCTTTATTTTTTTTAAATAAAAAAAAAATTTGAAAATAGAATTTGAAGTCAAAAATTAAAATTGCAAAGTGAAAATTAAATTATGCAAAAAAATAAACTTGATACTAAGATTTATTAGTTAGATTTTAGCATCTACTTGTAGAAAAATAAAAAAAAGTAATAATTAAAATATAAAAATTAAATTATAATAAAAATAAAGAGCATAAAATTAAAGAACATAAGAATAAACATTGCATTAATTAAAATTTCATAATTTAAATACATAAAAAGAAGAAAAAAATTAAAATAAACTGATCTCTAATCTTGGATCGATATTGGTAGAAAGATGGTGTAGAAGCCCCGCTCTTCTTCTCAACATCCATTGCTTTGAAGCAACCTTTAACCCATAGCTTAGCTTCATCCTGTACCAAAGTTTCACCTTGATCGGAGATGTTGATTTTTGGAGGCCTGGGATCCTTTTTATAGAGCTAGGAGGGCTAGAGAGTTTTCTTCTGGGCAATGTGGGACTAAGGAGCTCTTTGATCGTCAAAATATGAAGAAATTTGAATAAAAATTAAATTAAAAAGAGTTCTAAACAAATTCTGCTGCTCTGGATGAAATTTGATCATCAATAGAAATCCAACAGTCCAAAAATCATCAAAATCAGATGCGTATCAACCTAGATCAAGTTGGATTAAATTCTGACCATCTGATCGTACGTTGATGGAGAAAATCTGGCTGCAAATCATGCTTCGAGAGTTTTGATCACCATCGGAAGTGTCTGGATCATCAGATCATCCCCTAGATCAAGCGCTGTTATCTGATGGTGATCCGAATGAAATCAGAAACCAAATAAGAGTTGGAATAAACCCTGACCATCCGATCTTGACCGCAAGCAACCACAATCGTCCGATCGCATAATTACTATTCTCATGGATCGCGTGGACTGGCCACACCGCACACCACAGCCAATCAGCGCTCTTATCGCTGAGTGAAAAGACCGAAATACCCTATGAGCCATGATAAATTTCTGTAGACCCAGGGTCTAGGTCCACCATGTGTTGCACCTTGATTCGTCAGTTTCTGTTGAGCTGGCGGTCCACACCTGGATCATGGACCGGCTGATGGCTTTAACGGCTGAGTCAGCTTTGATGGCTTGCCTTTCCTTGCGGAGCCGGCTAATTCATTTTCTTTTTTTATTTAATTTTTATTTAATTTATTTCTTTAAAAATTCATATTTTTTTCATTTTAGCTTTGTTTTACTCAAAATTTATTTTATTATGATCAAAAAAATAAGCTCTTTCCATTGATAATAAAATTTTATTTTTTAATTTTTATTATTTTTTAATTTTTTAAATTATTTTTTAAATTATTTTTTAAATTAATAAAAATATTAATTTTTAAAAAAATATATAAATTGATTAGTAAGTTTTAAAAATTAGTATAAATTAATTAATAAATTAATACTTTTATTGATAAATTTATGATACTTATCACTCTCTCTTACTCTTCTTCATGCTTTCCTCAGATCCTCTCTCTCCACTCCATGCCCAAAAGGCTTTGGGCTCAAGTTTGGTGTGATCGAGGCAAGAGAAAGACAACAAGAAAGGAAGAAGACAGCACTGTTATAAGAGACGACATTGAGTTTTCAAAAATTATTTTAAAATCCTTCAAGATCAGATCCAGATCTGATCTTTGAAGAAAAGATTGAGAAGGACAAGATATCCAAATCCTACCCAAGTGGATACCGGTAAAGGTTAGATGATTGCATGACTATATCCAGAACCTCAAACAATCAACAGGATCATCACAGGGTAATAAGATTACCCAAGAATAAGGTATAAATTAAATCTAATTTAATTTATTTTATTTTATTTTATTAGATTGATCAAATCAGATCTAAAAGGTATTAGATCTAATTTTGATCTAAGAAAAAATTTTTTGAAATATTTCTCTTGGTCAAATCAGATTTGAACGAACCTGATCTGAAAAAATAGATTTTTTTCTTCAACTGGTATCAGAGCCAGATTCCCATAAATTATTTAGATATAATTTTAATTTAATTTTGATCTAATAATTAGGTAATTTTAGATGTCACATGAGATATGATCAGATCTAAACTCAAAAAATTAAAATTAAATAATTTAGATCTAAGTTGTATAAGATGCATGACTAGTTGTAAAATAGAATTGTTCTATGTATAGTCTTGCATGATCATAATTTAATTTGATTAAATTATAATTTTAGATCAATTTATTTACTATCTTTTTATGTTATAAATATTATAATAAGATCTAAAAAATAGAAAATAAAATTATTTAATTTTTGGATCATATGAGATATGATGAATGCATGTTCAGACTAGTTGTAGAATAGTTCTACATAATTATCTAGAATAGAATTTATTTTGAATTGATCAATTTAAATTTAATTTTTTAGATAATTATGAGATAATTTAAATCTAAAACAGTGCATGATATGATACATGAGATGTATGCAAAACATGTTTATAGTTAGATCAATTTTTATATATGAGATATATGATGTAGATCTAACTAGTTTTGTAGTTTTTATATTTTTTATTAAGATATTTTTCTTGACCGTCCGATTATAAGAATAAAGTAGGATTTAAATACCCTTTCCTCCCATTCGATGGGATGTTCTTATGATGTGTAGGAGTGCTGCGCATTCGTTCTTAATCAGAAATCAAGAACTTATTTTCTACAAAATCCTAGATCCTGAAATCCTAGGATTTTATTTACATATTTTGTTTATGAATCCTAAACTTAGTTAAGAATTAAGATTATGAAAAATATATTAGATCTAAAATTGAAAATTTCATATCTAAGATATATTCATAAAATTGGATTCGGGCTTGGGTAGCTCAATTAGGTCTAAGCGGTTGATCAAACCAAATCAAGAGTTAGTTAGATGGGATCAAGAGTGCTTAAATTGACCAGTCTAATAGGATTAAGTCTGGCTCAAGATCGAATCACTTGAGTGATCGATCAAGCTAAGATCTAATTAGGCTCAGTGGTTAGAGTCTGGATTATATGCTAACCCGATTAGTTCTGGCTCAACAATTTGGTGTCTAAGGTAAGTTTGGCAGATACGATCGACTAATTTTTAATTGGAAGCTACTTAACTCGAATGCGTTCTTGTCGAGTTAATGGCATATTCCTTCCACCGATCTCACTTACCTGGCCATATTTGTTGGCTCAGTCCTGATCTGAGGTGGCCAATAATTCAAGCTAACCCAAGCCACTAGGTTAGTCATAATGATTATGACTATGTCAAGTCTAGTTTAATGAGACCTAAAAATCTCCCTAAGAAAAGATTAAGTCTACGCTCTTCCACCATTGTAGACGTGCTAGCCCATTCCGGGGTTGATTATTCTCGATTGGTTATAGTGGTTTAGTTGCACCAAAAAGATGCAACCATGTCTATTAGGAATTGGATGCTATAAACTGAAGGATGGATTGGGCTCAATATTCTAGATATAGTGAGAGACTCAATTAAGAATCCAATCTATGCAAATGGTGGGTCTGACTTAACTAAGAAGTAGATCAATATTCTAAGCATGGTGAGATTCATGAATTAGAGACCAAGTTTGGGTGCACCATGATTAGAGAATCATTGAACAAGAGTTGTTCACTCATTCGCTAATCCATCATCAATAACTGTTAGGTGAGGTGATGAGTCAGTTGGTGGGACCGCACCATCCACTAGAAATCATTAATCATGGATATTTTCACATCTCTATAGAGAAAGTGTAAGGATCTGAGAAAATAGTGGAAGCTAATTTATGTAAAAATAAAACTTTTAAATAAATTGATTAAGTCTTAATTTTAATATTTAACTAAAAACTTTGACTCTCTATAGGAAATGTCTGCGTCTAATCTACTAGCATGTATCTTGGACACCCATAGACTGACCATACCTAATTACAATGACTGACTTTGAAACTTTAAAATCATTTTGAATTTCGAGAAGTTAACTTATGTATTGGATCAGGACCCTTCCACCTTACCAGCGAATCCATCTATTGAATAGAGAGCAACTCTTGACAAGTGGACGGACGAAGATAATAAGGCTAGATATTACATGTTAGGCTCGATGTCTGATGAGCTTCAGTGCCAACATGAAGATATCAAGACTGCCCACCAAATATTGCCTCACCTACAAGAGATGTTTTGGTGAACAAAGTCGTACAGCCAAGTATCAAGTCACTAAATGACTATTCAAGGCTAAAATGCATGATGGACAATCAGTCTAAGATCATTATCTAATGATGATCAAGGACTTGGAAGAGCTTGAGAAGCTCGGAGTGAAGTTGGACCTGGATCTGCAGAATGATATAATTCTGCAATCTTTGACTGATGCATATGGGTAGTTCATCATGAACTATCATATGCATAAACTTCAAAATTCCCTGGCCGAGCTTATGAACATGCTGGTTACTGCTGAGCTTTCTATGAAAGGTTCTAAAGGCTCAGTGCTTGCTATGAAACGGACTTCTTTCAAGAAAAAATCTTTTAGAAAGAAGAAGAAGTCTATGAAAAGGCAAAAGATGGAAGGAGGAAAGAAGAAAAAGGTAGGGCTAAAGAAGAAGGCCGTTGACAAAGGAAAGTATTTTCATTGCAACATTAATGGCCACTGAAAGAGAAACTACCCTACATACCTGGGCACCCTGAAGAATAAGAAGGAGCAAGGTCCTTCTGGAGGTATGCTCGTTATTGAGTCTAACCTTACGATTTCTTCTGCATCTAGTTGGGTGCTTGACTCTGGTTCTAGTGCTCATTTGTGCACTTTCATGCAGGGTCTTGAGGATAGCAGGAGGCTGAGGGATGGTGAGATGATCCTACGCATCGAAAATGGAGTATGAGTTGCTGCTGTGGCTGTAGAAATATACTCTCTTTGACTACCATCTGGTTTAGACTTAGTATTAAAAGATTGTTATTATGTGCCTACAGCAAGCAGAAATTTGATTTTTGTTTCATGCCTAGCACTAGAAGGCTATGTAATTAGTTTTCTTAAGGATAATTGTAACATTCTTTATGAAAGAAATAAAATTACAAGTGGTTTCCTTATTAATGGTCTTTATCAATTACATATTGATGTATCTATTTTTAATATCGAGTAAAATATGAATGCCATGAAATGACCAAGGGATAGTCTAAATGATAGGTATCTATGGCACCTAAGACTAGGTCATATAGCAAAAAATAGGATTAACAACTTAAAGAAAATTGGGCTATTGAGTTCGTTGACTTCCGAGTCATATCCAATTTGTAAATCTTGTCTTCATGTCAAAATGACTAAGCACCCTTTTGTAGGACATGGGGAAAGGGCCATGGATCTTTTTGCCCTAGTACATATTGATGTGTACTGCCCATTTGATATGCCAACTAGAGGCAACTTTGTCTACTTCATAATCTTTATTGATGATTTATCTAAGTATCGATATTATAAGATACAAGTCTGAAGCTTTTGAAAAGTTCAAGAAATTCAGACATAAAGTAGAAAAGTAAATTGAAAAATCTATTAAGGTTCTTCGATCAGATCGAGGAGGTGAATATCTTAGTCAAAAAATTTTGGACTATCTCAAGAAAAATGGCATAGTCTCTCAACGGACTCCACCTGAAATATCTTAACTCAATGGGGTTTCAGAATGGAGGAATCGAACACTATTAGATATGGTCCAATCCATGATGAGCTTCATAGACCTCTCTAATTTTTTTTGGAGATATAGTTTGTTAACTGCAATATACTTACTGAATAGGATTTCTTCTAAAACTATTCCTACCATACCGTATGAGATATAGCATGGTAAGAAATCAGGTCTAAGTCATCTCAAAATTTGGGATTGTCTGGCTCATGTCAAAAGACAACAAACAGATAAGTCAGACTTTAGATCCTTTAGAGCTCAATTTATAAGATATCCTAAAGAGTCATTAGGATATTATTTCTACATTCTAGAAGATCACAATCTGATTGTGAGTCGACATGCCATTTTTCTTGAAAAATAGTTTATTTAAGATAGCGGCATTGAAAAGTAGATCAAGCTTGAGGAAAAAGTCTTACAATAGCAATGAGCTAAGGATCAAATGGAACCAAATCAAGTTAAGCCAATACAACCACTATCTCCTCCACCTCATAGATCGAAAAGGGTTTTCCATCCCCCTGAGAGGTACTTAGATACTATTTCAGAAGAAGAAGAGGAAATATTCCTCATAGGTAATGGGGTCCATGGTGATGATCCCAAAACCTATAACGAGGCGATATCAAATATCAACTCCGAGAAATGGTTAGAGGCAATGAAGTCAAAAATTGACTCGATGTACTCAAACCAAGTCTGAACCATGGTAGATCCACCAGAAGGTATAGTACCTATTGGGTGTAAATGGATCTACAAGAGAAAGATTGGTGCAGATGAAAATGTGGAGACATTCAAAGCTAGATTAGTGGCAAAAGGGTATAGTCAATGCAAAGGCACTGTCTATCAGGATATCTTTTCGTCAGTAGCTATGCTGCAATCCATCCACACATTGCTTGCTATTGTGGCCTATTTCAATTATGAAATATGGCAAATGGATGTGAAAATAGCATTCTTAAATGGATACCTTGAGGAAGATATCTATATGGAAGAGCCGCTAGGTTTCACATCCAGTGATGCTGATCACAAGGTATGCAAACTGCAAAGATCCACATATGGACTTAAGCAAGCATCTCGGAGTTGGAATACTCATTTTAATAATGTGATCAAATTATTTAGTTTCATCAAAAATGAAGAGGAACCATGTGTCTTCAAAAAGGTCAGTGGGAGCGCTGTTGTCTTTCTCGTATTATACGTGAATGATATCCTCCTTATTGAGAATGATATTCCAATATTGACCACAGTTAAAATATGGTTATCTAAAGAATTTTTCATAAAAGACCTAGGAGAAGCATCCTATATTCTAGGAAGTAAGGTCTATAGAGAAAGACCGAATAAGATGCTAGGACTTTCATAAAAGATGTACATAGAAAAAGTGCTAAAGAGGTTTAGCATGGAAAACTCTAAGATGGGTTTGGTATCCTTCAGACATGGCATTCATCTCTCCAAGAAGATGTACCCTAGCACACTTGAGGAGATAGAATGCATGAGCAAGATCCCTTATGCTTCAGTAATAGGGAGCCTCATGTATGCCATGTTATGTACACGACTTGATATAGCCCATGTTGTGAGTGTCACGAGTAGATATCAATCAAATCCAAATAAAGAACACTGAACTTCTATGAAATATATCCTTAAGTACTTGAGAAGAACTAAGGATATGTTGTTGATTTTTGGTAATGGAGAACTCCAAGTCCGAGGTATACAGACTCAAATTTTATGTCCGATATAGATGATCGAAAGTCAACATCTAGGAGTTTGTTTGTGTGTATTGGTGGTGCTGTCAGTTGGAAGAGTTTCAAGTAGACACTGACAGCAGATTCCATCATAGAAGCAAAATACATCACTGTGTTAGAAGCTGCGAAGGAGGCATTTTGGTATAAAAAGTTTGCCACAAAGATTGGAGTGATGCCATCAGATGCCATTCCTCTATATTGCGATAAGAATAGCACCATAGCCCTTGCTAAGGAGCCGAGGTCTCACCAAAAATCTAAGCACATCGAGCAGCGATACCACCTCATCCGCAATTACCTCGAGAAGGGTTACGTCGAGGTCAGGAAAGTCAACCCCATAGACTATGCGACGGACACACTCACAAAGTCGTTGGGCCAACAGAAGATCGAAGCCCACCTTGAGAAGATGGGACATAAATTTGTAGCCAATTGGCTTTAGGTCAAGTGAGAGTTTGTTAGATATGTGTACCTTAAAAGTCAAAATTAGCTGACACTTGTTCTACACTTCTAAGGGCAAAATTATAATCTTGACTATAAATAATAAAATGGATTATTTTTTATCATAATGTATATTTAGTTTCTATGATACTTCCCTTGAGTTAATGGTAATGATAATTTTTATTTTCAAGAGTTGAAAATTTAAGACATTAATTTTTGTTATTAACTCATAAAATGCTCCCGACCGTGGGATCATCATGACGATGGTGATTGATTTGGAAGGTTGGTGTACAATCGCTTCTTTATAGTAGATGAGTCTTGAGTCTATGGTGTAGAGACACCTGAGCGAAAGTATAGGTACTCATTAGAGAATGAGGGCACTGAGCGTGACCACCTCAAGCAGTCATAAGGAAGTCTACCTTCTCATCGATGACTGGATCGAAGCTACAGTGGTGTATCTGGTTCTTTGATCTGAGGTGCATCAATAGTTCATCTTGAGGGTATTATAGTTTGACTACACCATGACTCGATCTCCTAGCCATTCGAAATTCTGAGGTGTATGTTGGCTATAACATGTTCATTATTGGAATTGGATTGCACCAAGAGGGAATCTATCTACCTCGGTAGATGAGGAGTAGCCCTATGATGATCATGAGAATCAAGTCCAAAAGCCCATGGCCATGGCAGAGTGAAATAATAAAAAGAGTTTCTATTAAGGTTTTCACATTGGACTTGAATCGAATGATTAATTAATATGATAAAAATTAGGGTTTGACGAGTTCACCTTAACCCTAGTCCGATCGGGGATCAAGATAGAAGAACTTAATCACACATATAACTGCACCAAGAGGTTCATTTTTAGTTTTGATGGATTGCCACCATATATTGTTAGGTGTCACTGGTGGATTTTGGGAGCAATTATAATGATTTGGATGATCGATCATTCTAGTTGTCTGAATCAGAAAAGGTTGACCTTTGATACTGCTAAATCCTGTCTTTTGACTTTGGTCAAACATTGACCTTTGACACTTAGACATCTTCTCATGTGTCATGCACCCATAGGAGAGTAGATAGGGGTTTGTCCCCTTGCTAGAAAGAGGAAAGGAAGGGGTGCACACCTAAGGAGGCGTGCGCCCAAGGATAGGGATGCCTGGAGTCCCATACAGATGGGACTCTAGGTTGCTTCTTGGAATCAAACTAGGTGGCGCCAAGGACTCTGCTTTGACCAGTCTTGGCACCACCTAAGGGTGTTGGAGAGGGGCTCTCATCTGATTGGATCAGGTGATGTCATCCCATCAATCAGATTTAGATCTGATTGCACGAAGAGACGTGATTGGTCGAGATGATGCGGCACTGCATGGTGCAGTAGGGTCTATATAAACCCTATCTGTGCTTAGCTTTGAAGAATTTCTTCCTTTGCCCATGCAACATTGCTCTCTCCCTCTCTCCTCCACACCTTCCTCAAGTCCTCTCTCTCCTCTCTATGCCCAAAAGTCTTTAGGCTCAAGTTTGGTGAGATCCAGGTAAGAGAAAGGCGACAAGAAAGGAAGAAGGTAGCACTGCTGCAAGAGACGACATTGAATCTTCAAAAGTTATTTTGAAGACCTTCAAGATCAGATTCAGATTTGATCTTTGGAGGATAGATCAAGAAGAAAGAGATGTCCAGATCTTGCCCGAGTGGATATCGGTAGGGGCCAGGTGATTGCGTGGCTGCATCCAGAACCTCAGACAATCAGTAGGATCATCACAGGATAATTAGATTACCCAAGAACAAGGTATAAATAAAATTTGATTTAATTCAATTTTATTTTATTTTTAGATCTATCAAATTAGATCTGAAAAGTACCATATTTGATTTAGATCTAAGAAATTTTTTTTTGAAATATTCCTCTTGATCAAATCATGTCTGAACAAACTTGACCTGGGAAATAGGTTTTTCCCTTCACTACATACCTCTCAGGAGGATGGAAAACCCTTTTCGATCAATGAGGTAGAAGAGGTAGTGATTGTATTAGCTCAATCTGATTTGGTTCCATTTCGTCCTTAGCTCGTTGCTCTTGTGAGACTTTCTCCTCTAGCTTGATCTACTTTCCAATGCCGCTATCTTGAATAAACTATTTTTCAAGAAAGATGGTATGTCGACTCACAATCATATTATGATCTTCTAAAATATAGAAATAATATCCTAATGACTCTTTAGGATATCCTATAAATTGAGCTCTAAAGGACCTATAGTCTAACTTATTCGCTTGTTGTCTTTTGACATGAGCCGGACAACCTCAAATTCTGAGATGACTCAGACTTGATTTCTTACCATGCCATATCTCATACAGTGTGGTAGAAACTATTTTAGAAGAAATTCTATTCAGTAAGTATATTACAGTTAAGAGACTATATTCCTAAAGAAAATCAGAAAGGTTTATGAAGCTCATCATAGATCGAACCATATCTAATAAGGTCTGGTTCCTCTGTTTTGACACCCCATTGAGTTGAGGTATTTCAGTGGAGTCCATTGAGAGACTATGCCATTTTTCTTAAGATAGTCCAGAAATTTTTGACTAAGGTATTCACCTCCTCGATCTGATTGAAGAATCTTAATAAATTTTTTAGTCTACTTTTCTACTTCATGTCTCAATTTCTTGAACTTTTCAAAAGCTTCAGACTTGCGTCTCATAAGATACACATATCCATACTGAGATAAATCATCGGTAAAGGTTATGAAGTAGACAAAGTTACCTCTAGTCAGAACATCAAATGGGCTGCACACATTAGTATGTACTAGGGCAAGAAAATCCGTAGCCCTTTCCCCATGTCCTACAAAAGGAAGCTTAGTCATTTTGGCATGAAGACAAGATTCACAAATTGGATATGACTCGAAAGTCAACGGACTCAATAGCCCGATTTTCTCTAATTTAACCCTATCTTCTACTATATGACCTAGTCTTAGGTGCCATAGATACCTATCATTTGGACTATCCCTAGGTCATTTTTATTTTATGGCATTCACATTTTGGTCGATATTAAAAATAGATACATCAATATGTAATTGGTAAAGACCGCAATAAGAAAACCACTTGCAATTTTATTTCTTTCATAAAGAATGTTACAATGGTCCTTAAGAAAACTAGTTACATAGCCTTCTTATGCTAAACATGAAACAAAAATCAAATTCCAGCTTGCTGTAGGTACATAATAACAATCTTTTAATACTAAGTTTAAACTAGATGGTAGTCGAAGAAGGTATGTTCCCATGACCACAGCAGCAACTCTTGCTCCATTTTCGATGCGTAGGATCATCTCACCATCCCTCAGCCTCCTAGTATCCTCAAAACCCTGCATGAAAGTGCACAAATGAGCATTAGAACCAGAGTCAAGCACCCAACTAGATATAGAAGAAACCATAAGGTTAGACTCAATAACGAGCATACCTCCAGAAGGATCTGCCTCCTTATTCTTCAGGATGGCCAGATAAGTAAGGTAGTTCCGCTTCAAGTGATCGTCAGTGTTGCAATGGAAATATTTTTCTTTGTTAACAGCATTCTTCTTCAACTCTGCCTTTTTCTTCTTTCCTCCTTCCATCTTTTGCATTTTCACAAACTTCTTCTTCTTTCTAAAAGACTTTCTCTTGGAAGAAGTCCATTCTATAGCAAGCACTGAGTCTTTAGAATCTTTCATAGAAAGCTCAGCAATAACCAATATGTTCATAAGCTCGGTCAGAGAATTTTGAAGTTTATGCATATGGTAGTTCATGATGAACTGCCCAGATGCATCAGTCAAGGATTGTAGAATTATATCATTCTACAAATTCAGATTTAATTTTACACCGAGCTTCTCAAGCTCTTCCAAATTTTTGATCATCACCAACCAATGATCTTGGACTTACTATCCATCATGCATTTTAGCCTTGAATAGTCGTTTAGTGATGATACTTGGCTGCTTGACTCTGTTCACCAAACATCTCTTATAGGTGAGCCAATATTTGGTGGGCAGTCTTGATATCTTTATATTGGCGCTGAAGCTCATCAGACATCAAGCCCAATATGTAATATCTAGCCTTGTTATCTTCATCCATCCACTTGTTAAGAGACGCTCTCTATTCAGTGGATGGACAAGCTGGTAAGGTGGGGGGGTTCTGGTCTAATACATGAGTTAACTTCTCGAAACCCAAAATGATTTTGAAGTTCTAGAGCCAATCCTTGTAATTGGGTATAGTCAGTCTATGGATGTCCAAGATACGTGCTAGTGGGTTGGAAGCAGACATTTTTCTATAGAGAGTCAAAGTTTCTAGTTAGATATTGTAATTAAGACTTGACCAATTTATTTAAAAATTTTATTTTTAAATAAATTAGCTCTTACTGTTTTCTCATATCCCTACACTCTCTCTGTAGAGATGCAAAAACCTCCATGATTAATAATTTCTAGTGGGTGGTGGAATCCCACCAACTGACTCATCACCTCACCTAATAGTTATTGGTGATGGGTTAGCCAATCAGTGAACAACTCTTGTTCAATGATTCTCTAATCATGGTGCACCCAGACTTGGTCTCTAATTCATGAATCTCACGATGTCCGAGATATTGATCTACTCCTTAGTTAAGTTAGACCCACTATTTTCATAGATTGGATTCTCAATTAAGTCTCTCACCATATCCAAAATATTGAGCCCAATCCATCCTCCAGCCCATAGAATCCAATGCCTAATAGATATGGTTGCATCTTTTTGGTGTAACTGAATCACTATAATCAGTCGAGAACAATCAACCCTAGAAAAGGCCTGCACATCTATAATGTGGAAGACCTTAGACTTAATCTTTTCTTAGAAAGATTTGATTTAGGTCTCATTAAACTAGACTTGACATAGTCATAACAATTATGACTAACCTAGTGGCATGGGTTAGCTCAGATTATTGACCACCTCAGATTAGGACTAAGCCAACAAATATGGCTAGGTAAGTGAGACCGATGGAAGGGATATGCCATTAACTTGATAAGAATGCATTCGAGTCGAGTAAATTCTAATTAAAAATCAATTGATCGTATCTACCAAACTTACCTTAGATACCAAATTATTGAGCCAGAATCAATCGAGTAAGCCTGCAATCCAGACCCTAACCACTGAGCCTAATTAGATCTTAGCTTGATTGATCACTCATGTGATTCGATCTTGACCCAGACTTAGTCCAATTAGGCTGATCAATTTAAGCACTCTTGATCCCATCTAACCAACTCTTGATTCGGTTTGATCAACCGCTTAGACCTAATTGAGCTACCCAAGTCCGAACCTAATTTTATGAATATATCTTAAATCTAAAAATTTTTAATTTTTAGATCTAACATATTTTATACTCTTAATTCTTAATTAAGTTTAGGGTTCACAAAAAAAATATGTAAATAAAATCCTAGGGTTTCAGGATATAGGGTTTTGCAGAAAATAAGTTTTTAGATTTCTGATTAAGGACGAATGTGCAGCACCCCTACACATTATAAGAACACCCCATCGAATAGAAGGAGAGAGCATTTAAATCCTACTTTATTCTTATGATCGGACGGCTAGGGGAATGCCTTAATCAAAAATATAAAAACTATAAAATTAGTTAGATCTACATCATATATCTCATATATAAAATTGATCTAACTATAAACATGTTTTTGCATACATCTGATGTAACATATCATACATATTTTTAGATCTAAATAATATCATAATAATCTAAAAAATTAAATTTAAATAGATCATATCAAAATAAATTCTATTCTAGACAATCACGTAGAATAATTCTACAACTAGTCAAAACATGCATTCATCATATCTCATATGAACAAAAATTAAATAACTATATTTTCTATATTTTAGATCTTATTATAATATTTATAACATCATAAAATAGTAAATAAATAGATCTAAAAATCATAATTTAATCAAATTAAATTATGATCATGCAAAACTATAGATAGAACTATTTTATTCTATAACTGGTCATGCATCTTGTAGAACTTAGATCTAAATTATTTAATTTTTAATTTTTCTAATTTTAGATCTAATCACATCTCATGTGATATCTAAAATCATCTAATTATTAAATTAAAATTAAATTAAAATTAGATCTAAATTATTTATAGAAACTTGGTTCTGATACCAGTTGAAGGGAAAAATTGGTTTTCTCGAGTCAAGTTCGTTCAAATCTGATTTGACCAAGAGAAATATTTTAAAAAAATTTCTCTTAGATCTAAATTAGATCTGATATTTTTTAGATTTAATTTAATAGATCTAATAAAATAAAATAAATTTAATTTAATTTATACCTTGTTCTTGGGTAATCTTATTATCTTGTGATGATCCTACTAATTACCTGAGGTTCTGGATGTAGCCACGCAATCGCCTGACCTCTACCAGTATCCACTCAAGCAAAATTTGGATATCTCCTTCTTCTTAATCTTTTCTCCAAAGTTCAAATCTGGATCTGATCTTAAAGATCTTCAAAATAACTTTTGAAGATCCGAGTCGTCTCTTGCAGCAGTGCTGCCTTCTTCCTTTCTTGTCGCCTTTTTCTTACCTGAATTACATCAAACTGAAGCCCAAAGCCCCTTAGGCATGGAGAGGAGAGAGAGGATCAGAGGTAGGCATGGAGGAGAGAGGGAGATGACTATGTGGCATGGGCAAGGAGAGAACCTCTTTAAACCTAGGCGTAGATAGGGTTTACATAGATCCTGCTGCGCTATGCAGTGCCACATCATCCCAACCAATCACATCTCTTCATGCAATCAGATCTAAATCTGATTGGTGGGATGACATCACTTGGTTCAATCAGATAAGAGACCCTCTACAACTTCCTTAGGTGTCACCAAGACTGGTCAAAGAGGAGTCTTTGGTGCCACCTAGTTTGATGCCAAGAAGAAACTTGGAGTTCCATCTGTATGGGACTCCAGGCATCATTATCCTTGGATGCACACCTCCCTAGGCATGCACCCCCTCCTTTCCTCTTTCTAGCAGGGAGACAAACCCTATCTGCTCTCCTATGGATGCATGACACATGGGCAGATGTCTAAGTGTCAAAGGTCAACATTTGACCAAAGTTTCAAATTTATCTCATAAATTTGACGAAAAATGGCAGGTGTTGTCTTAAATTTATCTCATAAATTAAAATAATCCTTTTTTAACCTAGACAAGCTGTAGTCAGATCAAGTAAGGTATCTTAGTGAGCCCAAACACATTTGGCTCAGTCGAGACAACATTTAATGATTGTTGAAGGAGAACTTTAGGCTTAATCATGTGCTAGCACAATTTCCTTGAACCTAATTGAATCTAATTCAAATCAATTGAATTGGATTAGTCTAATTGATGATATCCAAATCCAAATTCTTATTTGTATGATCTAGTTAGATTTAGTTCTATATGGTAATGAGATATATCGCGATCTCTATCATCGACATCATCGAAATACCTTCCAATGGATCAGAACTTTTCTCATTCAGACAACTAAAATGATCGATCATCCAAATCATTCTAATTGCTCTCAAAATCTACTAGTGACACCTAGCAGTATATGGTGGCAATCCATCAGAACTAAAAATGAACCTCTCAGTGCAGTTATATGTGTGATTAAGTTCTTCCATCTTGTGCCTCGATCGGTTTAAGGTTAAGGTGAACTCGTCAAACCCTAATTTCCATCATATGAATTAATCATTCGATTCAAGTCCGATGTGAAAATCTTACTAGAAACTCTTTCTAACATTTTACTCTGCCATGGCCATGGGCTTACGGACTTGATTCTCATGATCATCATAGGGCTGGTCCTCATCTACTGAGGTAAATAGATTCTCTCTTGGTGCAATCCAATTCCTACAATGAACATGCTATAGCCAACATACATCTTAGGATTTCGGATAGCTAGGAGACCGAGTCATGGTGTAGTCAAACTATAACATCCTCAAGGTGAACTACCAATGCACCTCAGATCAAAGAATCAGACACACCACTGCAGCTTCAAGCCAGTCATCAACGAGAAGGTCGACATCCTTATGACTGCTCGAGGTGGTCACGCTTAGTGCCCTCATTCTCTGACGAGTACCTGTACTCTCGCTTTGGTGTCTCTACACCATAGACTCAAGACTCATCTGCTATAAAGAAGTGATTGTACACCAACCTTTCGGATCAATCACCATCCTCATGATGATCCTACGATTGAAAGTATTTTATGAGTTAATAATAAAAATTCATGTCTTAAATTTTTAACATTTGAAAATAAGAATTATAATTATCATTAACTCAAGGGATGTATCATAGACACTAAATACACATTATGATAGAAAATAATCTATTTTATTATTTATAGTTAAAATTATAATTTTGCCCTTAGAAGTATATAACAAGTGTCAGCCAATTCTGGCTTATAGGGCACACATATCTAACATAATCTACATCCAATAAAGTTTACATCTGAATATCCAATTAAATCGATTGATGAATTCTTAGAGCATCATAAACCTATGGATTGAGTTTCTTTTAGGTATTTAAATTTTTTTTACAGTATTTAAATATGATTCTTTTGGATTAGATTGAAATCGTGCATATAAACAAAAAACCTATCATGCCTATATAGACTTTTGTATCAACACTTTTACCTCCTTCATCTTTGTCAAGCTTACATGGACTCATGGGTGTACCAATGGCTTTGGAGCTCTCCATCCCAAATCTTTTAAGTAGCTCTCTTGTATACTTGCTTTGAGTGATGGAGATCTCTTCCTTTGTTTGTTTGATTTGAAGTTTGAGGAAGAATATTAGTTTATCCATCATGCTCATCTCGAACTTTCCCTATATGAGCTTAGCAAAATCTTAACATAAAGTTTTATTAGTAGATCCAAATATAATATCATTAACATATATTTATATTACTAAGATGCCATCATGATATCTTTTAATGAAAAGGATTGTATTTATATTTCCTCTAGAAAATCCATTATTAAGTAAGAATTTACTTAATCTTTCATACCAAGCCCTATAATGCTTTGTTTAATTTGAAAATATGATTTGAAAAAGCAGAATTTTTAAAATCAGAAAGTTGTTCTACATAAACTTCTTCGATAATATATCAATTTAGAAAAGCACTTTTAACATCCATTTGAAATAACTTGAAATTCATAAAATAACTTAAAATTCATAAAATATGCATAAGCAAGTAAACGTCTAATTGCTTCTAGTCCAACAACAAGTGCAAAGGTCTCATCAAAATTAATTCCCTCTTCTTGATTATAATCCTTTACAACTAATCTTGCTTTATTCCTAATTAAATTTCTATTTTCATCCAATTTATTTCTATATAACCATTTTGTGCTAATTATTAGATAATTTTTAGGTCTTGATACTAAGGTCCATATATTATTTCTTTCGAATTGATTAAG
Source organism: Cocos nucifera (assembly GCA_006176705.1). Taxonomy (NCBI): domain Eukaryota; kingdom Viridiplantae; phylum Streptophyta; class Magnoliopsida; order Arecales; family Arecaceae; genus Cocos; species Cocos nucifera. The sequence continues at coordinate 20,234 of QRFJ01003134.1, read as the reverse complement.
TTCCTCTTGCATTGCATTTATCCAATTATAATCTTTTTTGGCTTAATCTATAGTTTTAGGTTCAAAATGAGAAATAAATGCAAAATGATTATATGCATCTCTAAGTGAAGAGCGTGTTCTTACCTCATGTGTAGGATCACCAATAATTAGTTCTTTGGGGTGATTATGAACATACCTCCATTTTTTTGGAAGATCATTTGTACCTTGAGGTTATTCTTGTTGTCCTTCACCCTCATTTTTTTTACTTGTCTTTATGATCCTTTTCATTTTGAATTATTGAATCCTTTAGAATGATCTCCTTTATCCCTTCTATAAGAAGATCTGCATCATCAGTACCCTCACTCTTCCTTGATGGAAGATCATTAGTCTAATCAAAAACAACATGTATTGACTTCTTTACTACTAAGGTTCTTTTGTTAAATACTTTAAAAACTTTACTAGAAGAGGAGTAACCAAAAAAAATAGCTTCATCAAATTTTGCATCAAATTTTTCTAGTTTTTCTTTACCATTGTTCAGAATGAAACATCGACAACCAAAAAATATGAAAATATGTAATGTTAGGTTTTCTTCCTTTCCAAAGCTCATAAAATGTTTTCTTTAAAATTGTTTTGATTAGCGCATGGTTTAAGATGTAACATGCTATGTTAATTACTTTCGTCCAAAAGTATCTTGGGAGGTTGCTTTCACATAGCATGGTATGGGCAATTTCTTCTAGAGTCCTATTTATTTTCTACCATTCCATTTTGTTAGGGTATCCTAGGTACTGAAAAATTATGGCTTATTCCCTTTTCATCATAAAATTTTTCAAAATCTTGATTTTCAAATTTGGTTCCATGATCACTTTGAATGCTTTAAATTAAATTTTTTTTTATTTATAACTTGTCGATAAAATTTTAAGAAAATATGAAAAGTTTCATCTTTGTGTGCCAAAAAGAAAATCCATGAAAAACGTGAGTAGTCATCGATAATTTCAAAACCATAATGTTTTTCATCTAAGTTTGTTGTTCTTGTAGGACCAAACAAATTCATGTGCAATAATTCCAATGGCCTAGAAGTTGAAATAATGTTCTTAGATTTGAATGAAACTCTAGTTTATTTACCTAGTTGGCATGCATCACAAATTTTATTTTTTTCAAAGTTCAATTTTGGTAATCCAGTAACTAATTTCTTTTTGATAAGCTTTGAAAGTGAATGCATACTAATGTGTGTAAGCCTACGGTGCCAAAGCCAACTAGCCTTATTAATTTTAACATTCATAGCTACTAGACATTGCATATTTATCATAGAAAGATCATTCAAATCTACCATATAAACATTACCATGTCTATGTCCAACAAACTTAATGCCATCATTATTGGGACTAGTTACAATGCATAATAAAGATTCAAAAATAACTTTGTAATCCTTATCACAAAGTTGACTAATGCTTAAGAGATTGTGTTTCAAACCATCTACTAATAAAATATTTTTAATATACTTGGAGGGAGTGATACCAATGTTACCTATACGGATAATCTTTCTTTTGCCATTATCTCCAAAGGTGACAATTTCTCCACTTTTAGCATCAAGCATGATGAATTGGGAGTCATCACTGATCATGTGTCTTAAGCATCCGCTATCAAGATACCATCTTCAATTTTCTTCTTTGGATGCAAGACACGCCTACATGCAAAATCAAGTCCTTACTCTAGGTATCCAAATTTTCTTGGATCTTTTAAGGTTAGTCATAATGGTTCCTTTTGGAATCCATATTTTGGTTATATTTAAATTATTAGAGAAATATTTATAAGATTTGTGTCCTAGTTTACCACATTTAAAGCAAGTAACATTTGAAAATTTATTACTTTATGAATCTATAAAAATATTTTTTAAAAATTTTTATTTTCTTAGGGGGTTATAGCCTAGATCGGCTTTATCATAAATAGCTTTTTAATTTTCATGAATCATATAAAGTTTATTTGAACTTAAAGTAAATTTTTCAACTATCAATTTTAGCTTATCGATTTCATTTTTCAAATTTAGGTTCTCTTGAATTAAGACTAGTTTTTCACATAGGATAGTTTCATTTTCTTTTAGCAAGACACGATTCTTTAATTTTAGTTCTTTGTTTTTAGTTTCTAACTTTTTCAAATCATCTACTAAACCATAGAAGGCTTTTTGAAGTTCTTTAAATATAAATTCATTTGAGATTTTAGTACTTATTCATTTTCATGTGCCATAAAGCACAGGTTGGCTTATTCATGAGCTTCTTCCTCTTTGGAGCTTGAGTCGTCATTGTCACTCCATATTGCCACCATAGCTTTTTTCTTGTATTTCTTAGAATTCTTTTTAAGTTGAGGATATTCAGACCTAAAGTGCCCTGACTTCTTACATTCATAGCAAATAAGGAGCTGCTTCCTATCCTTTTCCTTACTATGCTCCTCTTTGGTAGGTGGCCTCTTTCTCATTCCTTATTTTTTCTTCAAAAATCTCTTGAACTTCCTTATGATCAGGGCTATTTCTTCATCTTGTTCTTCATCTTCCATTTCATCAAATTCCTCATCTTGTTAAGTGATGGATTTGAGGGCTATTGTCTTCTTCTTCTTGACATCTTCTTCTTGATGTTGTTTCATGCTTAGCTCGTGCATCATTAATGATCCTAGAAGCTCCTCTAATGGTAAAATATTCAGATCTTTGGCTTCTTGGATTACGGTCACTTTGGCCTCCCATGTCCTTGGCAAAGACCTAAGAATCTTCCTCATAAGGTCACTATTAGGATAAGACTTGCCAAGACTTTTAAGACCATTTATAATATCCATAAATCTAGTAAATATTTTAGTTATTAACTCATCATGTTCCATTTTGAAAAGTTTATATTTGTGCACAAGTATGTTAATTTTTGACTCCTCAACTTAATTAGTGCCTTCATGAGTTACTTCTAACCTATCCCATATTTTCTTAGCCGATATGTATGTTGAAATGTGATTAAATTTATTAGCATCTAAAGCATAATATAAAATATTCATGGCTTTTGCATTGAGTTGAGCCATTTTATTATCAACCTCATCCCATTCTATTTTGGGTTTGGTTGATTCCACATCATCAATTATCTTAATGGGTGTATGTGGTCCATTAACTATGATACTCCACATATCATAGTCAAGTACTTGTATGAATATTCTCATCCAAGCTTTTCAATAGATATAGTTTGATCCATTAAAAAGTGAAGGTCGGTTTGTAGACTGTCCCTCGGCTAGAGAAATACTAACTTAGATTGCCATCGATTTTTGACTCTTTGATGGTTAAATCAAAGTAGGGCTAGAGCACCGAGCTCTGACACCACTTGTTATCCAGCTATACAATCTAAGAGGGGGGATGAATTGGGTTTTTAAAATTTTAATGCTAATTTAAAGATGTCAAGTTTGAATGATCATATGCAAGTAGTGTGTATGAAGCAATTTAGGTTAGATAAATATATAAAAAATTAGAAAGCAAGAATTTAATAAACTAAGAAAAGAAGACAGTAAGCACACCATAAATAATAAATATTTATAATGGTTCGGTACTTTTCTTACACTTACATCTACTCCCCAAGCTCCTACTTGAAAATTCAAATTCACTAAACGTATTTAACCATAATACAACATTGGTACCTCCGACCCTAGCTATCCCAAGCTAGCATACTTATTTTTTAGGTATAAGCCAATCCTACACACTCTAATTTAAGGTTTGGATTAATGCTCCCAAGTTTTGGAACCCCCCCAAAACTTGAATCAAAATAATAAAGCAGAGTATAAGTGTTAATGACAATCAAATACAAGTTTAGCTTTCTTAATGAGCAAATAAAATCTTAAGAATGCTTTTCATAATAATGGAGGAAGCTTTTCTAATTTTTTTCAAGATTGTTGGAGATTTGAATGAGCTCTTGAGAGGTTAGTGAACTTGAAAACAAAAGCTTCTTTTCTTGAAGATGATGTTTTGCTTAGAACTGAATTGAATTTATAAAATCTCTTATATTTTTCTTCTTTTTATAGCCTTTTAAACCTTCAATAGGTGGAGGAGAGAATCCTGGATAAGATTTGTAGTCATTGGAGATCTTAAAAAAAGTATTAAAAGCTACCAAAATGGGATAAAACTAGCCATTGTAGAAGATTTCCATCATAAAAGTTGACTCATGGGTCGACCTCTGAGATAGAGTCCAGAAAATCAACTGTTCTATATTTTTGACCTTTGAAATAGCAGAGGTTGATCTTTGGCATAGAAATAGCATGCCAAACAGCCCGTTTCAGCAGGGATAGACCTAGAGGTCAACCCTTTTGCTTCGAACTTGATTTTCTTCCAAAATATGCATCCAAAAATCATGGGACTGCCTTCAAAGGATCAAAAATCTTCTATATTTGCCCTTGAGGCTCTTAGATCAAAACTTGATAAAATTATGATTTTGCCTTTGAAATATGAAAAGTCTTTTTCTAAGCTAAATTCATTAGTAATCCTCTTAAATGCTTTGTAATCATCAAAATCAATTCTTGGAGTAACACTTATGATATGTAGGGGTGCTGCATGTTTGTCCTTAATTAGAAATTAGAACTTATTTTTCTATAAAATCTTAGATCCTAAAATCCTAGGATTTTGCTACATATTTTGTTCATGAATCTAAAACTTAATTAAGAATTAAGATTATAAAATTAATTAGATCTAAAAATTATGAATTTTTAGATCTAAGATATATTCATAAAATTGAGTTTGAGCTTAGGTAGTTCAATTTGATCTAGCCGTTGATCAAATCAAATCAAGAGTTGGTTAGGTTGGATCAAAGAAAGCTTAGATTTGACCAGCCTAATAGGATTAAGTCTGGATCAAAATCGAATCACAAGAAAATATGACTCAATCAAGTCAAGACCTAATTTGGCTCCATGGTTCGAGCCTGGATTGTAGGCTAAGCCAATTGATTCTGATTTGATAATTTGGTGTCTAAGGTAAGCTTGGCAGATATGATTGACTAGTTTTTAATTAGCAGCTACTCGATCTGAATAAGTTCTTGTTGATTTAATGGCATGTCCCTTCCACTGGTCTCACTTACCTGGCCATTTATATCGATCCAATTTTGATTTGAGGTGACTAACAATTTGAGCCAACCCATGCCACTAGGTTAGTCATAATTGTTATGACTAAGTCAAGTCAAGTTTAAAGAGATCTGGATTAAATCTTCCTAAGAAAATATTTAGTGTAAAGTCTTCCACCATTGTAGATGTGCGGGCCCTTCCTGGGGTTGATTGTTCTCGACTGGTTACAGTGGCTCAGTTGCACTGAGAAGATGCAACCACATTTATTAGGCATTGGATGCTATAAGTTGGAGGATGGATTGGGATCAATATTTTAGATACGATGAGGAACCCAATCAAGAATCCAATTCGTGCAAATAGTGGGTCTGACTTAACTAAGGAGTGGATCAGTATTCTGGATACGATGAGATTCATAAATTAGAGATCAGGTTTGGGTGCACCATGATTAGAGAATCATTGGACAAGAGTTGTCCACTCATCATTTGACCCATCATTAATAACTATTAGGTGAGGTGATGAACCAGTCGGTGGGACCGCACCATCCACTAGAAATATATAATCATGAAGATTTTTGCATCTCTACCAAGGGAGTGTAGGGATCTGAGTAAATAGTGAGTGCCTCATTTGTTTAAAAATAAAACTCCTAAATAAATTGATTAAGTCTAATTACAAAATCTAACTAGAAATTGACTCTCTATAGAAAAATGTCTGCGTCCAATCCACTAGCCCATATCCTGACCAAATCCAACAACAAGGATTGGCTCTAAAACTTTGAAATTATTTTGGGTTTTGAGAAGTTGACTCATGTGTTGGAATAGGTCCCCCCACTCTACCAACCCATCCATCTGCTGATCAGAGAGTATCTCTTAAGAAGTGGATGGATGAAGATAATAAAGCCAGGTATTACATGTTGGGCTCAATGTCTGATGAGCTCCAGCGCCAACATCAAGACATTAAGACTAGTCACTAAATATTGGCTCACCTGCAAGAGTTGTTTGGTGAATAGAGTCACGCAGCCAAATATCAAGTCAATAAGAGACTGTTTAAGGCTCAGATGCATGATGGACAGTCAGTCCAAGATCATTGTCTGATGATGATCAAAAAATTAGAAGAGCTTAAAAAGTTCAGTGTGAAGTTAGATCAGGATCGACAGATTGATATAATTCTACAGTCCTTGACTGATGCGTATGGGCAGTTCATTATGAACTACTATATACATAAACTTCAAAATACCTAGGTTGAACTTATGAACATGCTGGTTACTGCTGAGCTATGAAAGATTTCAAAAGCTCAATACTTGCTATGGAATAGATGATAGATATATGTACCCTAGAAGCCAAAATTGCCTAACACCTATAATACACTTCTAGGGGGAAAATTGTAATTTTAACTATAATTAATAAAATGGGTTATTTTCTATCACATATGTGTATTTAGTGTCTGTGATACATCCTTTGAGTTAATAGTAATGATAATTCATATTTTCAAGAGTTGAAAATTTAAGATATGAATAATCATTATTAACTCATAAAATGCTTCCGACCATAGGATCATCATAAGGATGGTGATTGATCTGGAAGATTGGTGTACAATCACTTCTCTTTAGTAGATGAGTCTTGAGTTTATGATGTGGAGACACCAGAGTGAGAGTATAGATACTCATTAGAGAATGAGGGTAATGAGCATGACCACCTCGAGTAGTCATTAGGAAGTCTACCTTTTTGTCATTGATTGACTCGATGCTGCAGTGGTGTATCTGGTTCTTTGACCTGAGGTACATCAGTAGTTCACCTTGAGGGTGTTATAGTTTGACTACACCATAACTCGATCTCATAGCCATTCGAAATCCTAAGGTGTATGTTGGCTATAGCATGTTCATTGTAGGAACTGGATTGAATCAAGATGAAATCTATCTACCTCGGTGGTAGAGGAGCAGCCCTATGATGATCATGAGAATCAAGTCTAGAAGTCCATGGCCATGGCAGAGTGAAATAATAAAAAAAAATTTTATTTAGATTTTCACATCGGACTTGAATCGAATGATTACATCATATAACAGAAACTAGGATTTGACGAGTTCACCTTAACCCTAATCTGATCGAGGCTCAAGATAGAAGAACTTAATCACATGGGTAGCTACACCAAGAGGTTCGCATTCAACTCTGATGGGTTGTCATCATATATTGCTAGATGTCACTGATGGATTTTTGGAGCAATTAGAATGATTTAGATAATCGATCATTCTAGCTGTTCGAATCAGAAGAGTTCTAATCCATCGAAAGAAGTTTCGATGATGTCGATGATAGAGATCATGACATATCACATTACCATATAGAACTGAATCTAACTGGGTCACATAAATAAGGGTTTCAATCTGATGATCATCAATTGAACTGATCCAGTTCAATTGATCTGAATGAGATTCAATTAAGTTCAAGGAAATCGTGCTAGCACTCGATTGAATCTAACGTTCTTTTTTTACTATCATAAATAGTTATCCTGACTGAGCCAAAGGAGTTTGTGCTCAATCAGAGGCCTTCACTTGATCTGACTGGAGCCTGTTTAGATTAGAAATGGGTTGTCTTATTTTGTAAGACAATACCTGCCATTTTTGGTCAACTGCCATTTCTCGTCCTTTGACTTTGGTCAAAAGTTGACCTTTGACTGATCAAATGTTGACCATTGATAATTTGACTTCTGTTCATGTATCATGCACCTATTGGAGAGCTAGTGGGAGCCTGTCCTCCTACTAAAACCTGGCAAGGAGGAGTTCGCATGCCACCCTGGCGTGCGCCCAAGCTGGAGGCGCCCAGGAGTTCCTGTTGGACAGGGACTCCATTTTCTTTTTGGATTCCAATTAGACTCCTCCTAAGAACCAACTTTGATTGGTCTTAGGCGCCATCTAAGGATGAATCCAAGGGACTTTATTCCTACCAATCAGATTTAGATTTGATTTCACAAAGAGTTGTGATTGGTTGGGAAGAAGAGGAGTTGGATCATGCATAGTCTATAAATAAGACCCTGTGCCCAACTCAAGGAGTATCTGAAAATTCCCATGCCCTAAGGCTGCCTCTCTCCTCCTCCTCCATGCCAAATCCATCTTCTCCCTCTCCTCTCCATGCCCAAAGTAGTTTTGGATCTTAGTTGGTGCAATCCAGATGAGAGAAAGGCGATAGAAAGCTAGAAGGCTGCGCTGCTGCAAAGGACAACTGCTGATCTTCGAAAGGTATTTTGAAGATCCTCCAAATCAGATTCAGATCTAATTTTTGGAGATATGATAGAGAAGAAGAGGATCTCTAGATCCAGCTTGAGTGGATACCGGTAGAGGCCAGGCACTTGCATGGCTAGATCCAGAACCTTCCGCTGCTTACAGGATCATCAACGGGTAATAGGATTACCCTACATCAAGGTAAATTAAATTTAATTTAATTTATCTATATTTTATTTTAATTATTAAAATAATAAGAATCAAATCTAAAATATTTTAGATCTGATATGAGATCAAAGAAAAAAAATTTTAAAATATATCTCTTGATCTGATCAGATCTGAACGAACCTGGTCCGGAAAAATCAGGATTTTCCTTCAACTGGTATCAGAGCCAAGGTTCTAAAAGTATTTAGATCTAATTTTAAATTTATTTTAATTAAAAAATAAGTAATTTCAGATGTCACATGAGATGTGATCAGATCTGAAAATTAGAAAAAATTAAAATTAAATGATTTGGATCTAAGATTAGAAAATATGCATGACTAGTTCTAAAATAGAATAGTTCTATAGAATAGTCTTGCATGTTTTCAATTTAATTTGATTAAATCATATTTTAGATCTATTTATTTACTATTTTTTGATATTATAATTATTATAATAACATCTAAAAAATAGCAAATAAAAATTATTTAATTTTAAACATCATATGAGATATGATTGATGCATGTCTAGACTAGTTGTAGAATAGTTCTACATAGTTATCTAGATTAGAATTTATTTTGATAAGATCAATTTAAATCTAATTTTTTAGATTATTATGAGATAATTTAGATCTGAAAAATATGCATGATTCGATACATGAGATGTATGCAAAATATGCCATGATTAGATCTAATTTGTATATGAGATATATGATATAGATCTAAAACTATTTTGTAGTATTGCATGTTCCTGATTAAGGCATTCCTCTTGGCCGTCCGGTCATAAGAATGAAGAAGGGTTTAAAGGCCCTCTCCTTCCATTCGATGGGGTGTTCTTATGATGTGTAGGGGTGCTGCGTGTTCGTCCTTAATCAGAAACCCAAAACTTACTTTCTGCAAAACCCTAGATCCTGAAACCCTAGGATTTATTATGTGCATATTTTGTTTATGAACCCTACTTAATTAAGAATTAAGATTTATGGAAATATTAATTAGGTCTAAAATTGAGAATTTCAGATCTAAGACATATTCATAATACTGGGTTCGGGCTTGGGTAGCTCAATTAGGTCTAAGCGGTTGATCAAACCGAATCAAGAGTTGGTTAGATGGGATCAACAATGCTTAAATTGACCAGCCTAATAGGATTAAGTCTGGGTCAAGATCGAGTCACGATCAAGCAAGACCTAATTAGGCTCAGAGGTTAGAGTCTGGATTGTAGGCTAACCCAATTGGTTCTGACTCAATAATTTGGTGTCTAAGGTAAGTTTGGCACATACGACCGACTGGTTTTTAATTGGAAGCTACTCGACCTGAATGCATTCTTGTACGAGTTAATGGCATATTCCTTCCACCGGTCTCACTTACCTGGCCATATCTGTTGACACAGTTCTGATCTGAGGTGGTCAATAATCCGAGCTAACCCATGCCACTAGGTTAGTCATAATTGTTATGACTAAGACCAAGTCTAGTTTAATGAGACCTGAATCAATTCTCCCTAAGAAAAGATTAAGTCTGAGGTCTTCCACCATTGTAGATGTGCGGGCCCTTCCCGGGGTTGATTGTTCTCGGCTGGATACAGTGGCTCAGTTGCACCGGAAGATGCAACCATGTCTATTAGGCATTGGATGCTATGGGCTGGAGGATGAGTTGGGCTCAATATTTTGGATACGGTGAGAGACTCAATTAGGAATCCCAGTCTATGCAAATGGTGGGTCTGACTTAACTAAGGAGTGGATCAATATTCCGGATACGGTGAGATTCATGAATTAGAGACCAAGTTTGGGTGCACCATGATTAGAGAATCATTGAACAAGAGTTGTTCACTCATTGGCTAACCCATCACCAATAACTGTTAGGTGAGGTGATGAGTCAGTTGGTGAGACCGCACCACCCACTAGAAATCATTAATCGTGGAGATTTTCGCATCTCTACAGAGGGAGTGTAGGGATCCGAAAAAAATAGTGGGAGCTAATTTGTTTAAAAATAAAATTCCTAAATAAATTGGTCAAGTCATAAATTACAGTATCTAACTAGAATCTTTGACTCTCTACAGGAAAATGTCTGCGTCCAACCCATTGGCACGTATCCTGGACACACATAGACTGACTGGACCCAATTATAAAGATTGGCTCAGGAACTACAAAATTATTTTGGGTTTCGAGAAGTTAACCCATGTTTTGGACCAGGACCCTCCCACCTTACCAGCCCGTCCATCCACTGAACAGAGAGCGTCTCTGAAAAAATGGATAGACGAAGATAATAAGGCCAGATATTACATGTTGGGCTCGATGTCTGATGAGCTCCAGCGCCAACATGAAGATATCGGGACTGCTCGCCAAATGTTGGCTCACCTGCAGGAGATGTTTGGTGAACAGAGTCGCGCAGCCAAATATCAAGTCACGAAATGACTTTTTAAGGCTAAGATGCGTGATGGGCAGTCAGTCCAAGATCACTGTCTGATGAATGATCAAGGACATGGAAGAGCTTGAGAAGCTCGGTGTGAAGTTAGACTTGGATCTGCAGAACGATATTATTCTGCAATCCTTGACTGATGCATATGGGCAATTCATCATGAATTACCACATGCATAAACTTCAAAATTCCTTGGCCGAATTAATGAATATGCTGGTTACCGCTGAGCTTTCTATGAAAGGTTCTAAAGGCTCAGTTCTTGCTATGGAACGGACTTCTTCCAAAAGAAAGTCTTATGGAAAGAAAAAGAAGTCTGTGAAAAAGCAAAAGGTGGAAGGATCAAAGAAGAAGAAGGCAGAGCCGAAGAAGAAAGGCCGATGGCAAAGGAAAGTGTTTCCATTGCAACAGCGACGGCCATTGGAAGCGGAACTGCCCTACTTACCTGGCCACCCTGAAGAACAAGAAGGAAGGTCCTTCTGGAGGTATGCTCGTTATTGAGTCTAACCTTACGGTTTCTTCTGCATCCAGTTGGGTGCTTGACTCTGGTTCTAGTGCTCATCTGTGCACTTCCATATGCAGGGTCTTGAGGATAGCAGGAGGCTGAGGGATGGAGACATGATCCTACGCATCGGTAATGGAGCAAGAGTTGCTGCAGTAGCCGTGGGAACATACCCTCTTCGATTACCATCTGGTTTAGACTTAGTTTTGAAAGACTGTTATTATGTGCCTGCAGCTAGCAGGAATTTGATTTCTGTTTCATGCTTAGCACTAAGAAGGCTTATGTGATTACCTTCTTTAAGGACCATTGTAACATTCTTTATGAAAGAAATAAAATTGCAAATGGTTTCCTTATTAACGGTCTTTATCAGCTACATATTGATGTACCTGTTCTAACTATCGAGCAAAACGTGAATGCCAAACGACCTAGGGATAGTCCAAACGACAGATATCTATGGCACCTGAGATTAGGTCATATAGCAGAAGATAGGATCAACAAATTGGAGAAAAATGGGCTATTGAGTCCATTGACTTTTGAGTCATATCCAACTTGTGAATCTGGTCTTCAAGGCAAAATGACTAAACTCCCTTTTGTTGGACATGGGGAAAGGGCCACAGATCTCCTTGCCCTAGTACATACTGATGTGTGCGGCCCATTTGATGTGCCGGCTAGAGGCAATTTTGTCTACTTCATTACCTTTACCGATGATCTGTCTAGGTATGGGTATGTGTATCTTATGAGACACAAGTCTGAAGCTTTTGAAAAGTTCAAAGAATTCAGACATGAAGTAGAAAAATAAACTGGAAAACCCATTAAGGTTCTTCGATCAGATCGAGGAGGTGAATACCTTAGCCGGGAATTTTTAGACTATCTCAAGGAAAATGGCATAGTCTCTCAATGGACTCCACCAGGAACACCTCAACTCAACGGGGTTTCAGAATGGAGAAATCGGACTCTATTGGATATGGTTCGATCCATGATGAGCTTCACAGACCTCCCTGATTTTCTTTGGGGACACTTCATTGTTAACTTCAATTTATCTACTGAATAGGGTTCCCTCTAAAACCGTTCCTACCACACCGTATGAGATATGGCACGGTAAGAAACCAAGTCTGAGTCATCTCAGAATTTGGGGTTGTCCGGCTCATGTCAAAAGACAACAAGCGGACAAGTTAGAGTTTAGGTCCTTTAGAGCTCGATTCATAGGATATCCTAAAGAGTCATTAGGATACTATTTCTACATTCCAGAAGACCACAATGTGATTGTGAGTCGACATGCCATCTTTCTTGAAAAATAGTTTATTCAAGATAGCGGCATTGGAAAGCAGATTAAGCTTGATGAGAAAGTCTCACAAGTACAACGAGCTAAGGACCAATTGGAACCAAATCAGGTTGAGCCAATAAGAACACTACCTCCTCCACCTCGTAGATCGAAAAGAGTTTCCCGTCCCCCTGAAAGATACTTAGGTATTATTTCAGAGGAAGTAGAGGAAATGTTCCTCATAGGTAATGGTGCTCATGGTGATGATCCCAAAACCTACAACGAGGCGATATCAGATATCGACTCCGAGAAATGGCTAGAGGCAATGCAGTCAGAAATTGACTCGATGCACTCAAACCAAGTCTGGACCTTGGTAGATCCACCAGAAGGTATAGTACCTATTGGGTGTAAATGGATCTTCAAGAGAAAGATTGGTGCAGATGGGAATGTGGAGACATTCAAGGCTAGACTAGTGGCAAAAGGTTATAGTCAATGCGAAGGCATTGACTATCAGGATACCTTTTCCCCAGTGGCTATGCTAAAATCCATCCGCACATTGCTTGCCGTTGCAGCCTATTTCGATTATGAAATATGGCAAATGGACGTGAAAACGGCATTCTTAAATGGATATCTTGAGGAAGATATCTATATGGAACAGCCGCTAGGTTTCACATCCAGTGATACTGATCACAAGGTTTGCAAGCTGCAAAGGTCCATATATGGACTTAAGCAAGCATCTCGGAGCTGGAACACTCGTTTCAATGATGTGATCAAAAAGTTTGGTTTCATCAAAAATGAAGAGGAACCATGTGTTTTCAAAAAGGGTCAGTGGGAGCGCTGTTGTCTTCCTCGTATTGTACGTGGATGACATCCTCCTTATTGGGAATGATATTCCCATGTTGACATCAGTCAAAATGTGGTTGTCCAAGGAATTCTCCATGAAAGACCTAGGTGAAGCATCCTTTATTCTAGGAATTAAGGTCTATAGGGATAGACCGAATAGGATGCTAGGACTTTCACAGAAGATGTACATAGAGGAAGTACTAAAGAGGTTTAGTATGGAAAACTCTAAGAGGGGATTAATACCCTTCAGACATGGTATTCATCTTTCCAAGAAGATGTGCCCTAGCACACCTGAGGAAATAGAACGCATGAGCAAGATCCCTTATGCTTCTGCAATAGGGAGCCTCATGTATGCCATGCTATGTACACGACCTGATATAGCCCATGCTGTGAGTGTCACAAGCAGATATCAGTCAAATCCAGGTGAAGAACACTGGACTTCTGTGAAATGTATCCTTAAGTACTTGAGAAGAACTAAGGATATGATGTTGGTCTTTGGTAATGGAGAACTCCAAGTCCAGGGATACACAGACTCGGATTTCATGTCCGATATAGATGATCGAAAGTCGACATCTGGGAGTCTGTTTGTGTGCAATGGTGGTGCTGTCAGCTGGAAGAGTTCCAAGCAAATCGTGATAGCAGATTCCACCATGGAAGCAGAATATATCGCTGCATCAGAGGCTGCGAAGGAAGCATTCTGGTACAAGAAGTTTGCTGCAGAAATCGGAGTAATGCCATCAGATGCCATTCCTCTATACTGCGACAACAATGGCGCCATAGCCCTTGCTAAGGAGCCGAGGTCTCACCAGAAATCCAAGCACATTGAGCGGCGATACCACCTCATCCGTGATTACCTCGAGAAGGGTTACGTCGAGGTCAAGAGAGTCAACTCCACAAATAATGTGGCAGACCCACTTACAAAGCCATTGGGCCAGCAGAAGATCGAAGCCCACCTTGAGAAGATGGGACTTAGACTTGTAGCCAATTGGCTTTAGGACAAGTGGGAAGATTGTTAGATATATGTGCCCTAGAAGCCAGAATTGGCTGACACTTGTAATACACTTCTAGGGGCAAAATTATAATTTTGACTATAAATCAATAAAATGGGTTATTTTCTATCACATATGTGTATTTAGTGTCTGTGATACATCCTTTGAGTTAATGGTAATGATAATTCATATTTTCAAGAGTTGAAAATTTAAGACATGAATAATCATTATTAACTCATAAAATGCTCCCGACCATAGGATCATCACGAGGATGGTGATTGATCCGGAAGGTTGGTGTACAATCGCTTCTCTTTAGTAGATGAGTCTTGAGTCTACGGTGTGGAGACATACCGGAAAGCGAGAGTACAGGTACTCGTTAGAGAACGAGGGCACTGAGCGTGACCACCTCGAGTAGTCATTAGGAAGTCTACCTTCTCGTCAATGACTGACTCGATGCTGCAGTGGTGTGTCTGGTTCTTTGACCTGAGGTGCATCGGCATAGTTCACCTTGAGGGTGTTATAGTTTGACTACACCATAACTCGGTCTCCTAGCCATATCGGAACCCTGAGGTGTATGTTGGCTATAGCATGTTCATTGTAGGAACTGGATTGCATCAAGATGGAATCTATCTACCTCGGTGGTAGAGGAGCAGCCCTATGATGATCATGAGAATCAAGTCCAGAAGCCATGGCCATGGCAGAGTGAAATAATAGAAAGAGTTTCTATTTAGATTTTCACATCGGACTTGAATCGAATGATTACATCATATGACAGAAACTAGGGTTTGACGAGTTCACCTTAACCCTAATCTGATCGGGGCTCAAGATAGAAGAACTTAATCACACAGGTAGCTGCACCAAGAGGTTCGCATTCAGCTCTGATGGGTTGCCACCATATACTGCTAGGTGTCACTGGTGGATTTTGGGAGCAATTAGAATGATTTAGATGATCGATCATTCTAGCTGTTCGAATCAGAAGAGTTCTGATCCATCGAAAGGAGTTTCGATGATGTCGATGATAGAGATCATGACATATCCCATTACCATACAGAACTGAACCTAACTGGGTCACACAAACAAGGGTTTGAATCTGGTGATCATCAATTGAACTAATCTAGTTCAATTGATCTGAATGAGATTCAATTAGGTTCAAGAAAATCGTGCTAGCACTCGATTGAACCTAACGTTCTTCTTTTACTATCATAAATAAGTTGTCCTGACTGAGCCAAAGGAGTTTGTGCTCAATCAGAGGCCTTCATATTGGTCTGACTGGAGCCTTGTCCAAGTCAGAAAAGGTTGTCTTATTTTGTAAGACAATTACCTACCATTTTTGGTCACCTGCCATTTCTTGTTCTTTGACTTTGGTCAAAAGTCTGACCTTTGACTGGTCAAATGTTGACCATTGATACTTTGACTTTTGATCCACATGTCATGCACCTATTGGAGAGCTGGTGGGGGCCTGTCCCCCTGCCAGAACCTGGCAAGGAGGAGGGCGCACGCCACCCTGGCGCCCAAGTTGGAGGCGCCCAGGAGTCCCTTGTTGGATAAGGGACTCCATCTCCTTTTTGGATTCCGAATTAGAGTTCTTCCTAAGAACCAACTTTGACTGGTCTTAGGCACCCTCTAAGGAGGAATCCAAGGGGACTCTATTTCCCACCAATCAGATTTAGATCTGATTTCACAAAGGGTTGTGATTGGTTGGGAAGAAGAGGAGTTGGATCACAGCATAGTCTATAAATAAGACCCTGCGCCCAACTCAAGGAGTATTGAAAAATTCCCATGCCCCAAGGCTGCCTCTCCCCTCCTCCTCCATGCCAAGTCCATCTTCTCCCTCTCCTCTCCACGTCCAAAAGTAGTTTGGGATCTTAGGTTGGTGCAATCCAGATGAGAGAAAGGCGACAAAAAGCTAAGAAGGCTGCGCTGCTGCAAAGGACGAACTGCTGATCTTCGAAAGGTATTTTGAAGATAGATATATATGCCCTAGAAGCCAGAATTGACTGACACTTGTAATACACTTCTAGGGCAAAATTGTAATTTTGATTAAAATCAATAAATGGGTTATTTTCTATCACATATGTGTATTTAGTGTCTGTGATACATCCTTTGAGTTAATGGCAATGATAATTCATATTTTAAGAGTTGAAAATTTAAGACATGAATAATCATTATTAACTCATAAATTGCTTCCGACCATAGGATCATCACGAGGATGGTGATCTGATCTGGAAGGTTGGTGTACAATCGCTTCTCTTTAGTAGATGAGTTTGAGTCTACGGTGTGGAACACCAAGCAGAGTATAGGTACTCGTTTTATGAGAACTGAGGGACAGAGCGTGACACACCTCGAGTAGCTCATTTAGGGAGTCTACCTTCTCGTCAACGACTGACCTCGATGCTGCAGTAGTGTGTCTGGTTCTTTGACCTGAGATGCATCGGCTAGTTCACCTTGAGGGTGTTATAGTTTGACTACACCATTACTCGGTTTCCTAGCCCATATGGAATCCTTGAGGTGTTGTTGGCTATAGCATGTTCATTGTGAAACTGGATGGCATCAAGATGGAATCTATCTACCTCGGTGGTAGAGGAGCAGCCCTATGATGATCATGAGAATCAAGTCCAGAAATCCATGGCCATGGTAGAGTGAAATAATAGAAAGAGTTTCTATTTAGATTTTCACATTTGGACTTGAATCGAGTGATTACATCATATGACAGAGACTATGGTTTGACGAGTTTACCTTAACCCTAATCTGATCGGGGCTCAAGATAGAAGAACTAAATCACACAGATAGTTGCACCAAGAGGTTCACATTCAGCTCTGATGGGTTGCCACCATATACTACTAGGTGTCACTGATGGATTTTAGGAGCAATTAGAATGATTTAGATGATCAATCATTCTAGCTGTTCGAATCGAAGAGTTCTGATCCATCAAGGAGTTTCGATGATGTCCATGATAGAGATCATGACATATCCCATTACCATATAGAACTGAACCTAACTAGATCACACAAATAAGGGTTTGAATCTGGTGATCATCAATTGAACTGGTCTAGTTTAATTGATGTGAATGAGATTCAATTAGGTTCAAGAAAATCGTGCTAGCACTCGATTGAACCTAACGTTCTTCTTTTGCTATCATAAATAGTTGCCTATCTGAGCCAAAGGAGTTTGTGCTCAATCAGAGGCCTTTCATATGGTCCCTGACTGGAGTTGTCCAAGTCAGAAAGAGTTGTCTTATTTGTAAGACATTACCTGCCATTTTTGATCACCTGCCATTTCTTATTCTTTGACTTTGGTCAAAAGTCTACCTTTGATTGGTCAAACGTTGACCATTGACACTTTGACTTTTGACCACATGTCATGCACCTATTGGAGAGCTGGTGGGGGCCTGTCCCCCTGCTAGAACCTGGCAAGGAGGAGGGCGCATGCCAAGGGTGGTGTGCGCCCAAGATTGGAGGAGTCTTGGAGTCCTTGTTGGACAAGGACTCCACCTCTCTTTTGGATTCCAATTAGAGTTCTCCCTAAAACCAACTTTGACTGGTCTTAGGCACTCTCTAAGTAGGAATCCAGGGGACTCTATTCCCACCAATCAGATTTAGATCTGACTTCACAAAGGGTTGTGATTGATTCGGAATAAGAGGAGTTGGATCACAAGTAGTCTATAAATAAGACCCTGTGCCCAACACAGATTATAATTGAGATCAAAGTTCCCCACGCCCCAAGGCTGCCTCTCCCCTCCTCCTCCATGCCATACCATCTTCTCCCCTTGCTCTCCACATCCAAAAGAGTTTTCGACCTTGGTTGGTGCGATCCAGATCAAAGAAAGGAGATCAAAAGCAAGAAGGCTGCACTGCTGCAAAGGACAACTGCTGATCTTCAAAAGAAGTTTTGAAGATCCTCCAGATCAGATCAAGATCTAATTTTTGGAGATGTGATAGAGAAGAAGAGGATCTCCAGATCCAACCCGAGTGGATACCGGTAGAGGCCAGGTGCTTGCATGGCTAGATCCAGAATCTTCCGCTGCAAATAGGATCATCAACAGGGTAATAGGATTACCCAAATCAGGTAAATTAAATTTGATTTAATTTATCCTTATTTTATTTTTATTATTAAAATAATAAAAATTAGATCTAAAATATCTCAGATCTAATTAGGATTAAGAAAAAATTTTTTGAAATATATCTCTCGATCTAATCAGATCTGAACGAACCTGGTCCGGAAAATCAGGATTTTCCTTCCACTGGTATTAGAGCCATGGTTCTAAAATTATTTAGATCTAATTTTAAATTTATTTTAATTAAAAAATAATTGATTTTAGATATCACATGAGATGTGATCAGATCTAAAATCAGAAAAAAAAATTAAAATTAAATGATTTGGATCTAAGATTAGAAGATATGCATGACTAGTTCTAGAATAGAATAGTTCTATAGAATAGTCTTGCATGTTTTTGATTTAATCTGATTAAATTATATTTTAGATTCTTTTATTTACTATTTTTTGATATTATAAGTGTTATAATAACATCTATAAGAAAATAGCAAATAAAAAATTATTTAATTTTTGAATATCATATGAGATATGATTGATGCATGTCTAGACTAGTTGTAGAATAGTTCTACATAATTGTCTAGATTAGATATTTCATTTTGTCTTAGATCCAATTTAAATCAATTTTTTAGATTATTATGAGATAATTTAGATCTAAAAATATGCATGATTTGATACATGAGATGTATGCAAAATATTGCCATAATTAGATCTGATTTTATTTATGAGATATATTGATATAGATCTGATACTTGTTCTGTAGTATGCATGTTCCTGATTAAGGCGTTCCTCTTGGCCGTCCGGTCATAAGAACGAAGAAGGATTAAAGGCCCTCTCTTTCCATTCGATAGGGTGTTCTTATGATGTCTAGGGGTGCTGCGTGTTCATCCTTAATCAGAAATCTAAAACTTACTTTCTGCAAAAACCCGAGATCCTGAACCCTAGGATTTATTATGCATATTTTATTTATGAACCCTACTTAATTAAGAATTAAGTTTTATGTAAAATATAATTAGGTCTAAAAATTGAGAGATTTAGAATCTAAGACATATTTCATAATGCTGGGTTCGGGCTTGGATAGCTCAATAGGTATAAGCGGTTGATCAACCGAATCAAGAGTTGGTTATGATGTGGATCAACAAGTGCTTAAAGTTGACACGCCTAATAAGATTATAGTACTAGGTTAGTGCGGAAGATCGAGTGTCACGATCAGCAAGACCTAATTAGGCTCAGAGGTTAGAGTCTTGGATTGTAGGTAACCTAATTGGTTTTGGCTCAATAATTTTGGGTGTCTTAATAAATTTGCATAGACGACGAATGATTTTTAATTGGAAAGCTACTCGACCTGAATGCATTCTTGTACGAGTAATGGCATATTCCTTCCACGGTCTTACTTACCTGGCCATATCTGTTGACACAGTTCTGATCTAAGGTGTCAATAATCCGAGCTAATCCATGCCACTAGGTTAGTCATAATTGTTATGACTAAGCCAAGTCTAGTTTAATGAGACCTAAATCAATTCTCCTAAGAAAAGATTAAGTCTGAGGTCTTTCACCATTATAGATATGCGGACCCTTCCGAGGTGAATTGTTCTCGACTGGATACCAGTGCGCTCAGTTGCGCCGGAAAGATGCAACCATGGCTATAGGCATTGATGCTATGGACTGGAGGATGAGTTGAGCTCAATATTCCAGATACGGTGAGGACTTCAATTAATCCTCTCTCTTT
>QRFJ01003133.1:182500-184745 GCA_006176705.1 Cocos nucifera | reverse complement strand
CAAAGAAGAGTTCGACCCAATGCTTTATTTCTGTCCTAGTTGATCCTGATTCGACATTAGAAGTATATTGATTGTTCCCCAATAACCGAATACTTTTTTCTGTAAATACTGCATATTTGATTCCATCCATAAATCTATTTTCTTCCCTATGAGTTCCAGTATCGATAAGAATTCTAGTTCTTACTGTTCATATGTTATGGTATGAATATACCAATTCGTTATGTATGGATGATGAGATTCCATTGATACAGAGCCAATTCCAATAGACTTATTGAACGTTCCCATTGGCGTGCATCCAGCAGGAATTGAACCTACGAATTTGCCAATTATGAGTTGGGCGCTTTAACCATTCAGCCATGGATGCTTAAAAGGGATCATCGTACATCGTGAATAACCAAATTCCAATTGAAATGAAATCTTTAGGAGGAATCAATGAAAGGACATCAATTCAAATCCTGGATCTTCGAATTGAGAGAGATATTGAGAGAGATCAAGAATTCTCACTATTTCTTAGATTCATGGATCAAATTCGATTCAGTGGGATCTTTCACTCACATTTTTTTCCACCAAGAACGTTTTATGAAACTCTTTGACCCCCGAATTTGGAGTATCCTACTTTCACGTGATTCACAGGGTTCAACAAGCAATCGATATTTCACGATCAAAGGTGTAGTACTGCTTGTAGTAGCGGTCCTTATATCTCGTATTAACAATCGAAAGATGGTCGAAAGAAAAAATCTCTATTTGATGGGGCTTCTTCCTATACCTATTCTTCCTATACCTATGAATTCCATTGGACCCAGAAATGAGACATTGGAAGAATCTTTTTGGTCTTCCAATATCAATAGGTTGATTGTTTCGCTCCTGTATCTTCCAAAAGGGAAAAAGATTTCTGAGAGTTGTTTCATGGATCCGCAAGAGAGTACTTGGGTTCTCCCAATAAATAAAAAGTGTATCATGCCTGAATCTAACCGGAGTTCGCGGTGGTGGAGGAACCGGATCGGAAAAAAGAGGGATTCTAGTTGTAAGATATCTAATGAAACCGTAGCTGGAATTGAGATCTCATTCAAAGAGAAAGATAGCAAATATCTGGAGTTTCTTTTTTTATCCTATACGGATGATCCGATCCGCAAGGACCATGATTGGGAATTGTTTGATCGTCTTTCTCCGAGGAAGAAGCGAAACATAATCAACTTGAATTCGGGACAGCTATTCGAAATCTTAGGGAAAGACTTGATTTGTTATCTCATGTCTGCTTTTCGTGAAAAAAGACCAATTGAAGGGGAGGTTTTCTTCAAACAACAAGGAGCTGAGGCAACTATTCAATCAAATGATATTGAGCATGTTTCCCATCTCTTCTCGAGAAACAAGTGGGGTATTTCTTTGCAAAATTGTGCTCAATTTCATATGTGGCAATTCCGCCAAGATCTCTTCGTTAGTTGGGGGAAGAATCAGCACGAATCGGATTTTTTGAGGAACGTATCGAGAGAGAATTTGATTTGGTTAGACAATGTGTGGTTGGTAAACAAGGATCGGTTTTTTAGCAAGGTACGGAATGTATTGTCAAATATTCAATATGATTCCACAAGATCTATTTTCGTTCAAGTAAGGGATTCTAGCCAATTGAAAGGATCTTCTGATCAATCCATAGATCATTTCGATTCCATTAGAAATGAGGATTCGGAATATCACACATTGATCGATCAAACAGAGATTCAGCAACTAAAAGAAAGATCGATTCTTTTGGATCCTTCCTTTCTTCAAACGGAACGAACAGAGATAGAATCAGATCGATTCCCGAAATGCCTTTTTGGATCTTCCTCAATGTCCCGGCTATTCACGGAACGTGAGAAGCAGATGAATAATCATCTGCTTCCGGAAGAAATCGAAGAATTTCTTGGGAATCCTACAAGATCAATTCGTTCTTTTTTCTCTGACAGATGGTCAGAACTTCATCTGGGTTCGAATCCTACTGAGAGGTCCACTAGAGATCAGAAATTTTTGAAGAAAAAACAAGATGTTTCTTTTGTCCCTTCCAGGCGATCGGAAAATAAAGAAATGGTTGATATATTCAAGATAATTACGTATTTACAAAATACCGCCTCAATTCATCCTATTTCATCAGATCCGGGATGTGATATGGTTCCGAAGGATGAACCGGATATGGACAGTTCCAATAAGATTTCATTCTTGAAAAAAAATCCATTTTTTGATTTATTTCATCTATTCCATGACCGGAACAAAG
>QRFJ01003133.1:0-170000 GCA_006176705.1 Cocos nucifera | reverse complement strand
TCAACATCAAACATGACACAAAAGCAAGGAGTTCTGTGAATGCCAAGTCAAAACAAGACATGACCAAAAGGAGTATGATTTCATTAAGATAAAGTTCAGTACATAGATCTCTGAGATCAATTAAAAAAAATAAATAAACAAAGAAGACAAAGTCCTATTCAGACTTCGGACTACCCGCCCCAACCATTATAAGAGAGTGCTTTAGATCATTAACCTTTCCTTCAAGCTCTCTTGTTGATCCTATGATTGATTTTGATGATCATAAAATATTGAGTAAAAATATTACTAATTATGTGTATCAAGATTGAATATAAGGTTTTTCAAATGCTCATATTGAAGAAATTATGTTTGGAAGAAATCCTCTCAAGATGTCAAGTCAAAGAACTTAAAAGAAGAAGTTTTCACAAATTTGGATAACTCATTATAAAGAAAATGAAAGAGGTAGAAACAAATACCATTTGGAAGATTTAGGATAAAGAAATTTAAGTTTTGAAGATCAAATAATGAAGAAAAATGAAGTTAAAAAGT
The DNA here is from genome assembly GCA_006176705.1 of Cocos nucifera. NCBI lineage: Eukaryota > Viridiplantae > Streptophyta > Magnoliopsida > Arecales > Arecaceae > Cocos > Cocos nucifera. The sequence goes on along the minus strand of QRFJ01003133.1, from coordinate 169,472 downwards.
TTGGAGCCGATCCGCCTAAGAATCGAGCAAGCTCTGTCATGAAATAGGATTGATACTTTGGTTTGGCAGGTAGCCAAGCTAGCTAAAATTGGATTTGAGCTAGCTATCTTAGAGTGGCAAAAAAGCTATTGTTTAATTCTACTATTTGAGCCAGCTCTCTTAGAGTGGTAGAAAAGCTATTTTTCTACTCTACTATTTGAGCCAGCTTGAATTAGATCTGAGCTAGTCTCTCAGGATGATAGAAAATTAGTTTTTAAAGTTCTATAGCTCGAGCTAGCTTGAAGCTAGATCTAAGCCAGCTCGATGCTATTTGATAGGCATAACAGCTAGTTCTGAAACCTATCCTATTTTGTCTAGAATTTTTTTTAATGGCTATTTTTGATCTCCAACGGCTATAAATGGCTAGAAATGAGTTTAAAGGTCATAGAACTTAATGAAAATAAAAGGAAGACACAAGAGAAGAAAAGATTAAGAGAAAACAAGTAAAAAGTATTCAGATTTTAGTGAGCTTTATTGCACATCAAAAGAAGAGAGAAAAGAGAGGAACCAAGCAGTAAAATCAGAAGGCTTTCAAGAGATATCTTCTCCGACATCTAGCACAATCTCTTAAGCATCATTTGAAGAAAAGTGAAGTTTCAAAAAAGCATACATCCAGCAACTTCTCTGAGTTCAAAGAATTTATATTTTCTCCTTTTCCTTTATGCTGAACTTCTTCATCCTTGTATTTTGTTTCTTTACAAGTTTCTTTGTAGGAAGAAAACTTTGGATTTAGGTCAGTCCAAAATCATAATTGGACATTATATAGATTTTGGTTGGTTGGTCCAAAAAACTAACTGGGTTATTAGTGAACCCAAAAAACTAACGGTATAGGATTTTGGTTGGTGCTCCTTTTGAAAATCAATTGGGTTTGTTTATAAGCCCAGAAAAATAAACACACTATAGTCAATGATAGATTATAGTAAAAATTCAAAGTAATGCTCGGAGAGTGGACATAGGTGTGGATTGCACCGAACCACTATAAAATATTGTGTGTTTATATTGTGCCTTCAATTTTTTTCTTACTTGCTTTATTATTTGCTTAGATTAGTCTTTAAATTTTTGCATAGCATTTGCATATCTTGAATCCACTGCTACTTATATTAAACTCATCTCAATCACACTACTTAGGTTAAAATTTAAATATATACTTGTTTAGATTTTAAATTTGGTTAAAATTTTATAAGAACCCAATTCACCCTCCCTCCCCTCTTGGGTTGCTATCTCTGGGCAATAATTGGTATCAGAGTGGGTGCTCTAATATTTGGTTATTAACCTAGCAGTTAAAGAATAAAAGTTCATGGCAACCCCGATTGGTTCATCATTTGCTAAAGGCCAGTATACATCAAGACCATCACTATTTAATGGCTTAAATTACATGTTTTGAAAAACTAGAATAAAAATTTTCATACCAACTTTAGATTATGATATGTGGAGTGTCATAACTAGAAGACCATATGCACCCATAGTTTAAATTAATGATATGTCTATTCCTAAACTAGAAAAGAATTAGAATGAATATAATAAGAAGATGTCTCGATTAAATGTTAAAGCCATAAATGTTCTCTATTGCTCTCTTGATATACATAAATTTAATAGAATATCTATATGTACATCAGCTAAAGAAATTTAAAAAAAATAGAAGTAACTTATGAAGGAACAAGCTAGGTTAAAAAATCTAAAATTAATTTTCTTGTTCATAATTATGAAATGTTCAAGATGGAACAACATGAGTCTATTTCTAATATATTTACTAGATTTATTGAAATAATTAATGCTTTAAATGATCTTGGTAAGAAATATACGAACCATGAGCTTGTTTGTAAGGTCTTAAGAAGCTTGCCAAAGACATGGGAAGCAAAAGTGATTGCAATACAAGAAGCGAAAGATCTTACCAAGCTATCCTTAAAGAAATTGATGGGTTCATTCATGACTCATAAGCTGAACATGGAATAAAAGGAGGATGATGAACAGACAATAAAAATGAAGACCATCACCTTCAAATCTGCTGCACACTATGAAGAAAATCATGAGTCGGATGATGAAGAAAATAAAGCCTAGAAATTGATTTTTTTAGTTGAAGATTTCTAAAAAATAAAGCTTAGAAAAATCTTCATCTTCCTTAAATCTAAAGATATCTTTAGTTGAAGAAAATATTAAGCTAAAAAAAATTTGAAAAATCAAAATCTTCTTTAGAACAAAAAAAATTATTGATGGAAAAGAAATCTCTAATGGATGAAAATGGCAAACTTAGAAAAGAGATTGAAATATTAAAGCAAATTGCTGAAAAGTTTACATTTAGTTATGAAAAGCTTCAATTAATATTGAAAAGTCAAAAACTATTTTTCATAAAGCTAAAATTGATTTTAATCCTTTAAGAAAATAAAAATTTATGAAGAATATATTTGAAAAAGATTCATCTAAAAATCATTCTATTATTTATTTTAAATATAATAAAGTAGACCATAAAATTTTAGAATATAATATCAAGAAAAATGGTCATACTTTGATAAAGCAAATTTGGATTCCAAAAGGAATCATATGCACTAACTCTAATGGATCCAAGATGGCTTAGGTATCAAAAATTAAAAAATAGTTTTACAAGTATACCAAGCATCCAATAAAGCAAAAGGAGATAATTTTTATGGATGGATGGCTTGGACTTGAGAAAATGGATGATGATGTTTGGTAAAAATAAAATATTTATCTCATCTTTCCATTATTAATTACTATAATTATGAAGTATGTTTGATTGATTTTGATGAGTTATCACTGTTTACAATAATCATACTCTATGATTTGAATATTTGGATATATTAATTTTACTTTAATTTCTAAATTGATATACTCTCATCTATATATCATATTTAGTTGATATAAGCTAAAGCTTTCCTAAAATTCAGCATGATACTTTAGCTTTCCTATACCAAATATGCATTCAAGAAACTTAAATTGAAAGAAGCATGATTGCCTATGAATCTATTTGATTGCAAAAATGACACATAAGCTAAGTTTTGACAATCTCACATAAGATGCTTAGTTATTGAAATTTCCTAAAAAGTTACATGATCTAAACACTTGAAGATAAGATACTTTAGTCATAAAAGATCAAGTGCTTGAAGTATTGATTTGCATTGCATCCTAGGTTGAACCCCTAAGGATTTAAAATTTTCTAGTTGAACTAAAATCATAGAGCCTTTATCTAGTTTTTTCTTGATCTAATTTTGATTTAATCTTGTTTGATTTGATTGATTATTATACCCCCAATTGATTAATATTTGATCCCCCAAATTGGATTGAATATCTTTCTTGATCTTTGATTTAATTGTCTTTTCTTATCTTAAAAAAAAATTTATTGATGAATATTTATACTTTATTTTGATTGATTGATTTTAAAAATGAAATTTGAAAATTGCTCTTCTTGAATTATTTGAAGTTCATATCAAGCAAAATATTTTAAAAAAGCTGTCATTTATCTTCAAAGCTAAATATTTAAAGAAGTCTTCAATTTTAATCAATTAATATCAAATAGCTTGCTATTTATCCTATATTTAATTGAATTATCATTCTAAATCTTCAAAACTGTTTGATTTGAATTGATTCATCTTTACAAATTCAAAATTAAAATAATTGGTATCAAGCTGAACTTGAAAGATTTCAACTCTATCAAATGAATTTCATTATTATAGAGAAATGAATTTAACAAATGATACATTTAAATCTTTAATTGGTATCAAGAAATTATTTTTTTTAGAAATTATCAATTGATTTGAATCTTAAAGCAATTGGTATCATAATTCTCATAATTGGAATAAAATAATTTATTCTTGTCTTAAATTTCATCATTTTATTTTTTAGCAAAAAGAGAAGAATATTTTGAGTCAAATTTAATTTTACATAACTAATATGATATCGTTTGAGACAAAGTCAAAGAATTTCATGTATTTTTTTGAACTTAATTGAGTGATATGTCTAAAGAAAAGAAAGATTTGAATTTAAACAAAAATTCTCTCGATGAATTATTTTACATGATCTATTGGTATCAATTAAAAATAATTTATCAAAATAATTTGATCTGAATTTAATTGATTTATCTTTTTTGATTAAAAACTTCAATAATTGATATCAAATAGACCATTCTTGCCTTGCTCTTTATTGCATTACTTTTGGCAAAAGAATTAAATATTATGTTTTAAATCTATTTTTTATTGATGTACTCCTGATGTGATACCATTTGAGATGAATTTAAAAAATATATCTCTTGTAAACTTAATGGATTGATACCTTTTAAAGAAAAAAAAATTCTAAAAAAAAATTTGAACATATCTTATACTTGATTTTGATACTCAAAACTTTTAATAATGAAAAGCTCCATCCCTTTTGAATCTTTAAAGCTCAAAGCATTTTTCTAATTGAGTTTAAAAAAATATTTTTGCATTCATATTTTTGGGCATGGGGAGAAGAGCAATTAGATTTATATTGTTCAAAAATCTAACTGAAACTAGCCAAATTTGATTTGAATTAAAAAAAAGAAAAAATATTATTTTATTTTATCTCAATTCAATACAAATTTTTAATTCTCTCAAAAAGAGAAAATAAATTCAATCTAAATTTGCTACAAGCTTTCAAACAAGAAAATAAAACATTAAAGAAGAAAGTGTTCTTAATTTTAAAATAGCTTTATTTGCAAAAATAAAGAAAAGAAAATATTAAAGAAGAAATGATCATTTAATTAAAAAGATCTTTGAAATTAAAAATATCTTTCAAATTTAGAAAATCTAAGTTTAGTAGTTAAATTCATGTTAAATATACTTGATTTGAAAGAAAAATAAGAGAAAAGATGAAAGATAAAATAATCCAGCTATAATTATGAAAAATAGGAGGAGAAATGTTTTTTATCTTGATTTGATTGAAAATTTTGATTAATCTATATTGAGAAAAATAAATTTTGATATTAAATTCTTAATCAATTACTCTATGATTTTTTTCAAATTAAACATTCATATATTTATTCAATTTGATATGCATGATTTTATAGTCTAATCATTCTTGATAATTAATTGAAGTTAAATTAAATTTGAAGTATAATCTTACTCAAAGAATTGAATTTGATATATAGTTCTAATTTTGAAACTCATTTGAAAATCTAGTTATAATTAAAAAATTTGATGTGCTTTGAAACTCCTTGTAAAATCATTTATATCAAAGTAATTTTTACTCAAGAAATAAATTTGAAAAAGTAATTCTCATTTGCTTTGAGACTATTGGTGCGAAATCTGGTTGACGCTAGAATCGATGCTGCAGTCAGAGAGGATGAGGTCGTCGCTGGTGACCTGCAAAATAAGTCCCATCCGGAGTCAGGGGTGGTGGCTCCGGTAAGATCCTTCGACAATCAAGTCAACTCTTTCGGCCAACAGAAATGGAGTGCTTAGAAAAAAAAGTGGTAGAATATCGAGAAGAAGAAGAGAGCTCAGGAAAAAAGGTGTATCTGGAGAATCTCTTAAATAGACGAAGCCTCTAACAAACTGATAGTGATAGCCACAATAGTCTGGTAGCGGGCCATTCTGGGCCATGTGAACTTGGTTATGAAAGGTACGTAGTATCCGTTGTCACGACGTGCCAGCCTATTGGGACCTGACAATTGAAGTTTGGATAGGATTGCTATAGGTGATGAAGAGTTTTTAGTTATTGTTATTCTAGAGGAGCTCGGAGGTTATTGTGGTTGATCGTGCATAGGCTGTTGCTTGCTATATCAGGGGCGTGCGTCTAGGTCCTTTCAGGCTGCTGGAAGGGATCCAAATGAAATTCCATTGGGAGTATCTAAGAGAAGCTCGATCGAGCGGAGCCCTTCAGACAACTGAAAGGAGAAGTCCAGTTGAAGGAGAACTCCGGTAGGAGTTCGACTATCGGAGAAGTCTGACTGAAGGAGAAGTCTGAGAGAAGTTTGACTGGCGAAGAGGTCCAATTGGAGAAGTCTGGAACGAGTTCGATTGTCAGAGAGGTCTAGCTAGAGGAGAAGTCTGGAAGGAGTTTGACTATTGGAGAGATTCGGTTGGAGGAGAAGTCCGAAAGAAGTTCTACCGGCTCCCAAGCTGGCTAAGCTAGACTGTCCAGGGGGTCGCTCTAACTGTTCAAGTTCATCTGAAGGGGATCCAATGATAGGAGGGTGGCCAAGATCATCCTGAAACCAGACATTTAGCTGAACTTCGATGGGTGCTGGTTTATCTCCAACAATAGTTCCTCTACTCTCGAGTTCAAAATTTTAAGAAAGGGAGTACAGATGCGACTGTCGAAGATCTTTTTTGCCTCCTACGCCCATTAGAACGGAATGTCTTCATGTCTACCATGCTGGCACCGAGACTTCGTAAACATGAGATGATCCAAAAAGATGTTTTTTGAGCCTCCCACCAAAATTTTGCTCAAGGAATGGCGCAATTAAGGATCTGCCCATCGCCACTTCTCTGACATGATGAGTGGAACATGCGGCGCACATAGATTGGCAGAATGAGATCTACAATCATCACTGTTTTGGTCTTCCCTTAGCTATTAAAGGCCTTCTTCCTCCTTCGGAATCCATTCTGCCCGAGTCTTCTTCCTTCCCAAGTCCTCGCCTTCCTTCTGCCCGAGAGTCTCGATTCCATCTCGCATCCTCTTTGCTCCCGGGTGCCCTTCTGCTTGATTTTCATCATGCTCACCATCTGCTCACCTTTCTTAGTCGGCTTAGGTCAGCTTTCCAACCCTTCTCTTTGAGCATTCACACTTCTTAGATTTCTTTCTCTTTCAGTTTTCTCTAGGAAGTCTCCATATTTTATTTTTCTTGATTTTTAGGTATTTTTCTAGGGTTTATTTTGATCCGTATGTCTTCCGAAACCTTTCAATCTATCGATTTGTGGAGCTCGTCTGGGCTAACCTTCTTAGACCCCGCTTCTCTAGTCAAGGTTAATCCTAGAAGTATGTCCCATCAGTCTTTCATCTCGGATACCATTTCTTCTATCCTTACTCCGAATGATCTCTTCCTAATTAGGATACAATATGACATCCCACCAGAGTATGATCTTGAACTCCCCGGATCATGCGATCGTGCTAGTTCGCCTCTAGTCAGTCGATTTTATTTATATTTAGAAGCCTTGCGCATCAAACTTCGACTTCCACTTTTTCCTTTCATTGTTGCGCTTTTTCACTTTTTGAACATTTCTTTTTCTTCTATCATACTGAACTCCTTTTGATTTATAATTGGCTTCCTTTCTCTTTATCATCTGGTCGAAGTTCGATCAACTGTCTCACTCTTTCGAAATTTTTATACCTTCAAACGCCATCCTTCCACAAAGGACTGATGGTACTTCTCCTCCTAGTTTGGTAAGAAGGGGTTACTGAAAGGTGCTCCTTCTTCTATTCATAACTAGAAGGAGAAGTATTTCTTCATCTGATGCCCGATCTTAATGCTTGACCTTCCTCCCTAGGGCTTCCTCAGGGAGTCAGTCCACCAAGCCCCTAGTTTAGATGGAGCCGACCTCAAGTCTTCTAACAAGCTTAATGTTGGGAATGTGTCCCAAAGCTAATCATCAGCTTGTTGATGGTTAAGCTATACTTTTATAATTGTATATAAATTATAAATTAATAAAAATTATTTTAGCATTTTTCATCATAATTTTTTTTTTATCTTCTAATGAACTTTTGTGTTGTGATGAAGTTCTTAGGATTATCTAGATTCAACAAAGGAGAATTTGTCGTTTAGTCCTTAAATTGTTCATGAGCAAATGATACGTTGTTACTAAGAACGACAATGTTTATCGAGTATAAGTCATTGTATAACATATAGGTTGGTTATCCTCATAACTAAGGAGTGTTGGGATACTATTATGGCATGCCAGTGAGATGTATGGGTACATCTACACTGAACGTGACCAACTCCGAAGCTTTTCTCTTGTCAAGATTAGCTCCGGTGGAATATGGATATAAGTATCCCTCTAACCTAAGATCACCATGGTGACTTTCAGAAAACTCACGGTGCTTTGGTGCCGAACTAAATTTTTAATCAGTGATGGAAGGTTTCTGGGCATAGTCAAGTACTTGAGGAGTCGGTGCGTGTATCAAGATGGGATTGACCACTCCTAGATTTAGGAGTTGTGTTAAATGGTGTTTCAATTTAGCAAAGCCTTTGCCAGGATAGTCCTTATGAGGGGTCATAGGACTAATTGTTTTGAGACATGATTTGGATGTATCTTCTAGGGTTGACAATAAAATCCTAAAGTCATCCTATGCACAAAGATCAAAGGGATGAATTATATGGTAACCATATTCGTATAGTTTCTAGTTATTGCGATTGCGACTATTTGACCTATCCAGATGTTAGGTATCATTGCTATAAGGTTACTTTGATTAGTATAGAAAGTGGTTCCTACGCTATCGACTTAAGTTCGAACCCGCGGAGTCACACACACTAGAGGTTTCTACCTGATCTGTTGATCGAGGTCAAGAGTCCCACTAGACTGGAACTCTTCGACCAAATATCCTATAGCATTAGGACATTGAGTCCTACTTATCTAAAACTCTTTGATCAAGAGTATGGACTTTGTGATCGCAAGTTCCATTCATTTCAAACACCGGGGTCAAGAGTCGCATTGGACTGGAACTCTTCGATTAGGATTTCATATCGACGAACTCTATTATCCGGTGACCTACCAGATTTTGACTCTAATTTTATGAGAGATTTTATTAGTAATTTGATTGCTAATTAACTCAATTTGGTTGATTAATTATTTTTGGTTCAAGTCTAATTGAATTAGGTTCAGTTTGGTTTGACCCGATTAGGTCACGAGTTGACCTAATCGTCGAGGAGTTTTGAACCCTGATTTGATCAGAGGTTGGGCTTGATCAAATCTTAATTTTATTGAGATATAATTGAGCCTAATTAAGCCTAATTATATTTGGTTTAATTTATTCTAATTGGACCTAACCAATTTTGATTGGGTTGGTTCAGTTGGTTGAAGTTTAGAATTCAAAGACTAGTTTGACTAGTCTTGCCATGCGCCACATTTAAACCCCACACCCCATTTAAATTCTGAATTAATTCTCTCATACCTTTTCTCCAATGCATAAAAGAAGTATGGACTGGTCTTTCCACGTCCTCAAGGGATAAGTTATGGTTAGTTGCCATTCAAATTCAAAAAAAATTTGAATTTGGATCAGCAACAACCATATCTTATACCTGCGCCACCTAAACTTTTATGCGCCTATTATCTCTACATGATAGGGGTTTCACATGGATTTTCTCTTGCTGAAGAGTGGGCACACAACTCATTCACACATCCCAAATAAGTTTCAGTTGATTTGGATGAAGTTTGAATTAAAAAGAGTTTTGAATTCAAACTAGCATTAAAACTAGTTTTTGGTTCCTCACATGCATAGAAGTTGTTCTTTGTGCAACTATTAAAAGGGGAGGCTTTTGGGACATGTGCCAACTCCTATTCTGAAGAGAGGACTTCTGTGAGGTTCATTTGGTGCATGGGAAGAGGCTTCAATCATCTCCGAGAGAGAGAAAACCAAAGGAGAAGGGGCGAAAGGTTTTTAGGGTGAGTGCAGTCCTAGGTATTCGACCTAGGTTTCGGGAAGCCATTGCATGATCTACGAGCATCCAAAGCTCACAAAACTTTAGAGAGAACCTCCTCTACCTCTCTACTACGTCTGCCAATAACCCAAAGTATCCATGAAGCCCATAGATGATGATCGAAGCCATTCAATCAAAATAGCCCCTGAAAGACTCTAGTGTCGAGCTAGCACATGTGGGGAGCTGATCAGGATCAAGAGCTTCGTGTGGATGATCCATGGAGGCCAGATATTTGTGTAGCTATATTGTGACCAGTGGACCTCCTTGATAATGATCAGATCACGATGATCAACTACCTGTGAAAAGGTATTGTGTTCTGAATACATAGATATAGTAAATAGTTTGCTGCATAGTTTTATTTTCAGATCTATATGAATGCATGCATATTATGTTTAGATTCTTAGTGTGAGATTTAATATTCTAATATGATCAGTAGATAATTAACTAGATTAATTATTTTTTACTATATTTTTACTATTTTTGGAAATTTTTTTGAAAGTAGCACCGTAAATCCTGCACTGTTTTCTTCAAATGGTATCAGAGCGAGAGTTTGCTAAACATGATATACTTGCATGTTTAGATTGATAATTTAGATTTGATCTAAATATTAATCTAATAATTTGATTAATTAGATCTAAAAATTATGATCACATGAACCATAGGTTGTCCTGCTGTAGGATTTACCCCTACAATGTAGGTTATCCTGGTATGTGTTGATCTAGATTATTAAATTATAAAATTTTAGATCTGATCTAATAATTTTTATGATTTGATTATATGGTTTTGATTTAATTTTAATCATTAACAAGAGTTTAGATTAGATCTAATTTGATTCATGATTTTTACATACTATACATAGTTTCAGATTAAACCCTACAACTAGTATTGTTTGTGAATTAAGATGATTCAATTTTGAAGTGAGTCGACTCAATTGGTGAACAATGCCAAATTATAAAGAATCTTTCAAAATTAAAAAAATATTTTCAAAATACCAAATCCTGACCCTCAGCCCATAAACTTAATTAAAATTAAGTGAAATGATTTAGTATCTAGAATTGTGAATCAAGACCCTAAGTCATTAATCATAAACTTGTGGGTTATTGGGTTAGATGAATTAGGTCCATAAATTGGGCTAGACCTAAGAATAGTTAAAGAATGAACTAATTTAGAGTAGTTGATCAAATCTAATTAAATGTTAATTTAGATTAGGTCAAGGACTCTACAGACTCAATTATAATAGTTGTAGTTGGTCAAGTCCATGCCTTTAATGAGGACCAAATGGATTTGATTCATGGCTACGCGATCGAACCCAAAATTACTAGGTTGGTCAAATTGAAACTAACAAACCAGATGGTGTCTAAGGTAAGTTTGACACTTTGACCAATTATTTTTAATTGGGAGCACTCGCATTGATTTGATCTTTGACGAGTTAATGGCATATCCCTTCCATTGATCTCACTTACCTGGCCTAGTAAATTAGATTTTGATTAGATCATTTGGTGATTTAGGCTCATCCATGTCAATTAGGTAAATCAGTCTGACTGATTTAGGTGCTCCTAATGTCAGCCTAGATTAGATCCTTTTTTATCTAACTTTGTGAAGTCAGTGGAAGGATCAAATTGGCTCGCTGAATTTCTTCCTTTTCTTAAATATGTTAACTAAATCCTCTAAAATTATTAGATCCTTAAAATGAAATAGTTATATAGATAACTAAATCATAGTCTTCTATTAAGTTGAGTGATAATGGGTTTGTTAGTACAATGATCATTGGAGGCTTAAAGGCCTGATGATTATTGACTAATGAAATTATCATTCATAAAATGATAATTTAGTTATGTCTTTCCAATGGTAGTTAGGTTGGCCAACCAAAGTCGGGCCTGATCATTTGTTGGTTAGATAAGACCAAATATAGTCATATTAATGGTTGGACCTAATGGACCTTTTTAGTGGAGGCCAAAGCCTACTGATTACGTCTCTGAGGCTAAATTAATATTACTAAAAGTTGTTTAGAGAAACAATTAATTTTGAATCTACCCATAGATGCACATGGATTGACCAACCAAAGTTGGGCTCGTGTGTAGTCTATATGGATTTTAGTATCCACTAAGGAATTAAAGTAATTCCTCAAATTGGAGGTAGAGGCTACCAATTCATATAAAATGGTGGGAGGACTTTTAGACTAAAGTTCAAGTCTTTAGGATAATTAATTCATATACTAATTAGGTTTGTTTTTTCTTTTTATGCAAAATGGCCACTAATTTGTCGCTCCAGTCATTGTTAGACAATGATAAATTAATGGGATCCAACTTTGATAGCTAGTATCGTAAGTTAAAAATCATCCTAGAGCATGAGTGGATCCTTTATATAGTAACGGATCCAGCACCTGAGGAGCCAGCTCTGAATGCTAGAGGAGCGGTATGAGACAGGCTCAACAACCGCATCACCATTCGGTGCATAATGCTGGCGGTAATGAACGATGAGTTCAGCCATAGATTTGAAAATGCCTAGCCATAGGAAATATTTCAAATGTTGAATGACTCTTTTGGCATGTCTGACGATGTTGAAAGGCACAAAATTTGCCATTTTCAATGCTTGGATGAGGGATGGGGCCTCAATCACTAATCATGTATTGCATATGATCGAGATGATCGAGCGCCTTAGCAAGCTGGGCTTTTTCCTATACGAGCAACTCGGTAAGGATGTGATCCTTAATTCCTTGCCCAAGTCCTTCCTTTCCTGACTCATTTTAGAATGACAAAGCCTGTAGTCAACTACCATGGCTTATTGGGGTTGCCGCAAAACTTTGAGAAAGATCACCAACTCCATAAGGAGATGGTGAATGTAGTGGGAGGGTCTTCTTTTGATCGTCGGTCCTTTAAGAAAGGGAAGAAGAACAAGAAGAAGAAGAATAAGAAGGTGCAGCCTAATATCGAGACGACTACATAGGGTTAGACCAAGAAGCGCAAGCCCGACTAGAGCCAGGTAGAGTGCTTCTTTTGCAAGAAGTAGGAGCACTGGAAGAGGAACTATCCTCTATACATTGCCTTCCTAGATCTGAACAGGCTAAGGAAGAAGCAAGTGGTTACTAGGCAAGGTAATTATATGATAATACCTTGTAATTTTTTCTTATTTGATTCTACTACCTGGGTATTAGATACTGAAAGCCCTTATCATATTTGTAATTCTATGCAGGGCTTACAGATTGATCAAGGCCAGAGGTTCCTAAACGTTGGAGATGGAAGACAAGTCCCAATTCTAGCTTTAGGATCATGAACCTTGTAATCAATTCAAACAAAGTAATTCTTAATGAATATCATTTTTGTCCAACTTTCTTATTGAATATCATTTTTGTAGGCCTTTTGGCCATTAATGATTATGAAATATCAATAAAAAAAAGATTTATAATATCATTTTGAATGATGTTACAATTTTTATTGGATAATTGAATAATGATATTTATTTATTAACTATGCTTGTTAACATGGTTCAATCCTCCGATAAATGCCCGAGAATTAGTGATGTATCCGAAGTCTATCTTTGGCATTGTAGGCTGGGTCATATTAATAAGAACAGAATAAATAGATTAGCTCAAGAAGAAATTCTTGAGGTTAGTGATTGTGAATCACTTTCGAACTGTGAGTCCTATCTTCTTGGTAAGATGACTATGTCAAATATGAATGAGCCACTAAACTCCTGAGTCTAGTACATTCAGATGTATGTGGACCCATGAGCTCAAATGCCAGAGGTGGATACTTTTACTTTATAATCTTCACAAACAACCTATCGAGGTATGGGTACGTCTATTTAATGAAGCATAAGTCGGAGTCGTTTAAAATGTTCAAACTATTTTGAAATGAGGTAGAGAAGCAAACTGGAAAGAGTATTAAAATTCTTCGATCTAATTGAGGAGAAGACTACTTTTCTAATGAGTTTCTGACAAATCTAGGGGAGAATGAGATTCTCTCCCAGTGGACCCCTCTTGGAATACCACCAATTAATGGTGTGTCTAAAAGGAGGAATCGAATCCTGTTGAACATGGTTTGATCCATGATGGGGTTTGCTGGTTTATCGATCTCCTTATGAGGATATGCGCTCGAGTTAGTTTGTTATATTCTAAATAGGATTTTGAGTAAATCTATTAATAAAACACCATATGAGATATGGGCAGGGCGTAAGCTAGTGCTCTCACACCTTAGGATTTGGGGGTGTCCAGCTTATGTCAAACATTTAATGACAGACAAGCTTGGACCTAGGTCTAATAAGTGTAGTTTTATAGGTTACCCAAAAGAAATCAAAGAGTATTACTTCTATCTTGTTGATGAGCAAAAAGTGCTTGTCAGCCTTAAGGTATTCTTTTTAGAAAAGAAGTTCCTTAGAGAAAGAACTAATGCCTCTAAGGTCAAACTTGATGAAGTTTGGTAGGTGGAAGAACAGACACAAGTTGTTGAACCTAAGCTAGATCTGATTAGATCAGACCCAGAGTCCATTGTAGATACACCCTTAAGGCGATCTGGTAGAGTACCACATCAACTGGATAGATACTATGATTTCTTGATTCGGAACAGAAATTCCATCGAACTCAATGAGAATGATGAGGACCCAATTACCTACATGGATGGAATGTAGAGATTAGACTCTATGAAATGGCTTGAGACCATGAAATCCAAAATGGAGTCCATGAAGATCAATGATGTATGGACAATAGTTGACCCTTCTGATGGGGTTAAACCTATAGGATGTACGTGGATCTTCAAAAGAAAAAGGGGTACCGATGAAAAGATGGAAACCTATAAAGCCTATCTGGTTGGCAAGAGGTATCGTCAATCTTATGATATTGACTATGATGAGATGTTCTCTTCTATGGCAAGACTTAAGTCCATTTAGATTGTGCTTGCCATAGCTATCCATTTGGACTATAAAATCTGGTAGATGGATGTGAAAATGATTTTCTTGAATGAAGAGCTCGATGAAAAGGTGTATATGATACAGCCTGAATGGTTCACGTCCATAGATGAGTCTAAGGTGTGTAGGCTTCAAAGGTCCATTTATGGACTGAAGCAGACATCTAGGAGCTGAAATATATGATTTGATAAAATAATCTAAACATATGGCTTCATTAAGAACGAAAAGAAATCCTGCATATATAAGTGGGCTAATGGTCCCATAATAGTACTTCTAGTATTGTATGTAGATGATATTCTCTTAATCAGGAATGATGTTCTTGCATTACAAGAAATAAAGATCTGGTTGTTATCATAGTTCTTCATGAAAGATCTGGAAGAAGCTTCCTACATCCTAGGGATGAAGATCTATAGAGATAGATCTAAAAGGTTGCTTGGATTATCCTAATCTATGTACATTGATACTGTGCTGAAATAGTTCAGCATGGAGAATTTCAAGAAAGGCTATCTACCGATAGGCCATGAAATTTTTCTTTCAAAGAGGGTTGTCCGACAACACCTCTAGAAAGAGAGCGTATGAGTAGAATACCATATGCTTCAGCAGTGGATTCTATCATGACGCCATAACATGTACACGATCAGATGTGGCATACTCACTAGGGATAGTGAGTAGATACTAATTTGATCCAGGAGAGAACCATTAGAAGGTTGTTAAAATCATTCTAAAGTATTTAAGAAATACTAAGGACTAGTGGCTTGTATGTGATGAACTGGACTTGAAACTTGTAGGGTTCATAGACTCCAATTTTCAGTCTGATCATGACGATAGCAAGAGTGTATTGGGATATATATTCATCCTTAATGGTGGGGCTATCTGCTGGAAGTGTTCTAAGCAGCACACTATGGTCGATTCAGTTTGCGGGATAAAGTATGTCATTACATCAGATGCTGACAAAAAAATGGTGTGGCTGAGGAAATTCATCACCGAGCTAGGAGTAGCATCCTCCCTTAATGGTCCAGTTCTACTCTATTGTGATAGCTCTGGAGCCATTGCTCAGGCGAAGGAACCTAAGGCACACCAACGAACAAAGCATATTCTGCACCGCTTCCACCTTATCTGAGAAATTATGGATTGAGGTGATGTCGACTTTCAGAAGATTGATAGAAAGGAGAACCTGGCCGATCCATTCACTAAAATTATTGCAGTGAAGGAGTTCAATGACTTCAAGTCAAAGATAGGTATTAGATACTGCACCGATTAGCTTTAGTCCAAGTGGAAGATTGTTGGGAATATGTCCTAAAGCCAAACATCAGTCTGTTGATAGTTATGCTACTTGTTGTACTTACATATGAATTATCAAAAAATAAAAGTTATTTTGGTATTTTTTATTATAAATTCTATTGTCTTCTAATGAACTCCTGTGTTGTGATGAAGTCCATAGGACTATCTAGATTTGATAAAGAAGGATTTATCATTTAGTTCTTAAATAATTCATGATCAAAAGATACATTGTAACCTAGGATGACAATGTTTATCGAGTATAGGTTATTGTGTGTCATATAAGTTTGTTGTCCTCATAATCAAGGAGTATTGAGACACTGGCATGGCATGCAAGTGAGATGTATGGATACATCTGCACTGAACGTGACCAACTCTGGAGCTTTTCTTCTATCAAGATTAGCTACAAAGAATATGGGTTTCACAGACTCTAGTTTTCATTCTCATCATAATGATAGCAAGAGTATGTCGGGATATATATTCACCCTTAATGGTGGGGCCATCTGCTGGAAGAGTTCTAAGCAGCACACTATGGTGGATTCAGTTTGTGAGGTAGAGTATGTCGCTACATCAGATGCTGTCAAAGAAGTAGTGTGGTTGAGAAAATTCATCACCAAGCTAGGAGTAGCACCCTCTCTTGATGGTCCAGTTTTGCTCTATTGTCACAGCTCTGGAGCCATTGCTCAGACGAAGGAACTGAAGGCACACCAGCGGATGAAGCATATTTTGCATCGCTACCATCTTATTCGAGAGATCGTGGATCGAGGTGACATCGATCTTTAGAAGATCGATGGGAAGGAAAACATGATCGACCCATTTACTAAAACTGTTGTGGTGAAGGAGTTCAAGGACTTCAAGTTGAAGATGGGTATTAGATACTACATCGATTGGCTTTAGTCCAAATGGGAGATTGTTGGAAATGTGTTCCAAAGCCAATCATCAACTTGTTGATGATTAAGCTATACTTTTATAATTATATATAAATTATGAATTAATACAAATTATTTTGATATTTTTCATCATAAATTATTGTTTATCTTCTAATAAACTCCTGTGTTCTAATGAAGTCCTTAGGATTATCTAGATTCAACAAAGGAGGATTTATCATTTAGTCCTTAAATTATTCATGATCAAATGATACATTGTTACTAAGGATGATAATATTTATCGGGTATAGATCATTATATGCCATGTAGCTTGGTTGCCCTTATAACTAAGGAGTGTTGAGATATTGGTAAGGCATGCAAGTGAGATGTATGGGTACATCTGCACTAAATGTGACCAACTTCGGAGCTTCTCCTATCAAGATTAGCTCCGATGGAATATGTATATAAGTATCCCTCCAATCTGAGATCACCATGGAGACTTTCAAAAAACTCATGATGCTTTAGTGCCGGACTACTTGAATTTCTAATTTAGTGATGGAAGGTTTTTGGGCACAGTCAAGTACTTAAGGAGTCAGTGCATGTATCAAGATGGAATTGACCACTCTTAGATTTAGGAGTTGTATGAAATGGTGTTTCAATTTAGCAAAGCCTTAGCCAGGGTAATCCTTGTGAGGGGTCATAGGATTAATTACTTTGAGACATGATTTGGATGTATCTTTTAGGGTTGATAGTCAAATCCTAAAGTCATCCTGTGCATAGAGGTCAAAGGGATGAATTATACGGTAACCATATTCGCGTAGGTTCTAATTATTGCGATTGTAACTATTCGACCTATTCGAACATCGAGTACCATTGTTAGATGGTCACTTCGATTAGTATAGGAAGTGGTTTTTATGCTATCGACTTAGGTTCAAACCTATGGAGTCACACACTAAAGGTTTCTACCTGATCTGTTGGTTGTGGTCAAGAGTCCCATTGGACTGGAACTCTTCGACCAAATATCCTATAGTATTAGGACACTGAGTTTTACTTGTCTGAAACTCTCTAATCAAGAGTATGGACTCTGTGATTGCAAGTTTCATTCATTTCAAACATCGGGGTTAAGAGTCCCACTGGACTGGGACTCTTCGATTAGGATTTCATATCGATGAAATCTATTACTCGATGACCTATTGGATTTGGACTCTAATTTTATGAAAGATTTTATTAGTGATTTGATTGCTAGTTAACTCAATTTGATTGAGTAATTATTTTTGGTTCAAGTCTAATTGAATTAGGTTCAGTTGGGTTTGACCCGATTAGGTCACGAGTGACCTAATCGCCGAGGAGTTTTGAACCCAGATTTGATCAGAGGTTGGGCTTGATCAATTTCTAATTTTATTAGAATCTAATTAGGCCTAATTAAGCCTAATTATTTTAAGTTTAATTTAGTCTAATTAGATCTAATCAATTTTGATTGGGTTTGTTCAGTTGGTTGAAGTTTAGAATTCAAAGACTAGTTTGACTAGTCTTTCCATGCACCAAATTTAGATCCCATGCCCCATTTAAATTCTGAATTAATTCTCTTGTACCTTTATTCCTATGCACATAACAAGTTTTGACTGTTCTTTCCACATCCTCAAGGGATAAGCTATGGTTAGTTGCCATTCAAATTCAAAAAAAGTTTGAATTTGGATCAGCAACAACCATATCTTATCCCTACGCCACCTAAACTTTTATGCGCTTATTATCTCCATGTGAAAGGGGTTTCTCATAAATTTTTTCTTGCTGAAGAGTGGGCGCAAAACTCCTTCACACGTCCCAAATAAGTTTGAATTGGTTTGGATGAAGTTTGAAACAAAAAGAGTTTTGAATTCAAACTAGCGTTCAAACTAGTTTTTGGTTCCCCACACGCATAGAAGTTGTTCTTTCTACAACTATTAAAAGGGGAGGTTTTTGGGACATATGCCAACACCTATTCTAAAGAGAGGACTTTCGTGAGATTCATTTGATGCATGGGAGGAGGCTTCAATCATCTCCAAAAGAGAGAAAACCAAAGGAGAAGGGGCATAAGGTTTTTAGGGTGAGTGCAATCCTAGGTATTTGACCTAGGTTTTGGGAAGCCATTGCATGAGCTACGAGCATCCAAAGCCCACAAAACATTAGAGAGAACCTTCTCTACCTCTCTACTATGTCTGCTAGCAACCCAGAGTGTCCGTGAAGCCCGTAAACGAAGATCAAAGTTGTTGGATCAAAATAGCCCATGAAAGACTCCAGTGTCGAGCTAGCACATGTGGGGAGCCGATCAGGATCAGGAGCCTCGTATGGATGATCCATGGAGGCTGGATATTTTTGTGGCTACATCATAACCAGCGGACCTCCTTGATGACAATCAGATCGTGGCAATCAACTACCCGTAAAAAGGTATTTTGAATACATAGATGTAGTAAATAGTTTGCTGCATAGTTTTATTTTCAGATCTATATGAATGCATGCATATTATGTTTAGATCCTTAGTGTAAGATTTAATATTTTGATATGATCAGTAGATAATTAATTAGATTAATTATTTTTTATTATATTTTTATTATTTTTAAAATATTTTTTGAATGTAGCACTGCAAACCCTGTATTGTTTTCTTCACTCAAGGCATACCGAGCTCCTCTCCATCCCAACCTTCTAAAGGAGTAGATCTTATTCAATCTTGGTCTGAGTTCTCTTAACTCTATCGATATTAAATGCATTTATATGCATATATATAAATATACATATGAACTCTCATGAAGTTTCATATGTACCTTGGCTGACTATAGTTTTTCCTTTGTTACAGAGATGGATACTGATGCTATGGAGAGGTTCACCAAGGGCCTTTATGTCCAAAAGAAGAGGAAGGGGGTGGCTCCAAGTGGAAGTTCAAAAAGGACAAAGGTCAGTGGCCCAAGTTTTGAGGTTTTGGATGTCCCTGCAGTCATTCCGAGTGTCAAGATCCTTTCAATCATCGAGGGCAGCATCAGAGATGTGGGCTATCAGCCTCCTGCATCCTCGAGCCTCCCCATAGGAGGATCGATGTCAGAGGCCCCCACTAAAAGAAAAAGAGGGGCTAGAGATGATAAGAAGAAGAAGAAGGCCGCTGTCGTGAAGGTGGTCCGTATGGCGCATCCGGGTGGGTCAAGCAATAGCGATGGTGATGATCTAGGGGCAAATTCCTTCGATAATTTGAGCATCATCTGGGATCTGACCGACAAGTTTGTCCTACCTGGAGAGGTGGACCGCCTAGCCGACCTCGATCGGATGTAGTTCATTTGGGAGTTTCTCAGGACTTTTCTCAAGGTAATCATCTTGCCACATTTTCTTTTTATTTTTGTCCCATTCTTTTCTTTATCTTACTGTGACTCGTCCATGATAGTTGGGCCACTACATACTGGCCCACCTCAAGAGGACAAATCATCAAGAGGCGGAAGCACTGAAGATCTAAGTGCTGTCATGGGCGATTAAAAATAAAACCAAACTCAAACTATATAAATAGGATGAATCAGGGTCGAATCCACAGAGATCATGTTAATTATGTTTAAATTATAAATTAAAAATGATTAAGATTAATTAAAAGTTGATTAATTAAAAAGGCTACTTAAATTAATTAAGAAAGTAAATTAAATAGTACATTAATTAAAAAGGAGTTGTAGATATGGAGATGGATTCTCAGGATCTCAATTAATCACTTATTTGATAGTTGGTATTCTTTTTAATATATTTTAATTGATATCTAATCAATAAAGATATAACCTATCTTAGAGAGTATTGCCTATACCCTTAGATCACAGTCCATCCCTTAAAGTTATAGGCTAGTCTAAATTGATTTAGATATAAAGAAAAAAAATTAACCTAAATATAATTTATTCCAAGAGCACAAATCATACCCATAGTCATGGCTCGTCCCAAGGATAATAAACTATTTTAGATTAATTATAAGAAAATAATGATATAAACATGTTTAAACTAAAAATAGTCTTTATTGCAAACTAAAAAAAATATAAAAGATGAAAAATAGAAAATACCGTCAGAATAAGATCACAATGATCTTCTGAGAAAGAAAAGATCAGCCAGACATCGAGAAGCTTCTCACTGAAATCTTCATCCTGGAGCCTTACTGAAGAATCTGGGTCATAGTAGGTGATAGAAATTTAGAATATGAGAGAAGTTTTGGTGGAGATGCAGGCTTTGGTGCTGGTTTGAAGAAGAAAGAAGAGAAAAGGTTGAAGAAAGAAGAGCTTGAGAGAGAGAATTAGAGAGAGAGAGAGAGAGAGAAACTTTGGTGAAAAGAGGGCTTTGGAGAGCTTAGGAGAGGCTAATCCCCCAAGGGGAGGCTTATGAGGGCTTATAGGAGCTTTAGGGAGGTTCTTATAGAGAGAAAAGAAGAGAAATTGGGTTAAAATTGGAGAAGAAACTAAAGAAATCGTGCTCCCTGGAATAATTTTCTACCATCAGATCGGATCTCAATGGTTCAAATTTGACCAAAATCATCCTTCTGTAGCTTAAATACGGTCTTAATTAAATTTTAGCCATTCGATCAGTCAATTGGATGAATTTGAATTGTTGGATGGTGCCCTAATCTCCTTGATCAAGTCAGAAATGGTTCTGGATCATCGGATCTCAGGCGGGATGGATGGCCACCATTCAATCGCGTATGTGCTATAGCTGTAGTTGTAGACCATTGCAAACTAAGTGCATAGAAGACCTGGGCCAATCACCATGCGTTGTGCCATCGAAAATGATCTTTCTACCCCTATAAGCCACGATATATTCTTTATAAACCCTTTAAGGGTCTTGGGCTGCCACATGGCAGCCACTAATTGGATCCTCCTACTGAACTGGATGGTCTATGATAGGAACCATGGACTGAGCTGCTAGTCCACCATGCACCAGCCTATTTAATTATTTATTTATTTTTTTTATTTAAAACATCTGAGCTTCATAACATTTTCATTTTAGCTCCAATTTGAGTAAAATTTATTTCGTTGCAACTCATAAATTGAGCTATTTTCATCCATGATCTTTTCTCTATAAAAATAAAATAAAAATATCAATTCTTAAGAAATAAGGATAAACTAATTAATAAATTAATACTTTTATACATATATTTTATATGTTTATCACACCCCCAACTTGAACTTTGCTCATCCTCGAGTAAAGTAGATAAATTAACAATATATACCGACTTAGCCTTGAATTAAAAGTTAAGTTTAGACACTCCTAAAGGCAACTGATTGTTAGATATGTGTGCTTTAGAAGTCAGATTGACTAACACTTATAATATACTTCTAAGGGCAAAATTATAATTTTAACTATAAATAATAAAATAAATTATTTTCTATCATAGTGTGTATTTGAAAGTATCTATGATACATCCCTTGAGTTAATGGTAATGATAGTTCATATTTTCAAGAGTTGAAAATTTAAGACATGAATTTTTATTATTAACTCATAAAATGCTTCCGACCGTAGGATCATCATGAGGATGATGATTGATCTGGAAGGTTGGTGTACGATCACTTCTTTTGCATAGATGAGTCTTGAGTCTATGGTGTAGAGACATCGAAGTGAGAGTACAGATACTCGTTAGAGAACGAGGGCACTGAGCGTGATCACCTCGAGCAGTCATGAGGAAGTCTACCTTCTCATTGGTGACTAGCTCGAAGCTACAGTAGTGTGTCTGGTTCTTTGACCTAAGGTGCATCGATAGTTCACCTTGAGGGTGTTATAGTTTGACTACATCATAACTCGGTCTCCTAGCCATTCGGAACACTGAGGTGTATGTTGGTTATAGCATGTTCATTGTAGAAATTGGATTGCATCAAAAAGGGATCTATCTACCTCGGTAGATGAGGAGTAGCCCTATGATGATCATGAGAATCAAGTCCATAAGCCCATGGCCATGGCAGAGTGAAATAATAGAAAGAGTTTCTATTAGGGTTTTCACATTGGACTTGAATCGAATGATTAATTCATATGACGGATATTAGGGTTTGACGAAATCACCTTAACCCTAATCCGATCGGAGCTCAAGATAGAGAAACTTAATCACACAGGTAACTGCACCAAGAGGTTTGCTTTTAGTTCTGATGGGATGCCACCATATGCTGCTAGGTGTCATTAGTGAATTTTGGGAGCAGTTAGAATGATTTGGATGATCGATCATACTAGTTGTCTGAATCAGAAAAGTTCTGATCCATCGAAAGATATTTCGATGATATCGATGATAGAGATCGTGACATATTCCATTACCATACGGAACTGAACCTAACTAGATCACACAAATAAGAGTTTGGATCAGGATATCATCAATTGGATTAACCCAGTTCAATTGATTTGAATAAGGTTCAGTTAGGTTTAAGAAATCTTGTTAGCACACGATTGAGCCTAATGTTCTCCTTTAACAATCATTAAAGCTTGTCTCAACTGAGCCAAATATGTTTGGGCTTACTCAAAAACCTTTACTTGGTCTGACTGGAGCTTGCTCAGATTAGAAAAGGATTGTCTTAATTTATGAGATAAATTTAAGACAATACCTACCATTTTTTGTCACCTGCTAAATCTTGTCTTCGAATATTGGTCAAACGTTGACACTGGATACTTAGACATCTGCTCATGTGTCATGCACCCATAGAAGAAAACCTAGGGACTTGCTCCTATTAGAAAGTAGACAAGTAAGGAGCGCACACCTAGGGAGGCATGCACCCCATGAGGATAGAAGATGGAGATCCATACAAATGGGACTCCAGTTGCTTCAGGGAATCAAACTAGGTGGTGCCAAGAAGACTTGTTTGACCCAGTCTTGGTGCCACCTAAGAAGAGTTTTGAGGAGCTCTAATCTAATTGGATCAGATGATGTCATCTCATTAATTAGATTTAGATCTGATTGCACAAAGGGCCATGATTGGCTAGGATGATGTGTCACTGCATGGCATAGCAGGGTCTATATAAACCCTGACTGCGCCTAGAATTCAAGGATTCTGCCTTTAGCCCATGCCACATAGCCCCTCTCCCTCCTTCTCCATGCCACCCTTTGGTCCTCTCTTTTCTCTCCATGCCCAAGATACTTTGGGCATGAAGAAGGTGCAATCCAAGCACGTGAAAGGCGTCAGAAAAGGAAGAAGGTAGCATTGCTACAAGAGATAACGACTGTTCTTCAAAAGCCATTTTGAAGACCTTCAAGATCAGATCCAGATCTAATTTTTGGATAATTGATTGAGAAGAAGAATATCTTCAGATCTTGCTTGAGTGGATATCGGTAGAGGCCAGGCACTTGCGTGGCTACATCCAGAACCTCAGGCAAGCATTAGGATCATCATAGGATAATTGGATTACCCAAAATAAAGATATAATTACATTAGATTTAATTTTAATTTTATTTTTATCATCAAATTAATAATATTAGATTTGATAAGTCTCAAATTTGATTAAAATCTTAAAGAAAAATTTTTAAAATATTCCTCCTGATCCAATCAGATCTGAACGAACCTGATCCAAAAAATAGATTTTTTCGTTCAACTGATATTAGAGTCAGGTTCCATAATTCATTAGATTTGATTTTAATTTATTTTTAATCTAATAATTAAATAATTTTAGATATCACATTAGATGTGATTAGATCTAAAATTAAAAAATTAAAAATTAAATAATCTAGATATAAGATGTATGAGATGTATGACTAGACTAGGAATAGAATTATTCTATGTATAGTTTAGCAAGATTATAATTTTAATTTAATTAATTATAATTTTTAAATCTATTTATTTACTATTTTCTAATATTATAAATATTATAATTAGATCTAAAAAATAGAAAATAAATTTATTTAATTTGTTCATATGAGATATGATAGATACATGTTTAGACTAGTTGTAGAATAGTTCTAAAAAATTTTCTAGAATAAATTTTAATTTGATATGATCAAATTTAAATCTTATTTTTTAGATATTTATGAGATAATTTAGATCTAAAAATATGCATAATATGATACATGAGATGTATGCAAAACATATTTTTAGTTAGATTAATTTTTATATATGTGATATATGATGTAGATCTAACTAATTTTATAGATTTATCATGTTTCTGATTAAGGCATTCCCCTTAGCCGTCTGATCATAAGAATGAAGTAGGATTTAAAGACCCTCTTTTTTCATTCGATGGGGTGTTCTTATGGTGTGTAGGAGTGTTATGCGTTCGACCTTAATCAAAAATCAAAACTTATTTTCTGCAAAACCCTAGATCCTGAAATCCTAGGATTTTATATACATGTTTTGTTTATGAACCCTAAACTTAATTGAGAATTAAGATTATAAAATATATTAGGTCTATAATTGAGTATTTTCAGATCTAAGATATATTCATAAAATTGGGTTCGAACTTGGGTAGCTCAATTAGGTCTAGCGGTTGATCAAACCAAATCAAGAGTTGGTTAGGTGGGATCAAGAGTACTTAAATTGACCAAACTAATAGGATTAAGTCTGGGTCAAGATCGAGTCACATGAGTGATCGATCAAGTTAAAACCTAATTAGGATCAGTGGTTAGAGTCTAGATTGTAGGCTAATCCAATTGGTTCTGGCTCAATAATTTGATATCTAAGGTATGTTTGGCAGATACGATCGACTATTTTTTAATTAGGAGCTACTCAACTCAAATGCATTCTTATCGAGTTAATGGCATATCCCTTCCACCAATCTCACTTACCTGATCATGTTTGTCGACCCAGTCCTAATCTAAGATGGCTAACAATCTGAGCTAACCCATGTCACTAGGTTAGTCATAATTATTATGGCTATGTCAAGTCAAGTTTAAAGAGACCTAAATCAAATCTTCCTAAGAAAAGATTAAGTCTAAGGTCTTCCACCATTGTAGATATGCGGGCCCTTTTCAGGATTGATTGTTCTCGGTTGGTCATAGTGGTTCAGTTGCATTGGAAAGATGCAACCTTATCTATTAGGTATTGGATGCTATGGTCTAGAGGATGGATTGGGCTCAATATTCTGGATACGGTGATAGATCCAATTAGAAATCCAATCTATGCAAATGGTGGGTCTGACTGAACTAAGGAGTCGATCAATATTTCGGGCATAATGAGATTCATGAATTAGAGATCAAGTCTGGGTGCACCATGATTAGATAATCATTGGATAAGAGTTGTTCACTTATTGGCTAACCCATCACCAATAACTATTAGGTGAGGTGATGAGTCAGTTGGTGGAACTATACCACCCACTAAAAATCAGTAATCATAAAGATTTTTACATCTCTACGAAAAAAATATAGGGATCCAAAAAAATAATGGAAGCTAATTTGTTTAAAAATCAAATCTCTAAATAAATTGGTCAAATCTTAAATACAAAATCTAACTAGAAACTTTGACTCTCTATAGGAAAAAGAAAAATGTCTGCATTCAACCCACTAGCCCGTATCCTAGACACCCATAGACTGATCGGACCCAAATATAAGGATTGGCTCCAGAACTTCAAAATTATTTTGGGTTCTGAGAAGTTGACTCATATATTGGATCAAGATCCCCCCATCTTACTAGCTCGTCCGTCCATTGAATAGAGAGCGTCTCTTGACAAATGGATGGATGAAGATAATAAGATCAGATACTACATGTTGGGCACGATGTCTGATGAGCTTCAGCACCAACATGAAGATATCAAGACTGCCCACCAAATGTTGGCTCACCTATAAAAGTTGTTTGGTGAACAGAGTCGCGTAGCCAAATATCAGATCCTTAAATGACTTTTTAAGGCTAAAATGCGTGATGGACAGTCAGTCCAAGATCATTGTCTGATGATGATCAAGGACTTGGAAGAGCTTGAGAAGCTCGAAGTGAAGTTAGACTAGGATCTGCAGAATGATATAATTCTGTAATCCTTGACTAATGCATATGGGCAGTTCATCATGAACTACCATATGCATAAACTTCAGAATACTCTGGCCGAGCTTATGAATATGCTAGTTACTACTAAGCTTTCCATGAAAGATTCTAAAGGCTTAGTACTTGCTATAGAATGGACTTCTTCCAAGAAAATTTTTTTTGGAAAGAAGAAGAAGTCTATGAAAAAGCAGAAGGTGGAAGGTGAAAAGAAAAAGAAGGCAGAGCTAAAGAAGAAAGTCACCGACGAAGGAAAGTATTTTCATTGTAATACTAACGGCCACTGAAAGCAGAACTGCCCTATATACCTAGCCAACCTGAAGAATAAGAATGAGACAGGTTCTTCTAGAGGTATGCTCGTTATTGAATCTAACCTTCTGATTTTTTTTGCATCCAGTTAGGTGCTTGACTCTAGTTCTAGTGCTTATTTGTGCACTTCCATACAGGGACTTGAAGATAGCAGGAGGCTGATGGATGGTGAGATGATCCTACGCATCGAAAATGGAGCAAGAATTGCTGCTATGGTCGTGGAAACCTATCCTCTTCGACTACCATCTAGCTTAGATTTAGTACATAGGGATTGTTATTATGTGCCCGCTGCAAGCAGGAATTTGATTTCTATTTCATATTTAGCATAAGAAGGCTATGTAATTAATTTTCTTAAGAACCATTGTAATATTCTTTATGAAATAAATAAAATTGCAAGTGGTTTTCTTATTAACAACTCTACCAGTTACATATTGATGTATCTATCTTTAATATCGAGCATGTGAATGCCATAAGATCAAAATGACCCAAGGATAATCCAAATGATAGGTATCTATGGCACCTAAGGCTAGGTCATATAGCAGAAGATAGGATTAACAAATTAGAGAAAATTAGACCATTGAGTCCGTTGACTTTTGAGTCATATTCAATTTATGAATCATGTCTTCATGGCAAAATGACTAAGCTCCCTTTTGTAGGACATGGGGAAAGGGCCACGGAACTACTTGCCCTAGTACATACTGATGTGTGCGGCCCATTTAATGTGCCGGCTAGAGGTAACTTTGACTACTTCATAATCTTTACCGATGATTTATCTCAGTATGGATATATGTATCTTATGAGACACAAGTCTGAAGCCTTTGAAATATTTAAGAAATTTAGACATGAAGTTGAAAAGCAAACTAGAAAACCCATTAAGGTTCTTCAATCAGATCGAGGAGGTGAATACTTAGTTGGGAATTTTTGAACTATCTCAAGGAAAATGGCATAGTCTCTCAATGGACTCCATTTGGAATACCTCAACTCAATGGAATTTCAGAATAGAGAAATCAGACGCTATTAGATATGGTCCGATCTATGATGAGCTTCACAGATCTTTCTGATTTTCTTTGGAAACACAGTCTATTAACTGCTATATATTTACTGAATGGGGTTTCTTCTAAAATCATTCCTACCACACCGTATGAGATATGGCATGGTAAGAACCAAGTCTGAGTCATCTCAGAAATTGGGGTTGTCCAGCTCATATGAAAAGACAACAAGCAGACAAGTTAGACTATAGGTCCTTTAGAGCTCAATTCATATATATCCTAAAGAGTCATTAGGATATTATTTCTATATTCCAAATGACCATAATGTGATTGTGAGTCGGCATGCCATCTTTCTTGAAAAATAGTTCATTCAAGATGGTGGCATTGGAAAGTAGATCAAGCTCGAGGAGAAAATCTCACAAGAGAAACGAGCTAAAGATCCTATGAAACCAAATTAGGTTGAGCCAATACAATCACTACCTCTTCCACCTCGTAAATCAAAAAGAATTTCTTGTCTTCCTGAGAGATACATAGGTACTATTGGTGTAGAATCTGCTTGATGCCGGATCAAGCTGGAGTCGAGAAAAATGAGGTCGCCATCGGTGACCTGCAAAATAAAGTTCTGCCCAGAGTCGGACGACCTCATTTTCCTCAACTCCAGCTCGATCCGACGTCAATCAGATTCTACACCAACAGAATTGGTGTTAGAAGGAGGACTTCTATTTTTGAGGTATCCTTATTCTTAAAGGAGTGCTCAGTCGATCCTACTGATCTTCTTCTTCAAGGTTCATCTCCACCCTCTTCCTCGATCCCAAGAAATGCCTCCAAAGAAGGCAACTATCCAGAGATCCACCGCTTCTACCATCAGGTCTGAGCCAGATCTATCTATTCCTGCTCCATCGTCAGTGCTTCAACCACCACCTCCACCGATGGTCATGGTAGATTCAGAGTAGTTTAACCTACTGATGCAGCGGGTTCAGGGCCTTACTGAAATGGTGCAGGCTATACGGCAGCCTTCGGTGGTGATTCTGTTAGAAAACCTACTATCAGGATGTCAGAAATTGGTCCTAAGGAAGAGCAGTTGGCCTAGCATACTCTCGGCCTTGGAAAGAAGAAATAGAGAGCAGAGGATCCATGTTTGGATCATAATTCTCCTCCAGAAGAGACCATCCCCATCTACAGTCGGAAGCCATCCAAAATCTACGATCGAGATGACATCCTCGATCACAAACTGTGGGAGATGGACAATGGATTGAAGAACTCTACCACATCACTCCAGCTCCCCATGATGACGTCTGCACCGATCCTCCTTTCTCTCCCCAAATTATGAAAGAGCCCATTCCATCGAACTTCAAGCTTTCCCAAATTGAAAGCTACGATAGAACCTCTGATCCGATTGATTACCTAAAAGCCTTTCGGACCATGATGCTGCTCCATGGCACACCAGACATCATATTATGCCAAGCTTTTCCATCTATCTTAAAGGGAGCATCAAGAAACTGATACTCGATGTTGAAGTTAGGTACGATCTTTTTCTTTGATCAGATGAGCCATTAGTTTGCGGCTCACTTCGTCAGCAGTCGGTGTCCGTGCCAAGGTTCAGATTCCTTGATGAATGTCAAGCAGAAGGAGAGAAAATCCATCCGGGCTTATGTCATTTGATTTAATGCTGCCTCATTAGAGGTCCAAAACCTGGACTAGTCTATTGCAATGGTTGCACTCAAGGGTGGCCTTCAGAAGAATGATTTACTATTCTTCTTGAAGAAAAAGTATCCCAGGAACTTTGTCGATCTACTAGTCCGGGCCAAAAGATATGCCTGTGTAGAAGAAGCCTTCAAGTTGAATGATGAAGAAGCTGTAGGAGAGCGGTAGGCGGACAAGTCTAATAAACCCACGGCTGATGGAGGGCCGAATGAAGTTTGGCCACGCTCACGGACTCCCCCCAAGCACAAGCGAGCCCGAACTCCTCCTTAAGCTCGTCATCAAAGAAGCCCCAATAGAAGGGTACGAAGAAGTCCTCCCCTTGGAAGGTTCCGCAACTACGCCCTCCTTAGTACTCTTAAAACTCAAGTTCTGATAAAAATTAAGAATCAGCTACCAAGACCAGAAGAATTACGATCTCTCCCAAACAAGCACGATCAAAGCAAGTACTTCCTCTACTATCGTGACCATGGCCACGATATTGAAGAATCCATTCAGCTTCGAGATAAAATCATGGAGCTCATTAGGAGAGGCTGATTGGGTCGATTCCTCAAATGCCGACCTGAAGCAAGAGAAGATCGGCCAAGGATACTGCCGTAGCCAGAACCACCAATAAGAAAGGAGCAACAAGGAGATCGGCCACCTCTCGACATCATCAACCCTATCTCTGGGGGACTTAGTGCTTCGGTGAGCCACCATCTCTCAACCTCAAAGCCAAGGGAATGTTGCCCCAGACCAGAAAGGTTGGTATGAAATAGAGGAGATTGTCTAGCATGGAACTTATTGCCTGAAGGAGCTCGGAGGAACAACGCTTCCATGACCTTTGAATTCAAAAAATCTGAGGATATACTATCAATAATTTTTCTTCAATAAAACTTCTTCATTTCAATATTATTATTTCTTGGTGCAAAAACTATGTGATAACATGAAAGAAGCAATCAATAGTCGACCCTATTAGGAACAGGAGGAGAACCTCATCTTAACATGAGCAAGTCGAAGACCTTCAACCTCAGCTAGAGATAAGATCTTTCCCAAACTTCAACTTCTACGTTAACAGGAGATAAGATCTCCTTCAACCTCAGTTGGAGATAAGATCTCCCCCAAGCTTCAAAGTCTACGTTAGTAGAAGATAAGATCTCCTTCAACCTTGACTGGAGATAAGATCTCTTTCGAGCTTCAAAGACTACATCAATAGGAGATAAGATCTCCTTAAACCTCGGTTGGAGATAAGATCTCCTTCGAACTTCAACATCTATATCAATAGAAGATAAGATCTCCTTCAACCTTGGTTAGAGATAAGATCTCCCCTGAGCTTCAACTTCTACATTAATAAAAGATAAGATCTCCTTCAACCTTGGCTAGAGATAAGATCTCTCCCGAGCTTCAGAGTCTATGTTAAGAGGAGATAAGATCTTCAACCTCGACTAGAGATAAGATCTCCGTCGAGCTTCTACGTCAATAGGACATAAGATCTCCTTTGATAAGTGGTAAAAATATACTAATAAAAGTATTAAATTATAAAATAAATTAATTTATTTTTTAGAAATTGATATTTTTATTAATCTTATATAGGAAAGAAGGCCATGAATATGAAGATCTTATTTTTCTAGTTCAGATGAAATAAATTTTAGACGAAACCGACTTCAAACGAGTCCGAAATTAAATTTCAAAAAAAAAATGAGAGCCAGTCTGGTTCAAATTGGCTCAGCAGACTGCTCGATTCGACCACACCCAATAGACCGACCCACTGATGCTAGGCTGATGTCAGCATTTTTCGTAGCGCATGATGGACCGTTTAGAGGGCATTTTGGGGATTTCACATGAAGAAGCGTGCTCCGATTGGCTGAAGAATGCGGCGGTCCACATAACACCAGGCTCGTGCATGACCTATAGAGGGAAATTTAGGAATTTTGTCTGATCCGATGGGCGCTTTTCACTGAGATTTGATCGGACGGCTGAAATGCATGCACTAACAAACGGCAACCACAGCTCCCAATCGAGATCCAACGGTTGAGATTCATCCTGACTTTAAACTAAAGATTAGAAGCTTTCTTGTGTGCGATCTGACAGTCCAGATTTGATCTTCAAGGCTGATCCGACAATCCAAATGAATTCTGACTTGATTTGGGATTTTAAGATGATTTTTGAGTAATTTTTGGACCATTTGATCAACATCCAACGATTAGAATTGATCCAAAATTCTTTTTGAGTTGTTTTGAGAGTTTTAAACCTAATTTTTAATAGGATTTTGATGGAAAATCTGCCTCTCAGCCTATAAAAAGGTCTGTTGCCGAAGAGAAAAAAAAGAGAGAGGGGAGACAGAAAAAAAAAGAAAAAAAAAGAAAAGGAGGAGAGAGGTAGAAAGAGAAGAGAGATTTTTGAGAGAAAAGGAAGGAATTTTAATTTTTTTTCTTTTCTTCTTTCGACAATCAGAACATTGATCAAAGAGCTTCTTTTTTTCTTCACCAAATTCTCCATACCAAGAGTGACGAACAATCAATTTCAGTAATCAAATAGTCTAATTTCTTTATGCTTTTTATTTTATTTGTTGTTTTTGAACTTATTATCATGAACTAAATTTTCTTTAACTAAGGCTAAGGTGTAGCCACTCTTTTGATGCAATATTTAGTATAATTTATTTTTAATTTTAAATTTTATTCATAAGGAGTATATAAATCTTATCTTAATGCTTTTAGATTACTGACCATCTTCTAATTGATCTGATGAACATAGATGTTACGGATCAAGTACATCTATGTTATTGCTTCTTGATTATATATCTTATATTATGAATCAAATTAAAATTCATATGCATGCGGAAATTTTAGTACGCTTTGGACGTAGTGTATTTTAATTAGAGGGTTTCACATAACTTAATCATTAATATTTATTTAAATTACATCTAAACCAAAGGATAATTAATAAATATTGATAGTTTTGCTATGCCTGGATCAAAGGGTAGTAAATAAATTAGGAGACTCCACCATCACATGAAATAAAATTAATCTAATAACCTAAATATTGTATTGACCGAGTTGGTGAATCTAATTGCCTTAGTAATACATTGCTCTTAAGTTTAAAATCCTAATAATTACACTCTCTCTATTTTCTTAAAATTTTTAATTATTTCTTTATTTTGTTCTTTAATCTCTTATTCTCATAAATCATTCCTAAATAAAGCATAGGAAAGAGCTTTTTAGTACTTATTTTTCAATCCTTTAGGGATGATACTCTACTCATTTACTTTTTTACTTGATCGACTGGTGCACTTGCCATACCTATAGATTAGCATGCATCAAGTTTTTGGCACCATTGCTGGGAATTATGTCTAAAATAATATTAAAATTTTGATCCTAGCTTTTCTTTAGAATTTTATTTTTAATTTTTATTATTTTTAAAAAAAAATTTGTTCAATGCATGACACATACTGGATATAGTAACTTACTACCTTTACATCCAAAAACTGAAAGAACCACTAGAAGACTATAATAAGAAAGAAACATGGCAGCTGAAGATCCTAACGACATCAATCTAGGATTGGATATGATGATCGAAGGACAACATGAAGCTATTCAACCTGTACATCATCCATTAAATGATTACATCACACCATCTATAGCCGATGCAGCTTCGAGCATCAAGAGACTGTCTGTGCAAGCAAATAATTTCAAAATAAAATCGATGATGATCCAGATGATTCAATCAACTATCCAATTCAGTGGACACATGCATGATGATCTGAATGCCCATATTTCTAACTTTCTTGAACTTTATGATACTTTTAAAATTAATGGGGTGTCGGATGATGCTATTAGATTAAGGTTATTTCCTTTCTCTTTATGGGACAAAGCTAAAAGTTGGCTTCATTCTCTTTCTACAGGTTCTATCACAACTTGGGATGTCCTAGCCCAAAAATTCTTAGCCAAGTACTTTCCACCTTCCAAGACTGCCAAGATGCACAACGATATCACTTCTTTTATGCAGATGGACATGGAGACACTATATGAGGCTTGGGAGCATTTCAAGAAATTGCTGAGGAGATGTCCACATCATCAACTACCCGTATGGCTTCAGGTACAAACTTTCTATAATGATTTATCTTCTACTAATCATTCTATGATTGATGCAGCAGCAGGAGAAATAATTAACCAAAAAATGGAGGAAGAAGCCTTCGATCTGATTGATGAGATGGAATCAAATAGCTATTAGTGGCAGATAGAATGCATGATGGCAAAAAGACTAGCAGCTATGCAGGGAGTAGATTGCGTGCCAACCTTACTTTGCAGTCCTTAGAGCTGAAGTCAACAACTTGAAGGGAACAGCTATGCATGTTCAGAGCATCACCTGTGACTTGTGTGGAGGAGGACACGATACGAGCAATTGCCAGACATGTAATCCTTTTGCTAAAGCAACTGATACAGCTAATTATATTGTTAATTTTTTTAGATCGTAACAAAATAATCTCTACTCCAACACATACAATCAAGGGTGGAGGCAGCACCCAAATTTCTCATGGAATAATCAAAATGCAGCACAACAGCCACCCCAAGGATTCCAAGTACCTAAAAAGAAGTCCAACATGGAAGAGCTGATGGTCAAATTTATGCAAAACCAAGAAGCAACTATAAAAAATTTAGAAGCCAAACTTAGACAGGACCAAGCAGCAGCAATTCGAAACTTGGAGATGTAAATAGGTTAAATGGCTAAGATAATCTCCGAGAGACCTCAGGGATCCTTGCCCAGCAACACAGAGACCAATCCAAGGAAGCAAGTTAATGTTATCACCCTAAGAAGTGGTACAAAGTTGGAAGAGCCACATCAGAAGAAAGAGACTGAAGAGCCAACTACAAATAAGAAACCATCAACTAAAATTCATCAGTCACCAAAACAACCAGCAGATGGATGGTCTCCAGGTATATAGTTTATCAACCCAAATGTGAAGCCCTACCTACCGCCATTACCATTCTCAGAGAGATAAATATAGCATCCAGATAAGAAATTCTCTAACTTTTTCAAAATATTAAAGAATTTACATATTAATATTCATTTTATAGATGCTATCACTCAAATGCCTAGGTATGCCAAGTTTCTCAAAAAAAACCTAACAAATAAGAAAAAGCTGAAGGAGCATGGGAGAATAAATTTGAATGAAGAATGCTCAATAATACTTCAAAATAAATTACCACAGAAGCTAAAAGATCTAGGGAGTTTTACTATCCCTTGCATTATTGGTGATTGTAGTTTTGATAAAGTTTTATGTGATGTAGGAGCAAGTATTAATCTCATGCCTTTTTCTATTTTCATGAAGTTGGGTCTAGGAGAACCAAAGCCTACCACTATTACTCTTCAATTAGCTGATAGATCCATCAAATATCCAAGAGGTATTGTGGAGGATGTCTTGGTAAAGGTAAACAAGTTTATTTTTTCTATTGATTTTATTGTTCTTGATATGGAAGAAGATTATGGTGTACCCCTTATTTTAGGGAGACCCTTTTTAGCTATTGGAAGAGCTTTAATAGATGTTCAACAAAAAAAATTAATTCTTAGAATCCAAGATGAACAAGTTACTTTTAATATTTTCAAAGATACTAAACATCCCGATGATAATCAAACTTATTTTCTAATTGATATTATTGATAATTCAGTATATGAGAATTCTGTAGAAAATAGGTTTGAGACTATGAAAGCTAGCAATGTCCAATTGAAAGAGGGCTCGATCAAACATGAAAGTATTCCTTTAAAGTGGCACCGGATTGATTCAACTTAGAACTCAAAGAAAGTCAAGCTGAAGACTATAAATCAGAACTACTAGATAGGTTGTTTCTTTTCTTTTTAGTTTTGATCATTTTTTTTCTTTTATTTTTCAGTAATTTGTTGTTGCTCTTTTACTGCTTTGGTGTGTATTTTTAATTTTGCAAAGAAAAATCAATGAGAGCTCAAGCAAAATTTCAAAGCTTTAAAGAACCAGACTGAACCAAATCAGGTGTATTCCTTCCCATCTTTTATTGCACCCTTTATTTTTTTCTCCTTTAAGACAATGTAGAATAAGTTAGGAGGTAAAAAAAAAAAATCATGTGTCAAGAAGAAAATCTTGAGCAAGATAAACTGGACAAGTGATAAAAGATAGAATTATTTGCTAATGAATGTAATGAGTTAAAGAAGTAGATTAGTTGGTCAACTTTTAGTAGCCTACTTAGGTCATTAAAAGACTATTAGCACTTCTAATTGCACATGCATACTAACAAGGCAAAGTAGGTATTGATTATAAGGCCAACTGAGGATTCAATTATCACTAAAAATTGATAATTAATATACATTCTAATCAAAAAAACTTGAATTTAAGGAAAGAGCTACCTGCCTAAAAATAAAGTGCAAAAGACAGAGTATATGTGGATTGCCCAAAGCCTAGTAACTGGGTCTCTACACCTAGGTCAAGTATGAAAATTTACATAAAACGGTGAAGGAAAGGCCAGAATGCTCAGCACAGTAAAAAAAAAAAAAAGTAGTAGTGTGAAAGCTACCTTAATTCATGAGTATAAAATTGAGAATGTATAGAAAATTGACCAAAATAGGTGATAAGAGAGGATACTTTTATTCTTTTAATTTAACACTAAAATGCTAAAGTTAGTCATCACGAATATAAGTGCTGTAGATCTTTGATGTACTTTAAGAAAGTTTTTAATTATATTGACTAAAAAAATTTGCTTCTAAAACTTAATGCTTAATTAGCAGTATTTTCTAAACTTTTTGATCTTTAGTCCTAGATTTTATCTTTTTGATGGATAATCTTATTGAAACATGGTATTAAATAAAACATTGCTAAGGAACTAGCAATGACTAAGTTGGGGGTGTGATAAGTGGTAAAAATATACTAATAAAGTATTAAATTATAAAATAAATTAATCTATTTATTTTAAAAATTAATACTTTTATTAATCTTATGCAGGAAAGAAGGCTACTAATATGAAGACCTTATTTTTTTGATTCAGATGAAATAAATTTCAGGCAAAATGGACTTTAAACGAGCCCAAAATTGAATTTCAAAAAAAAAATAGAGAGCCGATCTGGTTCAAACTGGTTCAGATAAATCGGCTTAGTAGATTGTCCGATTCGACCGCACCTAGCAGACCGACCCATTGATGCAACACTGATGATAGGCTGACGTCAGCATTTTTTGCGGTGCACGGTGGACCGTTTAGAGGGCATTTTGGGGATTTCACATGGAGAAGTGCGGTCCGATTGGCTGAAGAATGCGGTGGTCCATGCAACATTGGGCTCGCACATGGTCTATAGAGGGTAATTTGGGAATTTTGTCTGATCCGATAGGCGCCTTTCACTGGGATTTGATTAGACGGTCGAAACGCATGCGCTGACGAACGGCATCCGCAGCTCCCGATCGAGATCCAACGATTGAGATTCATCCCAACTATAAACTAAAGATCAAAAGCTTTTCTGTGCACGATCTGACGGCCCAAATTTGATCTTCAAGGCCGATCCGATGGTCCAAAAGAATTTTGACTTGATTTGAGATTTTAAGATGATTTTTGAGTGATTTTTGGACCGTTTGATCAACATCCAACGGTTAGAATTGATCTAGAATTCTTTTTGAGTTGTTTTGAGAGTTTTAAACCTAATTTTCAATAGAATTTCGATTGAAAATCCACCTCTCAGCCTATTAAAAGGTCTGTTGCCGAAGAAAAAAAGAAGAGAGAGAGGGGAGACAGTAAAAAAAAAAGGAAGAGAAAGAGAGGAGAGAGGTAGAAAGAGAAGAAAGATTTTTGAGAGAAAAGGAAGGAATTTTAATTTTTTTCTTTTCTTCTTCCGATAATCAGAATATTGATTAAGGAGCTTCTTTTCTTCTTCACCAAGTTCGCCACAATAAGAGTGATAGACAATCAATTTCAGTAATCAAACAGTCTAATTTTTTTATGCTTTTTATTTTATTTTCTATTTTTGAACTTGTTATCATGAACTAAATTTTCTTTTAGTAAGGCTAAGGTGTAGCCACTCTTTTGATGCAATATTCAGTATGATTTATTTTTAATTTTAAATTTTATTTATGAGGAGTATATAAATCTGATCTTAATGCTTTTAGATTACTGACCATCTTCTAATTGATCTGATGAACATAGATGTTATGGACCAAGTATATCTATGTTATTGCTTCTTGATTATATACCTTGTATTATGAATCAAATTAGAATTCATATGCATGCAAAAATTTTAGTGCACCTTGGATGCAGCGTATTTTAATTAGAGGGTTTCACAAAACTTAATGCATTAATATTTATTTAAATTACACCTGAACCAAAGGGTAATTAATAAATATTGATAGTTTTGCTATGCCTGGACCAAAGGGTAGTGAATAAATTAGGAG
Source organism: Cocos nucifera (assembly GCA_006176705.1). NCBI lineage: Eukaryota > Viridiplantae > Streptophyta > Magnoliopsida > Arecales > Arecaceae > Cocos > Cocos nucifera. The sequence goes on along the minus strand of QRFJ01003133.1, from coordinate 131,490 downwards.
ACTCCACCATCACATGAAATAAAATTAATCTAATAATCTGAATATTGTATTGACTGAGTTGGTGAACCCGATTGCCTTAGTAATACATTGCTCTTAAGTTTAAAACCCTAATAATTACACTCTCTCTATTTTTCTAAAATTTTTAATTATTTCTTTATTTTGTTCTTTAATCTCTTATTCTCATAAATCATTCTTCTAAATAAAGCATAGGAAAGAGCTTTTCAGTACTTATTTTTCAATCCTCTAGGGACGATACTCTACTCATTTACTTTATTACTCGATCGATTGGTGCACTTGCCATAGCTATAGATTAGCACACATCATCCTTCAACCTCGACTGGAGATAAGATCTCTTCCGAGCTTCAAAGTCTACGTCAATAGGAGATAAGATCTTTTTCAACCTCGATTGAAAATAAGATCTTCCTTAAGCTTCAACTTCAATGTCAACCTCGGCTGGAGATAAGATCTCCCCCGAGCTTCTACGTTAACAGGAGATAAGATCTCCTTCAACCTCGACTGGAGATAAGATCTCTCCCAAGCTTCAACTTCTACGTTAACAGGAGATAAGATCTCCTTCAACCTTGGTTGAAGATAAGATCTCCCTCTTGCTTTATAGTCTACATCAATAGGAGATACGATCTCCTTCAATCTCGACTGGAGATAAGATCTCCCCCGAGCTTCAACTTCAATGTCAACCTTGGCTGGAGATAAGATCTCCCCCAAGCTTCAACTTCAACGTCAACCTCAGATAGAGATAAGATCTCTCTCGAGCTTCAAAGTCTACGTCAATAGGAGATAAGATCTCCTTCAACCTCGGCTAGAGATAAGATCTCCCCGAGCTTCAACTTCAACGTCAACCTCGGTTGGAGATAAGATCTCCCCCGAGCTTCTACGTTAATAGGAGATAAGATCTCCTTCAACCTCGACTGAAGATAAGATCTTCCTCGAGCTTCAAAGTCTACGTCAATAGAAGATAAGATCTTCTTCAACCTTGACTGAAGATAAGATCTCCTCCGAGCTTCAACTTCAACATCAACCTTGGCTGAAGATAAGATCTCTCTTGAACTTCTATGTTAATAGAAGATAAGATCTTCTTGAACCTCGGTTAGAGATAAGATTTTCCTTGAGCTTCAAAGTCTACATCAATAAGAGATAAGATCTCCTTCAATCTCGACTGGAGATAAGATCTTCCTCGAGCTTCAACTTCTACGTCAATAGGAGATAAGATCTCCTTCATCCTCCTTCATCCTCGGTTGGAGATAAGATCTCCTCTGAGCTTCAAAGTCTACGTCAATAGAAGATAAGATCTCCTTCAACCTTGGCTGGAGATAAGATCTCCCTCGAGCTTCAACTTCAATATCAACCTCGACTGGAGATAAGATCTCCTCCGATCTTCTACGTTAATAGGAGATAAGATCTCCTTCAACCTCGACTGAAGATAAAATCTCCCCTGAGCTTCAAAGTCTACGTCAATAGAAGATAAGATCTCCTTCAACCTCGACTGGAGATAAAAACTCTTTCAAGCTTCAACTTTAACGTCAACCTTGGCTGAAGATAAGATCTCCCGATCTTCCTAAGTGTTAACAGGAGATAAATCTCCTTCAACCTCGGCTGGAGATAAAGATCTCCCCCAAGTTTCAGAGTCTACGTCAATAGGAGATAAGTTCTCCTTCAACCTCGACTAGAGATAAGATCTCCTCTAAGCTTCAACTTCAACATCAACCTCGATTGGAGATAAGATCACCCGAGCTTCAAAGTCTACGTCTATAGGGATAAGATCTTCTTCAATCTCGACTAGAGATAAGATCTCCTTCGAGCTTCAACGTCTATGTCAACAGGAGATAAGATCTTCTTCAACCTCGACTGAAGATAAGATCTTCCTTAAGCTTCGACATCTACGTCAACAGGAGATAAGATCTCCTTCAACCTCGGCTAGAGATAAGTTCTCTTCCGAGCTTCAAAGTCTACATCAATAGGAGATAAGATCTCTTTCAACTTCAACTTCAACTTCAACCTTGGCTGGAGACAAGATCTTCTCCGAGCTTCAACTTCAACCTCAATTGGAGACAAGACCTCCCCCAAGCTTCAACTTCAACCTCAGTCGGAGATAAGATCTCCCCCGAGCTTCAACCTCGATTGCAAACAAGACCTCACCCAAGCTTCAACTTCAATCTCGATCGAAGATAAGATCTCCCCCGAGCTTCAACTTGAACTAGTGTAGAGCCTAGAAGTGGACTTCGGCAATCATCTTTTTTGTACTCCCTTTCTTTGAATTTTGAACTCGAAAGTAGGAAGACTATTGTTGGGATAAATCCCGCTCCCACTGAAGTCCAGCCTGATGCTTAGCCTAATGCAACCAATAATCATGGAAGAGCTTCAATCTAGAATTCTTCCTCCAGCAGTCGAACCCCAGCCGATCTCCTTCAGTAGTCGAACTCGTTCAGTAGCCAAACTCCTTCAGTGACTGAACTCCTCTAGGAGCCGAACTCCTTCTGGACTTCTCCTTCAGTCGGATTTTTTTAAGGGCCGAACTCCTTCCAAACTTCTCCTTCAGTCCAGTGCCTCTAGGAGCCAAACTCTTTTCGAACTTCTTCTTCAGTCGAATTTTTATAGGAGTAGAACTCCTTCCGAATTTTTTCTTCAGTCCAGTGCCTCCAAGAGCCAAACTCCTTTCGAACTTCTCTTCAGTCGGACTCCTTTAGGAGCCAAACTTTTTTTGAATTTCCTCCTTCAGTCTAGTGCCTTCAGGACCGAACTTCTTCTAGACTTCTCCTTCGGTCAGACTCCTCCAGGAGCTAAACTCTTTTTGGACCTCTCCTTCAGTCAGATCCCTCCAGGAGCCAAACTCCTTGAGAATTTCTTCTTCTACCTCTGAACTCCTCTAGGAGCCAAACTACTTCTAGAATTCTCCTTTAGTCAGATTTCTTCAGAAGCCAAACTTCTTACGGACTTCTTCTTCAGTCTAGTGCCTCCAAGAGCCAAACTCCTTCCTGACTTCTTCTTCAGTCGGACTCCTTCAGGAGCCGACTCTTTCAAAATTTTCCTTCAGTTGGACTCCTTCAGGACCAAACTCCTTCCAAATTTTTTCTTCAGTCTAGTGCCTCCAAGAGTCGAACTCCTTTCGAACTTTTTCTTCAGTCAAATTTCTATAGGAGCAAACTCCTTCCAAATTTCTCCTTCAGTCTAGTGCCTCCAGGAGCCAAACTCCTTTCAGACCTCTCCTTCAGTCAAGATTTTAGGAGCCAAACTCCTTTCGAATTTTTTCTTCAGTCCAATGCCTTCAGAAGCCAAACTTCTTTCGAACTTCTCCTTCAGTCGGACTTTTTTAGGAGCCGAACTCCTTCTAGACTTCTTCTTCAGTCAGATTTCTATAGAAGCCAAACTCCTCCCAGATTTCTCCTTCAGTCGGACTTCTCTAGGAGCCAAACTCCTTCCAAATTTCTCCTTCAGTCAAATTCCTCCAATGGATTACTTTCAAATTTCAACTAGCATTCCTTTCGAATGATCTCCTTTAGCTGTATTCCCTTTAGGAGTTCGAACACCTCTGAAATTGATGTATGTCAAAGCTCTTCACCGATCAATGCCTGCTTCCTCTGAACTTCGACTATTAAATCTCAATGAATAGCCACTTCATGGCAACGAACACCACTCTCCATAACAAACTCTACGTGACCTCGAGCGACCCACTATCGGATGGTTATGACAAGCTCCGTCTATAAAAAAAGATCCTCTAGATATATTTTCTCTAAGCTCTCTTTTTCTTACCGAAACTCTGCTGAATTCTTATTTGAGCACTTTATTTTTGTTAGCCAGAAGAGCTGACTTGATCGTTGGAAGGTCCTACCGGAGTCACCACCACCGACTTTGGGTGGGACTTTATTTTGCAGGTCACCGACAGTGACCTCATTTTTCTCGACTCCAGCTCGATCCGGCGTCAACCAGATTTAGCACCAATAGGTACTATTTTAGAGAAAGTAGAGAAAATGTTCCTCGTAGGTAATAGGGTTCATGGTGATGATCCCAAAACTTATGATGAGGCAATATCGGATATTAACTCCGAGAAATGGTTAGAGGCAACGAAGTCAGAAATTGACTCAATACACTCAAACTAAGTCTGAATCTTGGTAGATCCACTAGAAGGTATAGTACCTATTGGGTGTAAATGGATCAACAAGAAAAATATTGGTGCAAATGGAAATGTGGAGACATTCAAAGCTAGATTAGTGGCAAAAGGGTATAGTCAGTGTGAAGAAATTGACTATTAGGATATCTTTTCGTCAATAGCCATGCTAAAATCTATCCACACATTACTTACTATTGCAGCCTATTTTAATTATGAAATATGAAAAATGGATGTAAAAATGACATTCTTAAATGGATACCTTAAGGAAGATATCTATATGGAACAGCCACTAGATTTCACATCAAGTGATGTAGATCACAAAGTATGCGAGCTGCAAAGGTCCATATATGGACTTAAGCAAGAATCTCGGAGCTGGAATACTCATTTTAATGATGTGATCAAATTATTTGATTTCATCAAGAATGAGGAGGAACCATGTATTTTTAAAAAGGTTAGTGAGAGTGCTATTGTCTTCCTCGTACTGTACGTAGATGATATCCTTCTTATTGGAAATGATATTTCCATGTTGACCATAGTTAAAATATGGTTATCTAAAAAATTTTTCATGAAAGACCTAGGAGAAGCATCCTTTATTCTAGAAATTAAGATCTATAGAGATAGACCAAATAGGATGCTAGGTCTTTCACAGAAAATGTACATAGAGGAAGTGCTAAAGAGGTTTAGCATGGCAAACTCTAAGAGGGGATTGGTATCCTTCAGACATGGCATTCATCTCTCTAAGAAAATGTGTCCCAGCACACCTGAGGAGATTGAACTCATGAGCAAGATCCCTTATGCTTCTGCAATAGAAAGCCTCATGTATGCCATGTTATGTACACGACCTGATATAGCCCATGCTATGAGTGTCACGAGCAAATATCAGTCGAATCCAGGTGAAGAATACTAGACTTCTATGAAATGTGTCCTTAAGTACTTAAGAAGAACTAAGGATATGATGTTGATCTTTGGTAATGGAAAACTTCAAGTCCAGGGATATACAGACTCGAATTTTATGTCCGATATAGATGATCGAAAGTCGACATCTAGGAGTCTGTTTGTGTGTAATGGTGGTGCTGTCAGTTAGAAGAGTTTCAAACAGATAGTGATAGCAGATTCCACCATGAAAGTAGAGTACATCGTTGTGTTAGAAGCTGCGAAGGAGGCATTCTGGTATAAGAAGTTTGCCATAAAGATTGGGGTGATGCCATCGGATGCCATTCCTCTATACTACGATAATAATAGTGCCATAGCCCTTGCTAAGGAGTCGAGGTCTCATCAGAAATTTAAGCATATCGAGTAGCGAAACCACCTCATCCGCGATTATCTTGAGAATGGTTATGTCGAGGTCAAGAGAGTTGACTCCACAGACAATGTGGCAGAATCCACATACAAAGCCGTTGGGCCAGCAAAAGATTGAAGTCGACCTTGAGAAGATGGGACTTAGATTCATAGCCAATTGGCTTTAGATCAAGTGGGAGTTTGTCAGATATGTATGCCCTAGAAGTCAGATTGATTGACACTTGTAATACACTTCTAAGGGCAAAATTATAATTTTAACTATAAAAAATAAAATAGATTATTTTCTATCATAGTGTGTATTTCAATGTGTCTGTGATACATCCCTTGAGTTAATGGTAATGATAGTTCATATTTTCAAGAGTTGAAAATTTAAGGCATAAATTTTTATTATTAACTCATAAAATGCTCCTGACCATAGGATCATCATGAGGATGGTGATTGATCCGAAAGGTTGGTGTATGATCACTTCTTTTGGATAGATGAGTCTTGAGTCTATGGTGTAGATATACCAGAGTGAGAGTACAGGTACTTATTAGAGAATGAGGGCACTAAGCATGACCACCTCGAGCAGTCATTAGGAGGTCTACCTTCTCATCGATGATTGGCTCGAAGCTACAGTGGTGTGTCTGGTTCTTTGATCTGAGGTGCATCGATAGTTCATCTTGAGGGTGTTATAGTTTGACTACACAATAACTTGATCTTCCAACCATTCAGAATCCTAAGGTGTATGTTGGCTATAGCATATTTATTGTAGGAATTGGATTACACCAATAAGAGATCTATCTACCTCTGTAGATGAAGAGTAGCCTTATGATGATCATGAGAATCAAGTCCATAAGCCCATGGCCATGGCAGAGTGAAATAATAGAAAGAGTTTCTATTAGGATTTTCACATTGAACTTGAATTGAATGATTAATTCATATGACGAAAATTAGAGTTTGATGAGATCACCTTAACCCTAATCCGATCAGGGCTCAAGATAGAGGAACTTAATCACATAGATAACTGCATTGAGAGGTTTGCTTTTAGTTCTAATGGGTTGCCACCATATGCTGCTAGGTGTCACTGATAAATTTTGGGAGCAACTAGAATGATTTGGATGATTGATCATACTAGTTGTCCGAATCAAAAAAGTTCTGATCCATCGGAAGATGTTTCAATGATGTCGATGATAAAGATCGTGACATATCCCATTACCATATGAAACTGAATCTAACTAGATCACACAAACTAGGGTTTGGATCTGGATATCATCAATTGGATTAATCCAGTTTAATTGATTTGAATAAGATTCAATTTAGGTTCAAGAAAATCGTGCTAGCACATGATTGAGCCTAATGTTCTCCTTTAACAATCATTAAAGCTTGTCTCGACTGAGCCAAATGTATTTGCGCTTACTCAAAAATCTTTACTTGGTCTGACTGAAGCTTGTCCAGGTCAAAAAAAGATTTTCTTAATTTATGAGATAAATTTGAGACAATACATATCATTTTTCATCATCTGCTAAATCTTATCTTCAAACATTGGTCAAACGTTGACCCTAGACACTTAAACATCTGTCCATGTGTCATGCACCCATAGGAGAGAACTTGGAGACTTGTCCTCCTACTAAATAGTAGAGGCATGCACCCCATGAGGATAGAAGATGGAGTCCCATACAGATGGGACTCCAGTTGCTTCAGGGAATCAAACTAGGTGGCGCCAAGAAGACTTGTTTGATCCAATCTTGGCACCACCTAAAGAGAGTTTTGAGGGACTCTAATCTGATTAGATCAGATGATATCATCCCATCAATCAGATTTAGATTTGATTGCACAAAGGGTCATGATTGATCAGGATGATGTGGCACTGCATGGCGCAGTAGGGTCTATATAAACCTTGGTTATGCCTAGAATTCAAGGATTCTACCTTTAGCCCATACCACATAGCCCCTCTCTCTCCTTCTCCATGCCACCCTCTAGTCTTGTCTCTCCTCTCCATGCCCAAGGGACTTTGGGCATGAAGAAGGTGCGATCCAAGTAAGTGAAAGGCACCAGGAAAGGAAGAAGGCAGCACTGCTGCAAGAGACAATGACTGTTCTTCAAAAGCCATTTTGAAGATCTTCAAGATCAGATCCAGATCTAATTTTTGGAGGATTGATTGAGAAAGAGAATATCTTCAGATCCTATCCGAGTGGATACTGGTAGAGGCCAGGACTTGCATGGCTACATCCAGAACCTCAGGCAAGCATCAAGATCATCATAGGATAATTGAATTATCCAAAATAAAGGTATAATTAAATTAGATTTAATTTTAATTTTATTTTTATTATCAGATGAATAAGATTAGATCTAAGAAGTCTCAGATCTAATTAGGATCTTAGAGTAAAATTTTTGAAATATCCTTTCTGATCCAATCAGATCTAAATGAACCTGATTCAAAAAATAGGTTTTTTCCTTCACTGATATCTGGCCAGACCATCGAAGAGATATATCGTCGGATTACCAATTCAACCCAATTAATAGTTTGAGTGTTAGCCATAGAAATTTTTAGAGATCTTCTTTTGCCAAGTCCCCACTTTACTCTCTAAATTCTCTAACTTGATGTGAGCTAGATTTTATTATCTTTCTTGCAATTTAGTTCCCTTTTTATCCACTTTTCTTTTTTTTTTTTTAGATTCTTTCATCCCCACCATTTGACGTGAACCACAATACTTACTTAGACGAAGGGGCTTGGTTACTCAGCGAGATAATGCTAAAGCTCTTTTTAATTCATACTGCCCATGTTTTTTGCATGAACCACAATACTTAGACAAAAAGGCCCGGTAACTCGGTGAAAAACTAGTGTTTATTGTTTTTTTTTCATAAATAGATTTTAAGGGATACTTTTGCATAGTTTGACCTTTCCGTCCAACTCTCATGATGTAGATTCTTTATTGAGATCAGTAAGAAGAGGATTTTAGAATCACTCTTAAAATTTAGTCTGATCTAAACTCTTCCATTTATTAAATTTTCTTACTAATTTATTTCTTAATATCTCTAAAATTTTCAAGATTGTTAATCACTCATTGATTAGGATGCCTAATCAACTCTTAATCAAAATAAAGTTCGGATATATAAAGCTATTTTTTTTTTCTAAATCATATATGAGGACTCATAAATTTTAAAAGTTAGTTATTCTCTCCTCAACTTGATTTCCATTATCCTCAATGGAAGAAAAAAAATAAAAATATTTATCAAGGAGGGGTACTATCTGATTTATTATTTGCAGATCCTTCATAATATTCCATCAGGTTCATATAGGATGTTTGATGTACTCCCCCCAACTTAAGCTGATCGTCTTTATTGGTTTCCTATAAAAAGATAAAACTAGAAAAACTTAAAATTTGAAAAATAAAATGATGGGTTGCCTCCCAACAAGTGCTATGTTTAAGGTCTTCAGCCAGACAAGGCGACTCTGCCTATCCAGTGTCAAAAATTAGATTGATAAATTCCAATCATTTTGGATTGCCAATCTCAGGAAGATGGCTTACTATCCCATTATTTATGAATTTTAGTAATTTCTTGTCAATCTTTAGAAAGTAACTCACAACCTCATTCTTAGTCAGTTTTATTTTTTTGATTTTAAAAAAATAATTTATGAACCCATTTATAGACCCTTATTTATTGAGAATTTCTTCTATTTGTTTTTCTAATATGCTCACAAATTGAATTATTGAGGTAAGGGTTGCGGTCGATGTAATGGGTTCTGGAAGAATGTCAACTGGTTCTAAACATGCATACTTTGTTGTGACCAAGGGAGGATTCAGTTCTAAAGAAGGTGGTGATTCTAGAGAAAAAGCTATTGGAGCTGGTATTATTTCATATTTCTCAACCCCTAGGGTAGTGGTGCTAAAATTGGATGGCTCTAATAATGTATTCATATTTTCAGCACTCCCATCTATATTAAAATTGTCTACCCCAAAAGGATCTAAACATGTATGCACCGGCTTTTGAGAAATAATTCTAAGGATAGCTTTCTTTATTTCATCTTTAGCTACATCCACCACAAAATAGTTTTTAGTTTGTATATTAGGTTAATCTATAAGGATTTCATGCACATTGGAGCTCTCAGTTATATATTACTTTCTGGGCTGACCAGATAATTCTTCCTCCTCCCAACTATTAAATGCAACAGTAAGCTAACTAAGTTGAGTTTCTATCTTGGTTATAGATTGAGTATAAGTTTCTAACATGTGTAAAATATTCTCTTTAAATGTTGAACTATAAGCACTTGAAGAGGGTTTCTGAATATTTTGATATTGGTACGCCATATAAGTTTCCTTCGAATAACCAGGTTCATAAATAGTTGCTAGTTATGATGTCTTATAAAAATTTGAATAGTTTTCCCAACTTAGACTATAGGTGTTAAAGTAAGGGTTATAATAATTGGTCTGAGTTAGGGTTGGGTAAGTCTGCTCATATACAAATTTTCAAGATCGATATATAGCTGGACATTCACTAACTAGGTGGTTGGGACTCGAACATATGTCACACACTTGCAAGGATGAGGTAGGAGAATGTCTCATATTCAATAGATAGTCAAGTTTTTGGGATAACTCATTTACCTTATTATGGATATTTGTAGAGTTTTCAGCCTCATAGATTCCACCACTATTAGTTCCATACATGGGTATATAGGGGTCATAAGTATAAGAAGAAGGGATAAAGTATTCCTCCAATTGGCAAAAGAATCCAAGTATAATTCTAGGTTTGTCAGCTCTAACGATTTATTTAATTTCAGGATTCAAGGGTTGAATTTCAGATCGTGATAAACGATACCCAAATAAATACCCCATAATTATACCTTAGAGCAAACACAAAAAGATATTATTCTTTTTTTTAGAATTTTTTTTTAAAGAGAGAAAAAGATGCAAGAAATTCTAAAAATGAAAACCTAGGGAGTCCTAAATCTAAAAAATAGATGAGAGGAGTTTTATTTAGTTTAATATTTGTGGGTTAGCAAATAAAGTTATACAATCAATCCTAGCTAAGGATCACTCTAAATCTAGACAGCTTCTAACTGCTAAGGTCACTTTCAATCCCTTCAGGTAAAGAATTAGCCACTCAACTGGCCAGGTAAGTGTAAAATCAATGGGAGTCCTCTTGTTGCTTGCCTTAGATATCAATTGTGCTTGGCCAAGTAAGCTAATGGAACCAATTAAGTAACCACCTTCTTTAAGAACCAGTCATCCCTGAACCACTTGCCTTAGACACCAGTCAAACTGAATAAACCTAACCCGATCCAACTTTTAGGATTTCTTGTCCTAATAAGCTCGAGTATCCTTAGGGGCCAATATCTAATTGATTTTAAAAATTAAAGGCTTGGATTAATGCAATATGAAGGTTGGTTGTTTGTGGGCTAAGGAAGGATAATCAAATCCCCATCTTATCTTATTTAATTAGATTTAGCGCCTTTAAAGTATCTTATGAAGATGAGATGTAAAAAATCAAGATGTCCAAGTAAAGTGAAACATGCAAATTTAAATTAATTAGGTTTACTTATTAGGTTTTGTGATTAAGTCTTTAATTCCTAAACAACTTATGTGGTGTTGGTGAAATTTCTTTTTTTATTTTTATTTTTTATTACTTTTTATATTTATATTTTTATTTTTTTATTTTGAATTTTTTTAATTATTTAAAGCAACTAAGTCACGATCTCCGACAATGGCATCAAAATTTGATCACTGTCATGGGGGGCCAAAAATAAAACCTAACTCAAACTATATAGATAGGATGAATCAGGATCGAATCCATAGAGATCATGTTAATTTTGTTTAAATTATAAATTAAAAGTGATTAAGATTAATTAAAAGTTAATTAATTAAAAAGGCTACTTAAATTAATTAAGAAAGCAAATTAAATAGCAAATTAATTAAAGAAAAGTTGCAGGTATGGAGATGGATTCTCAGGATCTCAATTGGTTACTTATTTGATAGTTGGTATTCCTTTTTATATACTTTAATTGATATCTAATCAATAAAGATATAATCTATTTTAGAGAGCATAGTCTGTACCCTTAGATCACAGTCCATCCCTTAAAGTTATAAGCTAGTCTAAATTGATTTAAATATAAGAAGAAAAGAATTAATCTCAATATAATTTATCCCAAAAGCATGAATGGTACCCATAGATCATGGCTCATCCCAAGGGTAATAAACTATTCCAAATTAATTACAAAAAAATAAAGACATAAAAATATTTAAACTAAAAATAGTCTTTATTGCATACTAAAAAGAAATATAAAAGATAAGAAATAGAAAACACCATCAAAATAAGATCATAATGATCTCCTGAGAAAGAGAGGATCAGCCAGACATCGAGGAGCTTCTCACTGAAATCTTCATCCTAAAGCCTTACTGAAGAATCCAGGCTGTAGCAGGTAATAGAAATTCAGAACAGGAGAGAAGTTTTGGTGGAGATGCAGGCTTTGGTGCTGGTTTGATGAAGGAAGAAGAGAAAAGATTAAAGAAAGAAGAGCTTGAGAGAGAGAATTAGGGAGAGAGAGAAATTTTGGTGAAAAGAGGGCTTTGGAGAGTTTAGGAGGGCCAATCCCCCAAGGGGAGGCCTATGAGGGCTTATGCGAGCTTTAGGGAGGTTTCTATAGAGAGAAATGGAGAGAAATTGGGTTAAAATTGGAGAAAAAACTAAAGAAATCGAGTCTGTATTGGATTTTGCTCCTTGAAATAATTTTCTACCATCAGATCGGGTCTCAATGGTTCAAATTTGATTGAAATCGGCCTTTTGTAGCATAAATAGGATTCCAATTAAATTTTAGCCATTTGATCAGTGAATTGGATAAATTTGGACCATTGGATGGTGCCCTGATCTCTTTGATCAAGTCGGAAATGGTTTTGGATCGTCGGATCTCAGGCAGGATGGATGGCTGCCATCCGATCGCATATGTGCTATAGCTGTAGACCATTGCGAACTGGGTGCATAGAAGACTTGGGCCAATCAGCACACGTTATGCCATCAAAAATGACCTTTCTACCACTGTAAGCCGCAACATATTCTCTATAAACCCTTTAAGGGTCTTGGTCTGCCACGTGGTAGCCACTGATTGGATCCTCCTGCTAAGCTGGTTAGTTTGCGACAGGAACCATGGACCGAGCTACTGGTCCACTATGCACCAGCCTATTTATTTATTTATTTATTTATTCTTTTATTTAAAACTTTTGAGCTTTATAACCTTTTCATTTTAGCTCTGATTTGAGTGAAATTTATTCTATTGCGACCCATAAATCAAGCTCTTTTATCCATGATCTTCTTTTCTACAAAAGATAAATAAAAATATTAATTCTTAAGAAATAAGGATAAACTAATTAATAAATTAATACTTTTATACATATATTTTATATGTTCATCAAGATCCAGTGAACCTTCAAGCCAAGATTGATTGTCTTCAGGGGAAGATCATTGAGGCTATGCACCTCGTGGAGGAGAAGGTGGTGGAAAACAAGAATCTCCGAGGAGTGCTTCGGAAGGAGGAGCTCATCTCGATCGAGCTCAAGGCCGCATTGGCCCTGAAGGTGGAGAAAAAGAAGGAGGTCGAGATCAAGATCACCAAGCTGGAAGTTAGAATATCAAAGTCTATTTTGGAGGTGGTAGCCCGAGCCATGGAGGAGTTCAAGGCCTCCTCCGAAATGAAGGACTAAAATATCGCATTCGACCAGAAGGCATTCATAAAGGGCTTCGAGCTCTATGAAGGTAGGGTGGCCTAAAAGTTTTCTAGGCTTGATCTCAGCTTCCTAGAAAAGGAGTCCGATGAAGAAGCAGGGTCGTCCAGTGCTGCAGCCGACCCCTCCCTCATTGAAGTGGTCTCCGAATCCTCTGAGCCTGCTATCGAGGTGCCCGACCCCATGCAGGAGCTCGAGGTTATCTTTGAAGTACCAATCGAACCTGTTCCCAAGCCTGTGGCTACCCCTAGAGTGCCGAGCTCCTCTGTTGCTTCCCCTTCAGAGGTCGAGGGCCTTTAGTAGTTATATTTTCTTTTTTGCTTTATCCTATACTTGAAAAAATTTTAATTAATGAAAGTAGAACTTCTTTCAATCAATAGCTTAGAGTGCTTTTTGTGCGTTGGATGCAGTCCCCCATTGATGCCGAGTTGCTACCTCAAGGAATTTCTTTAAAATTGATAGTTAGAAATTTGAAGAAGGAAGTTCACCACTTGAGAAAGAAATTAAAAAAGCCTGAAGATGAACTTAAAAAATCTAGAAAGAACATGTTGGAGGCGACAATTGTGGTTACTCGCCTTCGTAAGCCGCATATGAAAGATTTTGCGACCTTTGCCATCAAGAAGGGCAGCTTCGAGAGAGAGTTAGTGGAGCTCAAGAAAAGTGCCAGCGATAAGTCTTGGATGTTAACAGCGAAGGTCGGCTCCCTTGAAGTTAAACTCCAAGCGGCAAAGGAGAAGATTAAGTTATTAAAGGGGAGTTTACCATGGTCTTTTGATAAGGCACGATATAAGTGGGATTAGTCGAAGAAGTTCTCCGTACTTCAGAAGTAGTTCCATGATGCTGAGCTCACTTATGATACCTATCAGCTGGGTTGGAGCGAGAAGATATCCAAGCTTGAGCAAAAGCTTCATGCTGCTAATGGCGAGGTGACCCAACTCCAAAAATAACTCGATGACAGTCATCAATCCGATGTGAGCAGGGGATCAGAGTAGGTTGCCTCCTTGATGAGGACTCTGGGCGAGTGCTCAGAAGCAATTGGGAGGGAGAAGGTTGAGGTTCAATGGCTGAAGATTTAGCTATCGTGCGAGCAGCAAGCCGTTAAGGATGTCGAGGTTGAGTATGAAGTTCTAAGAAAGCAGTGGCAAAAGCTTGAAGCCAAATTTGGACACATTAATAGAATGTATATTGATGGCTTATACAAAAAGAGAGAGCTTAAGGAGGAGATCCTTAGATTAAAGCAAGCCCTGGTGATGGCTGGGGTCGATAGCCCAAAATCTGAGTAGTTCGGTCCATCTTAGGACTTTGATCTTTTTCCCTTCTTCTTTCTTTTCATGTAATCGATCTCGCCGACTTTTATCTTACTTGTAATGAACTTGTATTCTCGCCTAATCGATCTTGCCGACCTTTATCTTGCTTGTAACGAACTTAATATTTGCAATAAAATGGTATCCTTTTCGTTATTGTCTTATACGGATTTGACATTGGTTAATGGCTCCACTTTCTTCATCTTGTTTTTCTTTGCTTTGTCTTCTAATGAGATACTTGTTGTGGATGCCGAGCTGGGGTCCCTTCTGCAAACTTGGGCAGGGCTCCCCCATTCATATTTGACGTAGCCGCAGGGGGTATATATAAGGTTCGCTGGTATGGCTTTTTTCTTTCCTTCATTTTAGATTAATGAGGCCTTGGCCTTCCTCATGATAGGACGAGGTTCTCTTCTATTCCTTATGTGATCGTAAGGATATGTTAGGATCGTTGGAGGGGTCTCTCCCCTCATCTTATCTTGGTTTAACGAGGCCTTCGACTTCTTTCACATTCGGATGAGGTTTTCCTCCTATTCCTAACATGATCATAGGGGCATATTAGGATAGCTGGAAGGGCCTCTTTCCTCATCTTGTCTTAGATTAACAAGGTCTTTGGCTTTGCTCACGTTAGGATGAGGTTCTCCTCCTATTCCTAACATAGCTATAGGGATACATTAGGACTACTAAAAGGGCCTGTCCTCTCATTTCATCTTAGATTAATGAGGCCTTCGGCTTTGCTCATATTAACGTGGCTGTAGGGGCACATTAGGACTGCTGAAAGGACCTCTCTCCTCATCCCGTCTTAGATTAATGAGGCCTTCGACTTTGCCCATATTAGGATGATGTTCTCCTTCTGTTCCTAACATGGCTGTAGGGGCACATTAGGGCCACTGGAAGGGCTTCTTCTCTCATCTAGTCTTAGATTAATGAGGCCTTTAATTTTGCTCACGTTAGGATGCGGTTTTCCTCCTATTCCTAACGAGATCTTCGACTTTGCTCATGTTAGGATGAGGTTCTCCTCCTATTCTTAATATGATTGTTGGAGCACATTAGGGCTGCTAGAAGAGCCTCTCCCCTCATCTCATCTTAGATTAGCAAGGCCTTTGGCTTTGCTCATGTTAGGACGAGATTCTCCTCCTATTCCTAACGTAGCTATCTTCGTTGCATGGTTAAGTTCAAAAAGTCATTTTCCACCATTATAGATTTGTAACAAGGATTGGGATGTTAGAGTAGAGGGATTTTGTTATGATCAAGTCATCGATAATACATCTGTAAGTTTTTCGAGTTCCTCGATTGGGGTAGATCGGCTCCTCCGAGCTCCTTCAAGTAATATGTCCCAGGCCTTTCTTGATCTCGTAGGGTCCCTCCCAATTTGGGATGAGCTTTCCCTGATTTTGAGGCTGAAAAATGGCTGCTCATCGAAGTACTAAGTTTTCTACTCTGAATACTGTCTTTGACTCTGGAATTATAGTATCGGGCTACCCTTCGCCTGTACACAGCCATCCGAACTTGGGTCGTCTGTCAATTTTCCTCCAGCAGGTTGAGGTTAGCTCTGAGATTTTGTGAATTGCATTGCTTATTGAAGGCCATGACTCATGCCAATGAGAGTTTGAGCTCGATTGGGATAACCACCTCCATTTCGAAGGCCAAGGTGAACGGTGTTTCTCTAGTTGGTAGTCTTTGAGTAGTTTGGTACGCCCAGAGTACATGGTAGAGTTCATCCACCCAAGTTCTTCTTTTTCTTTTAAGCCTTGCCTTAATACCCTGCAATAAGGTCCAATTGGTTATCTCTTCTTCACCATTAGCTTGCAGATGGACCACCGATGTGAAATTATAGGAGATGTTCAAATCCTCGTAGAACTCAGCAAACTTTATCCCTGCAAACTATCACCCATTATCTATTATTAGGGTTCAGGACAAGCTGAACCTACAAACAATCGACTTTCAGATAAAGTCTTGTACTTTGGCTTTAGTAATTTTTGCTAAGGGTTTGGCCTTGACCCATTTGGTGAAGTAGTCGATCGCTGCTAAGAAAAATTTTTGTTGTCTAGATGCCATCAAAAAGGTGCCAAGTATATCCATCCTCTATTATGCAAATGGCCAAGGAGCACTTCGGGGTGTAAGCTCGAAGGCTGGTTACCTTTGTATATTTGCATTTCTTTGGCAGCGGTCACACCTTTTAACATATTCAACACAATCATGATGCATAGTCGGCTAATAATACCCTTATCAAAGTAGCTTATGAGATTGGGATCTGGCATCCAGATGGCTCCCATAGATTTCTTCATGCACTTTCCACAGTGCAAAGTCAGCTTTAGAAGGTCGGAGATATTTCAAAAGTGGCAAGGAGTATGATCTCTTATACAGCTTACCCTCATATAGAATATACTGGGAGGCTTGGTTTCTTAGCTTTCGAGCTTCTTTTAGATTATAGAAAAGTGTCCCATCTTTGAGATAAGCGACCAACGGATCGATCTAATAGGGCTCATGGTCGATCTGCATTATAGACAGTGGCTCTTTCATACTCAGGCATTTCAACACTTCAAAGTATACTTCTTTGGAAAGTTCATTGGGGGCAAGTGTGGCTAGCTTGGATAGGAGATTAGCTCTGGTATTCTTTAACCTTGGAATTTGCTGAATGCCAAAGCTATTGAAGGCTGAGCTTGGGCTCTTTACTTTCTCAAGATATCTTAACATACTTTTCTCCCAAGCTTCATAACATCCATCGACTTGTCCGACTAGCAGTTGAAAATCACTGTACACTTGGAGAAGGTCTGCTTCCAACTCCTTGGCTATCCTTAGTTCTGCTATCAGAGCTTCATATTTGAGCCCATTGTTCATTGTAGAAAACTCAAAGCATAGTATATATTTGGCGATGACCCCTTCCAGATTGATCAGGATCAGTCTAGCACCTAAAGCATTGGAAGAGCCATCCATATACAATGCCTAGAAACCTTTGAGAAGGTTTGCTCTTTCTTCGAGGGAGCTCAACTACAACCATGAAATGCTGGTCTCATTTTGTTCAAGTTTGGCATCATCCAGGATCGTGCATTCGACTATAAAATCGACCAGTATCTAAGCTTTGATTGACGGTCGAGGTTGATAGTTGATGTTGAACTCTGTCAGCTCAATAGCCTACTTTGCTATTCTTTTTGAGGCATCTATTTGATGAAGAACTGCCTTAATTGGTTGATCAGTGAGGGATGTTATGGTACACCCCTGGAAGTAGGGCCGAAGTCTACTAGCTACAATCAGAAGAGCGTAAGTTAATTTTTTTAATTTAGTATATCTGATCTCAACATCTCTCAAGACTCGACTCATGTAATAGATCAACCATTGCACTTTTGCCTCTTCCTTGACCAGGACCGCTACCAGGGCTATAGGAGAGACCGCTAGGTATAGGAATAATGCTTCTCCAGGCTCGGGCTTTGCTAATAGTGGGAGTGAACTGATGTAGCTCGAGTTCTTCGAATGCTTGTTGGCACTCTGCCATCCAATAGAAGTTCTTTGGTTGCTTGAGGACCTAGAAGAAGGGCATACACCACTGGGCCAACTTCAAGATAAAGTGGTTTAAGAATGCCACCTTCTCGATCAGGAGTTGGACCTCCTTTATTGATTTTGGAGCAGTCATCTCCTGGATGGTCTGGATCTTCTTCGGATTAGCTTTGATCCCCCACCTCGAGACCATGAACCCCAAGAATTTTCTTAAGGTCACTCCGAAGGCGCATTTAGTCAGGTTCAACTTCATCTTGTATATTCGAAGGGCGCTGAAGGTTTTTTCAAGATCGACAATGTGATTGGATAAGGTTTGGCTCTTGACAAGCATATCGTCCACATAGACTTTCATGTTGTGGCCGATCTGCTCCTTGAAGATCTTATTGACCAGGCATTGATAGGTTGCACCTATATTTTTAAGCCCAAAGGACGTGATCCTATAATAATAAAGACTACAATCAGTAATAAAAGTAGTTTTATTCTCATCCTCTGGTGCCATCCGAATTTGATTGTAGCTGAAGAAGGCATTCATGAAGGTGAGGAGCTCATGGCCCAAGGTTGCATCCACCAGCTGATCAATTCTGGATAGTGGGTAGCTGTCCTTTGGGCAGGCCTTGTTCAACTTCTTGAAGTTGATACACATTCTCCACTTACCATTGGCCTTCTTGACTAGGACCACATTAGAGATCCATCTCAGGTAGTGGACTTCTTGAATGAACTCAGCTTTGAGGAGGTTATCCACTTCCTCCGCTATTGCCTTCTACCTTTTTGGTGCATGGCCCCGAATTTTTTCTTTCATTGGCCTATACTTAGGATCGACGTCCAACCAATGTTCCATAACTTTGGCATCAATTCTTGGCATGTCTGCTGGAACCCAGGCAAAGACATCAGCATTCTTCCACAAGAAGGCAATGAGCTATTCTCAGACTTCATCTCTCAAGTTGGAGCCGATCTGCACCGTATGCTCCATGCTTCCATTATTCAGAGGGATGGTTACAATATCTTTCATGGGCTCACCCTGCTCCTCAGTAAGATCATCGTGGACATCTAGCACATCAACTGGGCAAGGGTCAGGATGGCTTCCCTTTTGTAAGGTGATGGAGTAATAGTGCCATGCCAAGGCATGATCTTTCCTGATCTTCTCGATTCCACAGCTTGTCAGAAACTTCACTTTCAAGTAGTAGGTCGACACCAAAGCCTGAAATGCATTTAGACCTGATCGATCAAGAATTGCATTGTAGGCTGATGGGACCTTCACTACCAAAAAGTCGACCTATGCTTTGGTTCACTTTGGGTATTGCCCCGCAACCATAGTTAGTATTATTATTCCTTCAACTGGCACAGCATCGCCAGTGAAGCCCACCAATGGAGAGTTCATAGGTTCCAGATGGTTATCGGGTACAGACATTTTAGTAAAAGCATCACAAAATAAGATAACAATAGAGCTTCCATTATCTACTAAAATGCAGCGTACATCATAGTCAGTAATATTTAAAGAGATTACAACTATGTCGTTGTGCGGGAACTGAACTCCTTGTGCATCTTCATCAGTGAAAGCTATGGGCTCCTCAATTCTCCTCCTTTTAGCTGACCCATAAACCCATCGACCTCCTTCCACCGAAGTCCCCTAAAGATGGCATTGATGATGCTGAGAGATGGTCGATCTCCTGGTTGCTCCTCCCTCGATGGCTCTGGTTGCGATAGCTTCCTTGGTCAATCTTCCCTCGCCTCTGATTGGCATCTCAAAAATTGGCCCAACCGATCCCGCCTGACGAGCTCCTCGATCTCATCTTGGAGCTAAATGCATTCTTCAGTATCGTGACTGTGGTCACGATGGTAGAGATAATACTTATTGGGATTGCACTTGCCATGATGAGTATGCATCCTCTTCGGCCTTGGTAGCTGCTTCTTGATCTCCATTAGCATGAGCTTTTGGAGCATTGAGGGGGGCATAATTATGAAACCTTCTAGTGAGAGAACCTCTATGCACCCTTCTATCAAGGCTTCTTTGATGACGATCTCGAGGGAGAGTTCAGGCTCACCTGCGCTTAGGGGGAGTCCGCTAGCGTGGTCAAATTTTATTTGGCTTTTCTTCAACTATGGGCTTGCTAGATTCGCTTGTCTGCTACTCTCTTATAATTTTCTCATCATTTAGTTTGAAGGCCTCCTCAACTCGGGCATAACCTTCAGCCCGAGCTAGGAAATCAGCAAAATTCTTGGGATACTTCTTCTCTAGGGAGAATAGCAAATTATTCTTCTGAAGGCTGCCCTTAAGCACGACCATGGCAACTGACTTGTCCAAATTTTAGACCTCTAGTGCAGTGGCGCTGAAGCGATTGAAATAAGCTTGGATGGTCACCCCTTCCTACTATTTGATGTTGATGAGGAAATTCGAGCCTCATCTTGGATGTCGACTGCTAACAAAATGGGCCGTAAATTGATGGCTTATTTGGTCAAAAGAGAAGATCGTACCCAATTTTAGCACCAAGTACTAGTTTTCTGCTACTTTCTATTACCGTTCACAACATCCCAGGCATCACCTAGCCTTGATACCAAATTATAGACCCATAATATCACTCGAACGCTAATCATCCTTGACATCACAAGCCTCGATACCATGTTACGAAAGTTTTTGATCTTTAGCACAGACCTGAAGAAACCTGTGACGTTCTTTATGGGCAGCAAACTATAGATCCAATATCTAGATCTATGCTAGGGCACCTCCCTCCTTGGGCTTGAGGGAGGTGCTCTCTCTCTCTAGGGCTTCTTTAAGAACCTAGGGCAACTACACTAGAGAGAAGAGAAGAAGAGAGAATTGAGGGAGAAAAGGTCTATATTCCATGGCATAATGAAACCCTAATACAACCTATGTATTTATACATAGCCATTAGGCCCGACCAAAAAACTCCCCGGCTAACCCAATACATGAAAGCACTCATCGAGCCAATGTACACCCATGTCTTTCATGCTCTCATCATCTAGATCTAGACTCGATCTATACATGAGTTAGCCTGCTTAAGACCTCTCAAACCAGGCCTTATGAACCCTAGGATCAACCTAGACCCTTGCCCAAAATAGACCCTTGAATAACTTTATCCACACACTAAGCCGGCTCAGTCTCAGCACCGAGCCGGCTAAGTTCTACTAGGTCGGCTCAGTCTAAAACTGAACCAGCCCAGTTCTGTGCCATGTCAGTAGTCCTGAATGTGCAACTCTTTATTTTGCCTGTGCATCGAGACTTAGCTGACTTAATTTTGGACTAAGCCGGCTAACCTGCAGAAAATCTACTTTCTATAGTCTTAATTCCCTAGCTTTGGTTCCTTGCTTCATCTTGAATTCCAAATCTCTGAAGCACCAACCAAGCCCCTAGAATCCTTGGAGCCAACACCCTGACTCCTCCCATGGCCTCTCAAGGCTTGGGAGCACCATAAATCCTCATAATCTCCACCTTGGTGCTCCTAAGCCTTGGCAAACCCCTCGATAATGACCTCCTGCATGATCCCACTATCCCTGTGCACTCGACAATCCCTTGTGCAATCATCGCCTCCATCAATCTTCTTCAACTATTGTGCACCCTTGAGGCCTTTGGGATGACTGCCTCCACTGCTGAAGACTTTGGCTTGCACCTCTGTACCACCCTAGAATTATAGGATTTCTTCTGCTTAGCAGCTGCATCACTTTTTTTGGACTTTCCTGGAGAACCGGCAACGTTCCTATATCGGCACTCACTACAAATCCTAACATGGTCTCCTTAGAAATACGTTTATCCTCCTGCACATGCCGCTCCATCTAAAACTTTGCATCACCAACGTTGGTGCTAGGATATCGATCCTCCCACACCCCTCTGCTTTGAACTCATATCAAATTTCTCTCCAATTATGAAGCCACCTCTCCAGAGCTCCACCTATATCTGAAGTTCATCTGATGCTGCAGAAGCCAACTTTGTCATCGAGTTCCTCGAGACCAACCACTCAATGCCACACTACCAAGCTTGCTGCTGCACCTTAAACACTATCACTATCCCTTCGAATCCTTCGCACTCTATGGACCCCTTCAAAGCCATCTCGGATACCTCCGCAATCCACAGGCACCTCCAAAACCTAAGAGCTCATCCAACTCTTCTGAATCCAGCGATTGAACCTTAGAAAATTTCACACTAGTCCTTCTCTTCTACCCCTACACCAGCCATCACTTTAGTTGCGCCCAGAGAACCATCCTCTACATGAATCACGACTCTTCCTGGTG
Organism: Cocos nucifera; assembly: GCA_006176705.1. Classification (NCBI taxonomy): domain Eukaryota; kingdom Viridiplantae; phylum Streptophyta; class Magnoliopsida; order Arecales; family Arecaceae; genus Cocos; species Cocos nucifera. The sequence goes on along the minus strand of QRFJ01003133.1, from coordinate 109,330 downwards.
CTCTAGTAGAAGAAACCTGATCCATGATACTCCCAACTGCCTGAGACCTTCTGACACTCCTTGAGACCCCCTGGCTCTTCTTGAGATCTGCATCTGATCTCCCTGAGATACTACTAACACTCTCTACTGAGATACACTCCTTGAATACTGCACCACCGAGCCTCTCTCAGTCTCGTGCCTCTAGGGAAGTGCTACTGCTGCACTCCAGCTCTCCCTGACTCGTCTCTACGCTGCTCTACAGCCGCACAATCCTAACTTACTGGATCTTCATGGATCATCTATCTCCATCACTCCCAAGTCTTCATAAATTCATGCTCTGGTCAAACTACTGAATACATCTCTGACTACTTCCCCACCTTCCTTACATCGAAGGACATATAGTCACTTCTTTAGCCTTCCTTCGACCATTATCCCTTATGAAATCTCTCTTCAACATTCCGACACTACCCATCTTCCTAGAGAATCTTGATGCTCTCTGTTGAGATACCTTCCTCGGCTGCTGCATCGCTGAGCCTCTCTCTACCCTATAACTCCAGGGAAGCGCTACTACAGCACTCCTGCTCTCCCTGTCTATCACATAACCGTCATACACCCCAGTCTTTACACTAAGATCGATCAGCAAATCATGCACCAAATCCTTCCATCCTAAGAAAATCCCTTCCCGTTAATCCTCTCAACCTCCACCTTCAACCCGCTACTTCTAGTTTGCCAAACCATAGCAACAACAAGGTAGATTTGAGACATACCATGGAATTCTTGAGCAGATTTTTGATTTCATCTTATATAACTTTTTCTTCTCTTTCATGCACCATCAAACTCTGAAACCTGACTCTGATACTATATTACCATCCACAATGTCCCAAGCATCATCTAGCTCTGATACCAAATTATAGACCCATGATATCGCTCGAACGTCAATTATCCTTAACATCATAAGTCCCGATACCATATTGTGGAAGTCTCTAATTTTTAGCACAGACCTAAAGGAACCTATGACGTTCTCTATGGGTAGCAAACCATAGATCCAATACCTAGATCTATGCTGGGGCACCTCCCTCCTTAGGCTTGAGGGAGGCGCCCTCTCTCTAAGGCTTCTTCAAGGTCCTAGGGCAACTACACTAGAGAGAAGAGAAGAGAGAATTAAGGGAGAAAAGATCTATATTCCATAGCATAATGAATTCCTAATACAACCTATGTATTTATACATAGCATTAGGCCCGACCAAAAAACTCTCCGGCTAACCCAATACATGAAAGCACTCATCGAGCCCATATACATCCATGCCTCCCATGCTCTCATCCTTTGGATCTAGACCCAACCTATACATGAGTTAGCCCCCTTAAGACCTCTCAAACCAGGCCTTAAGACCCCTAGGATCAACCCAAACCCTAGCCCAAAATAGACACTCATGTAACTCTGCCCGTGTACTGAGCCAGCTCAGTCTCAGCACTGAGCTGACTAAGTTCCACTGGGTCGGTTCAATTTAAAATTGAGTCGGCCTAGTTCAATGCCGTGCTAGCAATCCCAAATGCACAGCTCTCTATTTTATCTGTGCACTAAGACTTAGCCGATCTAATTTTGGACTGAGCCAGCTAATCTGCAGAAAATCTTCTTTCTATAGTCTTGATTCTCTGGCTTTGGTTCCTTACTTCATCTTGAATTTCAGATCTTTGAAGCACCAACCAAGCTCCTGAAATCCTTGGAGCTAACCCTAACTTCTCCCATGGCCTCCCAAGGCTTGCGAGCACCATAAATCCTCACACTCTCCTCAAAGTAGAAAGAAAAGCTTGGTATAGAATGGCATCCAGTGCACCATGAAGCAGCATCATAGTTCAAAAAGCCTTCAAATGATCAACCGAATTAGTGGTTCCATTGTAGCTCTTGAATTAAGGGAGCTTGAAGTTCGATGGGATCGATTCCTGCATGATTCTCTAGGAGAAAGGAGGGTTGGTATAGATGTTATCAAGGTTACCTGGGGTAGCTTGGCAGAGCTCCTCAATCCATCGATCCATTTTTTGGCATTTTTGATCGAGGGCCTGATCTCGATCGTGGGTCTCGGAGAGTTTTCGACTATGCATGGGAATGGTATCTTCTAGAGAAGAGTCATGATCGGAACAGGGGCCCTTCGCTCTCTATTTTTTCTTCCCAGAGGTGACTGATCTATTGACCCAGGTATGCCTCCTTGGGATTAGTTCTTGACATCCCAATGAGGGGTTCTCCAATCGAACTGCCATCGAAGACTTAGTGAGGCCCCGGACCTACTACATCAATAAGTTAAACTGCTTTAGATCCACCATTATTGCCGATGGAGGAGGTTGCGATGCCGATGAGGCAGGTAGATTTGGCTCAGATATGGCAGAAGAGATGGTGGATCTTTGAGTGGTCATCTTTTTTGGAGGCATTTTGAGATCGAGGAAGAGAATGGAGATGACCCTTGAAGAAGAAAGCTTACAGGATCGACTGAGCACTCCTTTTAGAATAAGAGCTTAGGAGACCCTTCCTCTAGCACCAATTTTGTTGGTGCAAAATCTAGTTGATGTCAGAATCGGTGCTGGAGTCAGAGAGGATGAGGTTATCGCTGGTGACCTGCAAAACAAGTCTCACCCAGAGTTGGGAATGGTGGCTCTGGCAAGATCCTCCGATGATCAAGTTAGCTCTTTCAGCCAATAGAAATGGAGTACTCAGAAAAGAAAGTGGTAAAGTATCGACAAGGAGAAAATAGCTTAGGAAAGAAGGCATATCTGAAGGATCTCTTAAATAGGCGGAGCTTGTAATAAACTGATAATGATAGCCACAACAGCCTGGTAGTGGATCATTCAGGGCCACATGAAGTTTTTTATGAAGGATAGTATTTGTTATTGCGACATGCCAGCCTGTTGGGATCTGATAGCTGAAGTTCGAATAGGATAGTTGCAGGCAATGAGGAGTTTCTAGTTATTGTTATTCGAGAGGAGCTCGGAGGTTATCAAGGTTGATTGTGTGTAGGTTGTTGCTTGCTATATCGGGAGCGTGCATCGAGATCCTTTCGGACTACTGGAAGAGGTTCGAATGGAATACTGCTAGGAGTATCTAAGAGAAGCTCAATCGAGCGGAGCCCTTCAAACAACGGGAAGGAGAAATCCAAGAGGAGTTCGACTGTCGGAGAGGTTTGCTTGAAGAAGAAGTTCGGAAGGAGCTCAACTGGCGAAGAGGTCTAGCTGGAGGAGAATTGTAGGAGTTCGACTATCAGAGAAGTTCGACTGGAGGAGAAGTCCGAAAGAAGTTCTACCATCTTCCAAGCTGGCTAGGCTAGACTACCCAAGGGGCCGCTCTCACTGTTCAAGTTCATCCGAAGGGGATCCAATGATAGGAGGGTGGCCGAGATCATCCTGAAATTAGATATTTAGTCGAACTTCAGTGGGTGCGGGTTTATCCTAATAGATACTATCATTGATTTACTCGATATATTTTTGATACATATCTTTTCTAAATTTAAATGATGAATTTTTATTAAAAAAAATAATGAATATTGATGTGCATATTATGCTTGATTTTATGTTCAAATCCTTTGAAAAGCTCTATTCCTTTTAAAGCTTATAAGTGCATATTTAAAAATTTGATTAAAAGGTCATATTCATTCAAAAAGAGGGAGAGCCTTTGATATTTTAATTCAAGCCAATTTCTAAAAAGAAAAGAAATATTTTCAGTATATTTCGAATCAAAAGACAAGTTTTCAAAGGAAAGATGATTCATTTGAATTGATTTTCTGAATTTGATACATCTCTCATTTTTATATATTCTTATGTATTATTGATTTTGATGATTTTTATTCAATCTTTCCATGAGCATTTTGATGCTGTCAAAAAGAAGGAGAGGAATATTGAGTATATGCTTAGTGAATTAATTCTTGAAATCTTAATACTCATTAATTTGAAATGAGTAGATGAAATATGTATAATGAACTAAATATGTGCATTAAACTAAAGACTAATTGAGAATATTCATGAAGTGTTCATTCATGTATTTGATCTAGTGCTTCATGATACATATTGACAAAATGCATTGAAATACATTATTTATTTTTATTGCATATATACTCAAAATTTTGTCATCATCAAAAAAAAAAGATTGTTGATCCTATGATTGATTTTGATGATCACAAAATATTAAGTAAAAATGCTACTAATCATGTGTTTCAAGATTGAATATAGGATTTCTCAAATGCTCACATTGAAGAAATTATCTTTAGAAGAAATCCTCTCAAGATGTCAAGCCAAAGCACTTAAAAGAAGAAGTTTTCATAAATTTGAATGGCCCATTATAAAAAAAATGAAAGAGGAAGAAATAAATATCATTTGAAAGATTATGGACCAAGAAATTCAAGTTTGGAAGGTCAAACAATGAAGAAAACTAAAGTTATAAAGTTTAGAGCCGACCTGCATAAGAATCGAGCAAGCTCTGGCATGAAAAAAGATTGATACTTTGGTTTGGCATGTAGCTGAGCCAGCTTGAATTAGATCTAAGCCAGCTCTCTTAGAATGAATAAAAAGCTATTTTTCTATTCTGCTGTTCGAGCCAGCTCGAATTGGATCCAAGCCAGCTCTCTTAGAGTGCTAGAAAAGCTATTTTTCTATTATACTATTCGAGCTAGCTCGAATTAGATCCGAGCCAGCTCTCTCAGGATGATAGAAAACTAGTTTTTGAAGTTGTGCAGCTCGAGCTAGCTTGAAGCCAGATCTGAGTTAGCTCGATGCTATTTGACAAGCATAATGACTAGTTCTAAAACTTGTCCTATTTTATCCAGAACTTTTTTCAATGGCTATTTTTGATCTCCAATGGATATAAATGGTTACAAATGAGTTCAAAGGTCATAGAACTTATGAGAAATAAAAGGGAGATACAAGAGAAGAAAAGATTAAGAGGAAATAAGTAAAAAATATTCAGATTTTAGTGAGCTTCATTGCACATCAAAAGAAGAGAGAAAAGAAAGGAACCAAGCAGTAAAATCAAAGGACTTTTAAGAGATATCTTCTCTAACATCTAGCATAATCTCTCAAGCATCATTTGAAAAGAAGTGAAGCTTCCAAAGAGCATACATCCAGCAACTTCTCTGAGCTTCAAAGAATTTATATTTTCTATTTTTCTTTTGTGCTGAACTTCTTCATCCTTGTATTTTATTTTTTTATAAATTTCTTTAGGAAAAAGAAACTTAAGATTTAAGCCGGTCTAAGCCCTTAATTGGACATTGTATAGATTTTAGTTGATTGGCCTGAAAAACCAACTAAATTGTTAGTGAATCTAAAAAATTAATGGTATAGGGTTTTGGTTAGTGATCCTATTGAAAATCAACTAGGTTTGTTTGTGAGTCCAGAAAAACAAACACATTATAATCAATGATAGATTATAGTAAAAATTTTAAGAAAAGCTTGGAGAGTGGCATAGGTATGGGTTGCACCGAACCACCATAAAATATTGTGTGTTTGTGCAATGCCTTTGATTTTTTTCTTGCTTGCTTTATTACTTGCTCGAATTAGTCTTTAAATTCCTACATAGCATTTGCATATCTTGAATCCACTGCTACTTATATTGAACTCATCTCAATCACACTACTTAGGTTAAAATTAAAGCACATACTTGTTTAGATTTTAAATTTGATTAAAATTTTATAAAAACCCAATTTACCCCCCCCCCCCCTCCTCTTGGATTGCTACCTCTAGGCAACAATTGGTATCAGAGCGAGTGCTTTAATATTTAATTGTTAACCTAGCAGTTAAAGCATAAAAGTTCATGGCAACTTTGATTGATTCATCATTTGCCAAAGGCTAGTCCACACTAAGACCATCACTATTCAATGGCATAAATTATATGTTTTAGAAAGCTAGAATGAAAATTTTCATACAACCTTTAGATTATGATATGTCGGGAGTCATAACTAGAGGACCATGCACACCCATAATTAAAATTAATGATATGTCTATTCCCAAACCAAAAAAGGATTGGAATGAATTTGATAAGAAGATGGCTCAGCTAAATGCTAAACCCATCAATGTTCTTTATTACTCTCTTGATGTACATGAATTTAATAGAATATCTACATGTACATCAGCTAAAAAAATTGAGAAAAATTAGAAGTAACTCATAAAGGAACAAGCCAAGTTAAAGAATCTAAAATTAATTTACTTGTTCATAATTATGAAATATTCAAGATGGAACAACATATGTCTATTTCTAATATGTTTACCAAATTTATTGAAATAATTAATGCTTTAAATAGTTTTGGTAAGAAATATACTAACCATGAGCTTGTTTGCAAGGTCTTAAGAAACTTGGCAAAGATATGGGAAGCAAAAATGACAGCAACATAAGAAGCGAAAGATCTTACCAAGCTATCATTAGAGAAATAGATGGGTTCACTCATGACTCATGAACTGAACATGGCTCAAAAAGAGGAAGATGAAGAGCTAAGAAAAATGAAGACCATCACCTTCAAATCCACTGCACACTATGAAGAAAGTGGTGAGTCGGATGAAGAAGAAGAGGAGGAGAGTGAAGATGATGAGGACATGGCATCTCTCTCAAGAAAATTCAAGAAGTTTCTCATGAAGAAAAGTATGAAGAAGAAAGAAAAGGAAGAAGAAAAAGAAAGAAAATATGTTACTTGTTATAATTGCAATAAAAGGAGACAATACAAGCCAGACTGCTCCTACTCAATAAGCACCTCAAAAGGACCAAGAAAAAAGCTATGCTAAGAATTTGGGAAGATAGTGACACTTCAAGCTCGGATGAGGAAGAGCAGGCAGCAAATCATTGCCTCATGTCCATTGAGAATGAGGTAAATTCTAAAAACTTCTCCAAGTTTACATTTGATGAATTGTTTGAAGCCTTTAATAACTTAATAGATGAATTCAAAAAATTAAGACTGAAAAATAAAGAGCTCAAAAAGTCTAATCTTTTTTTAGCTAATAAAAAAAATAAATTATTAAATAAAAAAAAAGATTTCTTGATAGAAAAGAATGCTTTGGCTAAACATAAAGAAGTATTCAACAAATCTAAAAAATCTTTAGTTGAGAAAAATGTTTAGCTAAAAAAAATTGAGAAATCAAAATCTTATTTAGAAAAAAAAAATTTGTTGATGAAAAAGAAATCTCTGATGGATGAAAATGGCAAACTTAGAAAAGAGATTGAAACATTAAAGCAAATTGCTGAAAAGTTCTCATTTAGTTTTGAAAAGCTTCAATAAATATTGAAAAGTCAAATAACTATTTTCCATAAAGCTAAAATTAGTTTTGATCTTTTAAGAAAATAAAAATTTATGAAGAATATGTTTGGAAAAGATTTATCTAAAAATTATTCTATTATTTATTTTAAATATAATAAAGTAGGCCACAAAATTTTAGGATGTAATATCAGAAAAATGGTCATACTTTGATAAAGCAAATTTGGGTTCTAAAAGGAACCATATGCATTAACTCCAATCGACCCAAGATGGTTGGGTACCAAAAATTAGAAAATGATTTTGTAGGTGTACCAAGAATTCAATGAAGCAAAAGGGGCTAATTCTTATGGATGGATGGCTTGATTTGAGAAAATGGATGATGATGTTTGGTAAAAATAAAATATTTATCTCATCATTCGATTATTAATTACTATAATTATAAAGTATGTTTGATTGATTTTGATGAGTTATCACTGCTTACAATAATCATACTCTATGATTTGAATATTTGGATATATTGATTTTACTTCAATTTCTAAATCAATATACTCTCATCTGTATATCATGTTTAGTTAATATGAGCTAAAGCTTTCCTAAATTTCAGCATGATACTTTAGCTTCTCCATATCAAATATGCATTCAAGAAACTTAAATTAAAAGAAGCATGATTGTCTATGAATCTATTTGATTGCAAAAATAACAAATAAGCTAAGTTTTGACAATCCCGCATAAGATGCTTAGTTATTGAAATTCTCCAAATAATTGCATGATCTAAATACTTGAAGATAAGAAACTCTAGTCATAAAAGATCAAGTGCTTGAAGTGTTGATTTGTATTACATCCTAGGTTGAACCCCTAAGGATTTGAAATTTTCTAGTTGAACTAAAATCATAGAGCTTTATCTTGTTTCTCCTTGATCTAATTATGAATTAATCTCATTTGATTTGATTGATTATTATACCCTCAATAGATTAATTTTAATCCCCTAAATTGGATTGAATATCTTTCTTGATCACTGATTTGATTACCTTTTCTTATCTTAAAAGAGAATTTATTGATGAACATTCATACTTTGTTTCAATTAATTGGTTTTAAAAATTGATTTTGAAAAATGCTCTTCTTGAATCATTTGAAGTTGATATTGAAGAAAAATCTAGGTTTTCCTACTGTAGGATCCATTTGATCAGATCAAATTTGTAGCATAATATTTTAAAGATTTTTCATGATCTGATCATATCGAGAGTTTTCAGATCTAATTAGATTGATCTAAAATTAGAAACAAACATAAAAATAAAAATAATGATATCTGATATCACTTGATTGAATGAATCATTCATCCTACAAGATGATCTATTATTGCCGAGGTTCTGGATCTAACCGTGCACATGCCCAATCTCTACCAAAGTCCACTCAGGCTAGATCTGGATGTCGTCTCCTACTAGATTTGATCTCCAAAAATCAGATCTCGTGTCTTCCTATAGAGCCTTCAAATCAAACTTTGAAGGCTGCGCTTTCGTCTCACGAACACCATTGTCTCTCGTTGATCTTCACACCAACAAGACTTGATCTTTGCTTGCAGGTTTTGCCCAACTCTTAGGTGCAGAGAAGGAAAGAGGATGAGATGAGGGAGGCATGGAGATGAAGATTTTGGTAGGGCTTCGCTGTAGATCAATTTCAATGCACAACAGCTTGCGCAGGATCTTATTTATAGACCAACTCAAGAGTCCCTTCGCATATAATTTTAATCAGGTCAAAGATGAAAGGTAGAAGGACTCTCCATCTGATCTCCATGCCCACACCTAAATTTCTTAGATTTTTGTTGCACAAAAATATGGAGAAATTGACGTGGAGATGGGAGGATGAAAATAGATTGGCGCAAGCAACTTATCTCCAAGCAATCTGAATCAAATTCAAATCGTTTCACCCACTAAAATTCCATCTGAATAGGACTCTTCTCTTGTGCATGTCCAAGGAGGAAGTGACCCTCTCTTCCTCATAGAAATCCAAGGGGGGCACACCCCTAGAAAGTCTCTAAGGGCACATGCCCCTCTCCATTTCTTTCTTGCAAATTGGGTCAACTCTTGACCCTTATCCTATTCCCATTTCATGGGATTTAGGACAAGCCCTTTTCAAGTCCCATCCGATGAATTTTAGACAAGTCCTTTTCAAGTTAGAACAAGTCCTGATCAGGCTAGGACTAGGTCCAGTTAAATTTGTTAGGATTAGTGGTGCTCCAAAGCCTTGGAAGGACACTGGAGGAGTTAGAGTGTTTACTCCTAGAGACTAGGGTAGATGTGGTCCTAGGGCTAGGATCAGTTTGGTTCTAGGATGGAGGTTCAACCCTCCACAGTCATGAGGCTCTAGTTTGTGGGTCTCGTGGGGGCTACTCAGAGTTTGGATCAGGTTTGAGTGCATGATCAGACCATGTGTGCACATGAATTTGGATGAGTGCATTCAAACTGGATTAGCCTAAAGAGTTTTTTATGGGTTAGGATTTTGGTCCATGTACAAGTATATATATACATGTATATTGTAAACCCTAGTGGTAAGAAAGAGATAACTATTTTCTCACACATCTCTCCCTCTTTTTGATTTCATGCTAAGGTAACCTAAGGGGCGTGCCTCCAAGCTTGGAGGAAGGAGGCATGCCCCACTCTTCCTTCAGCTCAATGACATCAAGGATCCTGCACATCAATTGGTATCAGAGCCCTCATCAAGGAAGGAGGCACGCCCCACTTTTTCTTTAGCCTCAATGACATCAAGGGTATCAAATCCATCTTGACGAGGAGGTGTGAAGGTGCGATCCAATGCAGGAATGGTAGAACAAAAAAAAATTATTTTAGGGGCTGGCAGGCCCCCCTTTTTTCCTCCCAGATCCGATGGTGGTTGATGATTGGCCACCGATCTCAGGCTTAGTGGGTGTGAACTGGCGCATGGAGGTAGGTTTTGATGAGCTGGTGGCCAATTAGGCATGCGGAGGAGGTTCCGCAGGTGGTCCTGTGGCGCTTGCGAGCAAGGAAGTCGGAGATCCGAAGGGGGCGGCAGCAGTCTTCTCCTCCGAGAAAAGTTGCAGATGGTAGTGGCATCATCTTAAGCAATGGCGCACGACAACGAGCGGGCATGCGAGCCACGACGATGGCTGGTGGAATGTGGCAGAAGGCGCGCGTGTAGCAAGAGCTGACCTAAGAGATGGGAAGATCGGGTCAAATCTTCCCCTTCCATCGACATCGATGTCGTCGATTGAGATACGATAGTCGTGCAGGGGCTCCATCTCCAAGGTCATGGCCTAGATCCAATGGCGTGATGTGCTATAGCGGCAAGATCCAACATAGTGAAGTAGGGATCCGGTGAGGTGATGCCCAGATCTAGTGATGGCAGGCTGCGAATAGCGGTAGTGACATGCCATGGTGGTGTTCTGCAATACAGTGCCTAGATCCAATGGTCGTGCAGGCAGAGATCGGCCAAAAGGATTTTCTCTCCAAGGACACAGCCAAGGCCAGCAGCAAGGGCATTGGAGAGACCGTGGAAAAGGTTCTTAACTCTACAGCACCCAGATCCAGTGGTGGCACATGGATCCGAGCCGATGATGGTGGCGTGCGAATGTCCGACCGTGGATGCACCTAGATCCGACGACGAGGTCGCACGGGTGAAGGTTGGTCGGCTGGCATCCATGGAGGCAGGCAGTCGGTGGTCTGTTCTATTTTTTGGATGGGAGGAGGGAGGAATCGAAGGAGCCTGGAAGGTTCCAAGAGAGAAAAAAAATAAAATTTGGGTTTTTTTTTTTGATTTGCTTTTCTCTCTGTTGTTCATGGTTGTTCTCCTGGATGCAGCTTCGGATGCTACTGATTTTATTTGGCATGTCAGAGGAGAGATCACTCAAGAGCTCGGGTCAAGATGGAGCTGAAGAAGCAACTATTTAGTCTAGTTGAAGGCTATGAATAGTAGTTGGGATGCATTCAGCGGTGCACCGATTGGAGCTTTGAAGGTGATGAAGATGGATGATCTATGGAGGTCTAATAGGTTAGGATTGGATGGCTGTAGAGCGGTGCAGAGATCAGTTAGAGAGTGCTGGAGTGCTACAGTAGTGCTTTCCTAAAGGCACAGGGGCTGAGAGAGGCTCAATGGTGCAGCAGCTGAGGAGAGTATCTCAGAGAGTGTTAGGGGCATCTCAGAAAGACCGAGAGCAGATCTCAAGAAGAGCCAGGAGGTCTCAGAGAGCGTCAAGATGTCTCAAGCAAGCGGAAGTATCCTAGATCAAGTTTTTTCTATAAGAGCATTAGGAAGAGTCATGGTTCAGTGGAGGATGGTTTGTGTATAGCAAGAAAGAACCCAGATACCTATGAGGAGGCAGTGTCGAGATGAGGCAGGGAGCACTGGAGTGCTATAGTATTGCTTTCTTGGAGGCATAAGGGCTGAGGGAGGCTCGATGGTGCAGCAATCGAGGGAGGTATCTCAGCAGAAAGTGTAAGACGGCATCTTAGGGGGACCGAGAGTAGGTCTTAGGAAGAGCTAGGGAGTCACAGGAGCCTCGAGATGAGATAGGTGGGTCTAAGCCTAGGGCAAGGTTTGAGCTATAGTTCCTTCAGGCAGAACTAAAGCGATGGTTGGTGTAGGAGCAGAAGAGAAGTACTAGGATGGAATTTTCTAGGATCCAACCTACAGCCATGGTGGATGTGGAGCATTCAACCTGCTAGTCCAATAGGTTTGTGGGCTCGCAGAGGTGGTGCAGGCCATGCATCGATGGGCTCCAACACCAATTCGATTGGAGTAGGCTTTTTCAAAGCCCCATGATCCAGTCTGGGGATGGCCGACTTGGGCTAGCCAGTCGGTGACCTTCGAAAAGGAAAAGCAGAGGGTAGAGAGCCCTTTTTCTAACCATGACTCGATCCTGAGGGAGTTTTGCCTCCGTTCCACCAGAAAATCTTAGAGATTAATGATAAGAGTGCGATGTTGTTATTAAGACACCATGTTTATCAATTTAATTTGATTTTTTAAAATAATTAAAAATACGTAGACAGCAGTGAGTCGGGTCAAATTCATAGGAAAGATAGTGTTTTAGATTTAAAATCTTTGATTTTTGAAAAGAAAAAAAAAATTTAAAAATAGAATTTGAAGTCAGAAATTAAAAATTAAAATTATGAATTAAAAATTATGCAAAAAAGTAAACTTGGTACTAAGATCTACTAGTTATATCTTAGTATCTACTTGCAGTAAAATAAGGAGCAATAATTAAAGTACAAAAATTAAATTGCAATAAAAGTAAAGAGCTAAAATCAAAGTATAAAAAATAAAATTTAAATTAACTAAAATTTTAAAATTTAAATAAATAGAATTTAAAAAAAATAAAATAAAATAAAATAGCCTGATCTCTGATCTTGGATCGGCATTGGCAGAAAGATGGTGTACAAGCCCAGCTTTTCCTCTTGACACTAGTTGCCTCGAAACAGTTATTAATCCAAAGCCTGGCTCTACCCTATACTAAAGCTTCACCTTGATCGAAGATTATAAATTCTAGAAGTCTGGGGTCTTATTTTTAGAGCTAGGAGGATTGGAGACTTTTTTTGGAGGCAATGTGGGACTAAGGAGGTCTTTGATCATCAAAATATGGAGCAATCTGAGTAAAAATTGGATTAAAAGAAGTCCTAGATGAATTTTGTTGGAGTCTAGTGAAATCTAGCCATTCAATAGGAATCCAACAGACCAAAAATCATCAAAATTGGATGGATATCGATCTAGATTAGGTCAAATTAAATTCTGACCGGTGATCGCACGTTTGATGGAGAAAATCTGGCTGCTGATAGTGTGTTGGGAGTCCTGATCACCGTCGGGAGCATTCTGGACCATTGGATCATCTTCTGGGTTGAGCACTGCCATCGGATGGTGCCTAGAATTTGAATTAAAATTGGAACCAACCACCATTGTCGGATCTTGACCGCAAGCAACCACAGCCTCATGATCATGCAATTACTATTCCCATGGACTGCATGGACCGGCTGCACCACACACTGTAGCCAATCAACACCTCCTATTATCGAATAAAAAGTTCAAAATATCTTGTGAGCTATGATAGATTTTCTATAAACCCTTTAAGGATCTAGGTCCACCATGTGTCGCTCCGTGATTCGTCAGTTTCTACTACGCTAGCGGTCCATGCTTGGATCGTGGATCGGCTGACGGCTTTCGCATCTGAGTCGGCTAGCATGGCTGGCTTGGCATGCTGGCTTCGTCAACTTGGCTCGATGCATTTGGACGTGTCGGCTGATATGGCACGACGACTTGAGCCAGCTGAGCCATATGTTATTTTTCATTTAATTTTTATTTATTTTATTTCTTTAGAAATTCATATCTTCTCCATTTTAGCTTTGTTTTATGCAAAATTTATTTTATTGTGATCAAAAAAATAAGCTCTTTCCATTGATAATAAAATTTTATTTTTTATTTTTTATTATTTTTAATTAATTTTTTAATTAATAAAATATTAATTTCTTAAAAGTATATATAAATTGATCATTAATTATTAAAAATTAATATAAATTAATTGATAAATTAATATTTTTATTAGTAAATTTATGATACTTATCACACCCTCCAATTTAGGCTTTGCTTGTCCTCAAGTAAAGAAAGAATTTTGTTTTAAATATTTTTTAACTTTAGAGTTTCGAATTTTATCTAAGCAGTTTTCAAAATGACCATTGATATTCAGTAGAGCTTAAGTGAGATATATCATTGGGATATTAATACTTATCAATAAAAAAATTAGGTAAAGAATATTAAATTTTTCTAATTTTTTTCTAAATTATCCCATCTTTATCTCTGATTTGTCTAAACTTTTATATAGGTAAGTGTATTACTACTTCCATCCTTCATTTATTGATTTTTATTTTTACATTATTCACTTTTTGATATGAATATCATTGCTTACTTAAGCAACGAAATTTGGTTACTTAGTGGGAAACCTTTTTTTTTTTTTTTTTTAACATTGTACCACTATTGAGTATCTTAACCCCATAAGCTTTCTATTTGATCCATATAATGAGTCTTGAGCCAATGACTCCCAAACTAGTTGACTTTAGGGCACTAGGTATAGAATAACCCTCGGACTTACTAGCTCGAATCAAATAGACTATGAGTTAAGACTAGCTTTACAATGAGCTTCTTTGCCCTTTTCATCTTTTGACACCAAACTCAATGCTTTCTTAGGCAAAGAGATCCGATTATTCAGTGAGAAGTACTTGAAAATTATTTTATTTTAATTTTTTTATATGAAAAAATGTATAGTTACCCTATACAAGTAGATTTTTCTTTGATGCTAGTAGAAAAAGTTAGAAATACTCAAAGAAAAAATATTTATATTCTAGACTTAACACTTTATTGGATTTTCTTAATACTTGATCCCTCAATATCTCATAGACTCTCTGATCTATGCATTAATTTTTTTTAAAAAATGCTTAGTTAAATTTGATTTTTAAATATAATTAGGTATCTAAATACTAAATACTAACATTTTTAAGGACTTAAAATTTTAAAATTTTTATTTTTCTTTCCCTCAACTTAATCGACATTGTCCTCAATGGAGAAGAAAAAAAATAAAGGATGTAATAAATTATGAAAGAATACACCTGACTCAGTATATTTTTGGTCCAGCACATACCTTTGAAAATTTAAACTCTCCCTCCAACTTATTCAAATTGTCCTAAAAAGAAAATCAACTGAAAAGATAAATTAAACTAAAGAAAACTAAATATTGGGTTGCCTCCCAACAAGCACTAAGTTTACCGTCTTCAGTCAGACGTAATGCAACTTACTATCCTGTGTTGAATATTGAATTGATAAATTTCAATGGTTTTGGATTGCCAATCTCAAAAAGTTGATTTATAATCCCATTATTGATATATTCATTGTTAGTTGGGAGAACATAATTTAAGACCCCATTCTCAGACCCATGTTTATTAAGAATTTCTCCTATTTGTTCTTCTAAAATACTCATGAATGGAGTTTTTGTATTAGGAGTTAAGTTTAATGCACTGGGTACTGAAAGGGTATCTACGAACGATTTTAATTTTGGAGGTAAATTAATGTGATCTTGCTTACATAACTCCATTGATACTTCATTACATGCCTCTTGATTTTTGAAAGAAGAACCGGCTTCTAGGGTTGAAGGGAATGGGACATTAGGTTTATAAGTCTCGAATAAATCATCTATTCTCTTTTTCCCTATGTCTATCTCATTTAAACTGAAACTAGCATCAGTGCTAATTTCTGACTTGGGTTCTTCTATGTGGTTAGTCTCAGAACTAATCTGTTCCTCTAAATTTTCATTTTGGCTAGCATCAGTACTAGCTTCTCTAACTTGATCTTGGTATGGGTCCACAAGAATTCTATAGCTTTTAAGTTTAGAAATTACTTTGGCATTCTTAAATTGGAGATTCTTAAGTGAGATATTAAATTGATAACTTGATCCAGGTGGTTGGTGGATATTAGGTTGGTTGTTTAAAATTGGTAGGCTCGGTAGTTGATCTAGTTCTCTCCTCTTGTTAGATTCAACTAGATGTCCAATTTGAGCTTCTAGCCTGACGATCGATTCTTGTTGAGTCAAGATCGATTATTATTGATTCAGAATTAATTGTTGAAGTTGGTTAAATCTATCATCGGCTAGATTGATCTATTGAGGAGGTGGGTATGATAGCTGGTTGTTATATGATGGCTGGATAAACTGACTAGGCTGACCATTATTATAGGCATAGTTTTGGTATTAGAGCATATTTTGATAGTTTTGGATAGGTGAAATTTGTGTCTGGGCCTAAGTCTATTGGGATGTCCAAGAAAAATTAGAGTAGTTACTCTAATGTTGGTTATATGAATTTGAAAGAAGATTATTAACCGACATGGAGTAGCCTTGAGTAGTTTGGACTTATTTTTGGATAAAAGATAAAAATTGTGCAACTGTAGGACATTCATTCACATGATGGGTTGGGCTAGCACAGATTGAATAAAAATTTTGATAATTACAATGTGATGTGAATTGTATAGGAGATTGTTGACCTAGGGTTAGGAGTTGATCTAATTTCTGGGCAAGAAGGTCAACTTTATCTAATTTTTGGACTATTAGGTTCAGGTCAGTCATTTGATTATCATGTTTAATATGAATCAACCATTCAATTAAGTTCAACTAAATCAAAAAAAATGATTTCCTACCGTGCATGTATTAGTGTAACCCTAATGTATGGTTCAAAATTTTTTAAATTTTTTTTAAGAATTTATATATATATATATATATATATATTATATTATTATTTATTATTTTTTAAATTTTTTTAATTATTATTTTTAATTTAATTTAATTTAATTTAATTATTATTTTTAATATTTTTTAGTTATTTTAATTTAATTTTTATTTTATTTTATTTTTAGAAGAGAAAGGAGAAGAAAGAAAGAAGAGTTCTAAAGAAGAGCTCCTAAGGAGTCCTAGAACTAAGAAGAGAGAAAAGAATTAGGTTTAATTAGATTTAATATTTGTTAGCAATCAAGTTGGCCAATCGATCCTAACTAATGATTATCCTAGATCTAGATAGCTCCTAACTGCCAAGATCATCTTTAAGTCCTCCAAGTATAAGATCAGTCAATCAACTGGCCAGGTAAGTGTAAGGTCGGTGGAAGTCCCCTCATTGCTTGCCTTAGTATTAATTATGCTTGGCCAGGTAAGCTAACAGAATCAATTAGAAATAACCTTCCTTCAGGTTCAGTCGTTTCTGAACCACTTTCCTAGACACCAGTCAAATTGACTGACCCTAACCTAGTTCAACTCTTAGGATTCCTTATCTTATTGAGCTCGAGCTCCTAGGACTGATGTCTAATTAATTTTAAAATTAAAGGCTTAGATCAATATAGAATGCTGGTTGGTTGTTTGTGGGCCAAGGAAGGATGATCAAATCTTCACCTTATCTTGTTTAATTGGGTGTTGTCCTTAATTTGATTTAAAGATGCATAGACACAATCACTTTCAACAAGAAATTCTATGCAACTAAAGTAGATGCATAAAATTAATTAAACTTAGGAGCTTACCTTATCTCCAGCGATCACCAAAAAAAATAAAATTAAAATAAAACTAATATGTTGCATGCTCTAAGCAGCTAGAATTTCTAATCTTATCATGAGATTTTTACTTAGATTTAAGTGAATATACTTTTCTTTAAATTTATTAATAAAATAAATAAATAAATAAATAAATAAAAGATTAGGGTTATGATTGATCTCACCAAGTAGGATTAGAAGCTTCCTTATTGTCCTAATCATTTTATTTTCTTTGTTTCTTTTTTTTTCTTGCAAAATAAAGAAGAAAAAGTTAGTAAGCAATATTTATAAAAAATTAAAAAAATTAAAATTTTATTAATAATTAATTTATAAAAAGATCAAAGAAATCAACAAAAAATAGTATTGAATCCTTCCCCGATAATGACACCGAAAACTTGGCGCATTTGCCAAAATTATTTTTAATTTATTTAAATAAATTTAAAAAATTAAAATCAAAAATAAAAAATAATTTTTTGGTAATGATGCCAAAAACATGATAAGAGCGCAATGTTGTCGTTAAGGTACTATATTTATCTACTTAATCCAACTTTCTAAAATAATTAAAAATACATAGACAGCAGTGAGTCAGGTCGAATTCATAGGAAAGGTAGTATTTTAGATTTGAAATATTTAATTTTTGAAAAGAAAAAATTTTTTAAAAATAAAATTTGAAGTCAAAAGTTCAAAATTAAAATTATGAAATAAAATTATGCAGAAAAGTAAACTTGGTACTAAGATCTACTAGTTAGATCTTAGCATCTACTTGTAGTAAAATAAGGAGCAATAATTAAAGTACAGAAATTAAATTGCAATAAAAATAAAGAGCTAAAATCAAAGTGCAAAAAATAAAATTTATATTAATTAAAATTTTAGAATTTAAATACATAAAATTTTAAAAAATAAAATAAAATAAAATAGCCTGATCTCTAATCTTGGATCGGCATTGGCAGAAAGATGGTGTAGAAGCCCAGCTTTTTCTCTTGGCACCAATTGCCTCGAAGTAGCCATTAATCCAAAGCCTGGCTCTACCCTATACCAAAGCTTCAGTTTGATTGAAGATTATAAATTTTGGAAGTTTGGGGTCTTATTTATAGAGCTAGGAGGACTGGAGACTTTTTCTGGAGGCGATGTTGGACTAAGGAGGTCTTTGATCGTCAAAATATAGAGAAATTCAAGTGAAAATTAGATTAAAAGGAGTCCTGGATGAATTCTATTGGAGTCTGATGAAATCTAGCCGTTCAATAGAAATCCAACGGACAAAAAATCATCAAAATTGGATGGGTATCGACCTAGATTAGGTCGGATTAAATTCTAGCCATTGATCGTGCATTTGATGGAGAAAATCTAGCCGCTGATCACGCATTGGGAGTCCTGATCATTGCTGGGAGCATTCTGGACTGTTGGATCATCTTCTGGGTTGAGCGCTGTCATCGGATGGCACCTGGAGTTTGAATTAAAACTAGAACCAACCATTGTCGTTGGATCTTGACCGCAAGCAACCACAGCCGCACGATCATGCAATTATTGTTCCCATGGATTGCGTGGACCGATTGCACTGCACACCATAGCCAATCAGTGCCTCCTATTGCTGAGTAAAAAGTCCAAAATGTCCTATGAGTCATGATAGATTTTTTGTAGATCCTTTAAAAGTTTAGATCCACCACGTGTCGCTCCATGATTCGTCGGTTTCTACTGAGCTGGCGATCCACACTTGGATCGTAGACCGGTTGATGGCTTCCACATCTGAGTCGGCTAGCGTGGCTAGCTTGATGCATTGGCTTCATTGGCTTGGCTCGGCACATTTGGATGCATCGACTGATATGGCATGGCAGCTTGAGCCGACTGAGCCATATGTTATTTTTCATTTAATTTTTATTTATTTTATTTTTTTAGAAATTCATATCTTCTTCATTTTAACACTATTTTATGCAAAATTTATTTCATTATGATAAAAAAAATAAGCTCTTTCCATTGATAATAAAATTTTATTTTTTAATTTTTATTATTTTTTAATTAATAAAAATATTAATTTCTTAAAAATATATAAATTGATCATTAATTTTTAAAAATTAATATAAATTAATTAATAAATTAATATTTTTATTAATAAATTTATGGTACTTATCAATCAACGATCGTGAAGATCTCTTGGATCAAAGGCTCCAGAAAATGAGCCGACGAATCGAAGAACTCCGTCATGCTTCCTCCTCCCATGGTAACAATATTTGCACTGACCCTCCTTTTTCTCAGAAGTTTATGCAAGAACCAATCCCGCCAAACATCAAGCTCCCATAGTTTGAGAGTTACGATGGGACCATCGATCCAATTGACCACCTGGAGGCCTTTTGGATAATGATGCTGCTCCACGGTCTGCCAGATGCTATTCTGTACCGATCTTTTTCATCCACCCTCAAGAAAGCCGCCAGAAATTGGTACTCGACACTTAAGTCGGGTACCATCTTTTCTTCGATCAAATGAGCCACCAGTTTGCAGCTCACTTCGTTAGCAGCTGACATCCCCACCGAGATTCAGATTTTCTAATTTATATCAAGCAGAAGGAGGAAGAATCTATCCGGGCATATGTCACCTGATTTAATACTACTGCATTGGAGGTCCAGAATCTGGACCAATCTATTGCAATGGCCATACTTAAGGGTGGCCTTCAAAAAAATGATTTCTTGTTCTCCCTATAGAAGAAGTATCCCAGAAACTTTACCGATATGCTAGCCCGGGCTGAAGGTTATGCCCGAGCTGAAGAGGCCTTTAAGGCCAGGGATAATGAAGCCGTCCAGGAGCGACAGGTGGGTGAACCAAATGTGCCCATGATTGGAGAAAAATCAAGTGGAGCTCGGCCACGCTCTCGGACTCCTCCGAAGTGTAAGCGGGCCTGGACCCCTACTCGAGCCCAGAGGCGAAGAAGCCCGGATAGAAGGGCGCGATGGAGCTCTCCTTTCAAAAAATTTCATAACTATGCCCCTCTCAATGCTCTAAAAACCCAAGTACTGATGGAGATCAGGGATCAACTACCAAGATCAGAAAGGATGCACACTCACTCCGACAAATGCAATCCTAGCAAGTTCTACCTCTACCATCGCGATCACGGTCATGATACGAAAGAGTGCATCCAGCTTCAGGATGAAATCAAGGAGCTCATCAGGCATGGTAGGCTGGGTCGATTCCTACAACGTCGATCGAAAGGATGAGAGGATCGACCGAGAGCACCCCCGCCGCTAGAACCTCTTAGGGGTGGGGAGCAGCGAGAAGATTGGCCCCCGATCGGCATCATTAACACCATCTTTGGGAGACTTCGATGAGGGAAGGCTAGCAGGTCGGCCGAGCCTAGGAAGAGGCAAAGAATTGAAGAGCCCATTACTTTCACCAATGAGGATGCTCAAGGAGTCCGGTTCCCGCACAACGATACGATTATAATCTCTTTGAACATTGCTGATTATGATGTATGCCATATTTTGGTAGATAATGAAAGTTCTACTAACGTTCTGTACTATGATGCTTTCTTTAAAATGTCCATATCCGATAATCATCTGGGACCCATGAGCTCCCCATTGATCGGCTTCACTGGCGATGCTATGCTAGTGGAGGGAATGATAACTCTAGCCGTGACTGCAGGATAGTATCCAAAGTAGGCCAAGGTGTGGATCGACTTTTTGGTGGTAAAAGCCCCCTCTACTTATAGTGCAATCCTCGACCAACCTTGTCTAAATGCACTATGAGCCATAGTGTCGACCTATTACCTAAAAAAAAAATTTCCAACAAGCAATAGAATAGATGAAATCAGAGGCGATCAAGCATTAGCCCGGCACTGCTACTCCATCGCCTTATAATATGGCACTCGACTTGACCCCTGCCTAGTTGATGGGCTTGATGTCCGCGATGATCTTGCCAAAGAACGGGGTGAGCCCATAGAAGATCTTATGACCATCCCCCTGAATGACAAAAATACGGAGCATATGGTACAGATTGGCTCCAATCTAGAGGATGAAGTTTGGGAGCAGCTCATCACCTTTCTATGGAGGAATGCCAACATCTTTGCCTGGGTTCTGATGGATATGCCTGGGATTGATGCCAAGGTTATGGAACATTGGCTGGCCATTGATCCTAAGCATCAACCAGTGAAAGAAAGAGTTCGGAGCCACGCACCAGAAATATAGAAGGCAATAGCAGAAGAAGTCGACAAGCTTCTCAACGCTGAATTTATTTGAGAAATCAGCTATCCGACTTGGGTCACTAACATGGTCCTAGTCAAGAAGTCCAACGACAAGTGGAGAATGTGTATAGACTTCAAAAAGCTGAACAAAGCCTATCCAAAAGACAGCTATCCTCTATCCAGAATTGATCAACTAGTAGTTGCAACCTCGAACCATGAGCTCCTCACCTTCATGGATGCCTTTTCCAGCTATAACCTAATATGGATGGCATCAGAGGATAAGGAGAAAACTGCTTTTGTTACTGACCATGGTCTTTACTGATATAGGGTTATGCCTTTTGGACTCAAGAATGTAGGACAATGTACCAACGCATGGTCAACAAGATCTTCAAGAAACAGATCAGCCGCAACATGGAGGTGTATGTGAATGACATGCTCGTCAAAGTCGAGCTTCAATAAACCACATCGCTGACCTCGAAGAGACCTTCAGTGCACTCAAAAAGTATAAAATAAAGCTAAATTCGATCAAGTGCACCTTTGGTGTGACCTCAAGGAAGTTTCTAGGGTTTATGGTGTCAAGGTGCGGGATCGAAGCAAATCCAGAGAAAATTCGAGCTATCCAAGAGATGACTGCTCCAAAAATGATCAAAGAAGTTCAGCATCTGACAGAAAAAGTGGCATCCCTAAATCACTTCATCTCAAGATTAGTCAAGCAATGCATGCCCTTCTTCCAAGTTCTCAAGCAACCAAAAAACTTTCGTTGGATGACAGAGTGCCAACGAACGTTTGAGGAGCTCAAAAATTACCTCGGCTCACCTCTACTACTAGCTAAGCCTGAACTCAGAGAAGAATTATTCTTGTACCTAGCAGCCTCCTCAATTGCTTTGGCAGCAGTCCTGATCAAGGAGGAAGCGAAGATGCAGCGACCAGTCTACTATGTAAGCCGGATCCTAATGGATGCAGAGATCAAGTACTCTAAGTTAGAAAAATTGGCTTACTCTCTTCTAATCACTGCCAGGAGACTCCGACCTTACTTTTAGAGACACACTATAACGGTCCTTATGGATCAACCAATAAAAGCAGTCCTTCATTGAACAAATGCTTTCGAAAGAATCGTAAAATGGGCAATCAAACTCATGGAGTTTGACATTAATTACCGACCCTGGTCATCAATCAAAGCTTAGATATTGGCAAATTTTATAGCAGAATGTACCATTCCAGATGAAGCCGAGCTTGAACAGGAAGAGACCGGCATCCCGTGGTTGCAACCAAACCTCCCTGAAGAGAGTGCCAACCTTCACGAAGATTTTTGGGCCCTATACGTGGATGGTTCATCCAACTCCACTAGAGCAGGCGCGGGATTGATCTTAGTCAACCCTGAGGGGGTCGTCGTCGAATACACGCTATCCTTTGAATTTTCTGTAACTAATAATGGGGCCGAATATAAAGCACTGATCGTTAGGTTAAAAATAGCAAGAGAGTTAAAAGTAGATCGGCTTCAAGTTTACAGTGATTCTCAATTAGTGGTCAGCCATGTCAGTGGCAACTATGAAGCATGGAAGGAAAGTATGATGAAATACCTTGAGAAGGTAAAGAATTTGACTCCGATATTTGGCAGTTTTAGCATTCAATAGATTCTGAGGGTAGACAATACAAGAGCGAATTTTTTCTCTAAATTGGCCACTTTAGTCCTAGACAAGCTATCCAAAGAAGTATTTTTTGAAATTCTAAAATGCCCAAGCTCAGAGGAATCATAGCTTATTATGCAGACGGAGCTCAAGCCGAGCTGGATTGACCAGTTAGTTGCCTATCTCAAGGAGGGAGTTCTTTCTCATGATCTGAAAGAAGCTCAAAAACTCAGGAATCAAGCCTCCTGGTACATTTTGTATGAGGATAAGTTGTATAAAAGGTCGTATTTGCTACCGCTGTTGAGATGTCTCTGATTTTCAGAGGCCGACTTTGCATTATGGAAAGTACATGAGTGAATTTATGGAAGTCATGTAGGAGCCAGATTCCTATCATAAAGACTACTTCGGCAAGGATGCTATTGGCCGACCTTGTACCATGATTCTAAGGAGTATGTCAAGAAATGTGACCATTATCAGAGAAATGCAACTATACAAAGGCAGTCGGTCTCCGAGTTTACTCCACTGAGCACATCTTGGCCATTTATGCAGTGGGGAATGGATATACTTGGTCCTTTTCTAATGACATCCAGACAATGGAAGTTTCTTTTGGTTGTGATCGACTACTTCATCAAATAGGTTGAAGCCGAACCACTAACAAAAATTACTAAGGCCAAGGTATGGGACTTCATTTAAAAATCAATCATTTGCTAATTTGGTCTGTCCCAAACTCTTATAACAGATAATGGGCGATAGTTCACTAGGACGAGGTTTGCTGAGTTCTATGAAGATCTAAACATCTTCTATCGCTTCACGTTGGTAGCTCACCCACAAGCAAATAGGAAAGCTGGAGTGACCAACTGGACCCTATTACAAGGCATCAAGATAAGACTCAAAAGAGCAAGAGGGGCCTGGGCGAACGAACTCTATCATGTTCTATGGGCATACCGCACTACCCAAAGGCTGTCAATTGGAGAAACACTATTCACCTTAGCTTTTGGAATAGAAGTAGTCATCTCGATCGAACTTAAATTTTTATCGGCATGGGTAGTGGCCTTCAACGAACAGCATAACCCACAGGACCTCATAGCCAACCTCGACCTACTAGAAGAAAAAAGAGAGGAAGTCCAAGTTCAGATGGCAGCTTACAGGCGAAGGGTGGTCCGATACTATAACTCTAGAGTCAGAGATAAAATATTTAGGATGGGAGACTTAGTGCTTCGACGAGCCACCATCTCTCAGCCTTAAAGCCAGGAGAAGCTTGCCCCAAATTGGAAAGGATCCTATGAGGCCACGAAGGTCGTCCAACTAGGGACATAATACTTGAAGGAACTCGGGGGGGTGAGAGACCTACCTCGACCATGAAATTTGAAAAATCTGTGAATGTATTATCGATGATTTGATTATAATGAAATCCTCCTACTTCAACACCCTAATCTTTGTTGTATATCGGTGACAAAGGGGGACTACCTCCTGAACTTGATCTCACGATAAATATAGCCCATTAGGAACAGGAGGAGAACCTCATCCTAACGTAAGCAAAGTCGAAGGCCTCGCTTATTTTAGATGAGATGAGGGGAGAGGCCCTTACAATGGCCTTAATGTGCTCCTACAGTCCATTAGGAATAGGAGGAGAATCTCATCCTAACATGAGTAAAGTCGAAGGTCTCATTCATTTTAGACGAGATGAGGGGAGAAGCCCTAACAATGGCCCTAATGTGTCCCTACAGCCTGTTAGAAATAGGAGGAGAACCTTGTTCTAATGTGAGCAAAGTCAAAGGCCTCGTTCATTTTAGATGAGATGAGGGAAGAGGTCCTGACAACGGTCCTAATGTACCCTTATAGTCCATTAGAAATAGGAGGAGAACCTCATCCTAATGTAAGCAAAGTCGAAGACCTCATCCTCTTAAGATGGAATGGGGGGAGAGACCCTATCAACGGTCCAAAATGCACTCCCATAAGCTATATTAGGAACAGAAGGAGAACCTCATCTTAACATAAGCAAAATCGATGACCTCATCGGTATAAGACAAGATGGAGAGAGAGACCCTACCGACGATCCTAATGCACCCCCATAAGCCATGTTAAGAATAGAAGGAAAGCCTCGTCCTAACCTGAGTGAAAGTCAAAACCTCATAGATCGAAGATGTGGAGAAGGAAGAAGCTTGATGGAGAATTCTTACACATGTTTTCCCATGACGATCTGACTACGTCAAATGCAAAAGGCAGAACGTTATCCTAGTTTGCAAGAAAGATCCTAGTTCGACGTCCACAACAAGCTCAGCGTCTACAACGAGCTCGGCATCCACAACAAGCATTTCATAAGAAAATGATAGAAAAAAAATGAGGTAAAAAAGATAAGGCCGCAAATAGGCCTCAGGTTCATGCGAAATGAAAATAGTGAAAAATGTATTATTTCATTACAAAAAAGAGTTCATTACAAGCAAAGCATAGGCCGACAAGGCCGATTACCTGAAAGAAAGAAAAAAGTGGGGGAAGAGACCGAAGCTTTAAGGCGAACTGGATTCTTCGAACTTTGGGCTGCCAGCTCCAGCCATCACCAAGGCCTGCTTTAGCCTAGGATCTCCTTCTCAAGTTTCTTCTTCTAGAAGAGATCATGTGCATACATTCTGTTGGTGAGCTAAAACTTACCCTCGAGCTCTCGCCGCTGTCTCCCTAAAACTTCAGACTCAGCCTCTACGTCCTTGATAGCCCGATGTTCACGGGCGAGCTGAAGCTTTAGCTATTGAACCTTGGCCTGCTCCACCCCAACCGCCTCTAAAAGCTCGCCAATGATCCTCTTCAAGGAGGCCATCTCCTCCGACTCACCACTCATGCTGGCTCCTCGATTATTATGCAGTTGCTTCCAAAGATGAGCTGCCTCATCTCTGGCAACCTTGAGCTCACCTCTAAGCCTGGATATCTTCTCTACCTTGATCACTTGGAAGCTATTATGCTGGTCCTTAGTATCTTGTAGCTACTTTTGAAGCTGGAAAAACTTTATTGACTAGTCTGAGTCGTACTGGGCCTTGTTGGTAGACCACGATGAGCTCCCTTCTAGAAGATGGATTTTTTCCTTGACATCCTTCGATCAGCTTCAAGAGAGTTGATCTTCGTTGTCAGTGCCCAAGACTTGTTGCTAGCATTTCTTTTGAGTTCGGCAACCTCCTTCTCGAAGCTATCCTTCCGGATACTGAAGCTCACCACTTTCTTCATATGCAAGCCTCAGAGGCAAGTGACCTCTTTGGTCATCTCAGAAGTATTCTTTCGTGAGGCTCGAAGGTCGTCCTTCATCTTCTTCAACTTTTTTCTTAGAAGATGAACTTCCTTCCTCAGGTTCTATATCAAGGGCTTTATCAAAAACCCCTGAGGTAGTGGATCAATGATGGTGGGAGACTGCATTCAAGATACGAAAAGTGCTCAAGGGTATAAAAAAAAATTCACTTCATTTAATCAAAACTTTTAAGTACAAGACATAAAAAAAAAGTACAACTACTTGAGGATCTCAACCTCGGAGGGTGGAGCCAGATCGCTCTAGACTGCCTCAGATTCCTGAACTAAATTGGGCACTTCTACGGTAGGTTCAAACGGGCCAAAAGCGAGCTCATCGAAGGAAAGGTCAACTATAGTATTAGATGGTCCCGCCTCTACGTCGTCTTCCTCCTCCTCCAGAAAGCTAAGGTCGAGCTCGAGGAACCTTCGGGCTATCCTGCCTTTGCAGAGCTCAAAACCCTTGATAAATGATTCCTATCCGAACTCGACATTCAGATTTCGTATCTCAAGAGAGGTCTTGAACTCTTCCATGGCCTGGGTCATTGCCTCCAAGATTGACTTCGTCATTTGGGTCTCTAGTTTGGCAACGCTATTTTCGGCTTCCTTCCTCCTCTTCTCCTTTAGGGCTAGTGCAGCCTTCAGTCCGACCGAGGCAAACTCCTCCTCATGGAGTGCATCATGAAGACTTTTGATGTCTGCTACCTTCTCCTTGGTAAGATGCTCGATCTCATCGACCCTCTCTTGAAGATGATGGACCTTGGCTCGAAGGTCCTCCGGAGCCTTCTATGCCTCTGCCTCCCGACAACGTGCCCTCTTGATGTGAGTGAGCATCTGGTGATCCGACAGCAACAAACAATTGATGTTAAGAAAAAAAAAAGAGAGAGAAAAGAAGGAGAGAAAAAGAAAGAGTTGAGGTGAAAGAAAATCCAGATTTTCTGGACCAGGTTCGTTCAAATCTGATCAGATCAAGAGATATATTTCCAAAAATTTTTCTTTGATCTAGATCAAATCTGGAATATTTTATATTTGATTCCTGTTATTTTAATAAATAAAATAAAATTAGATAAATTAAATCAAATTTAATTTATCTTGAAGTGGGTAATCCTATTACCCGATGATGATCCTATGAGCAGTGGAAGGTTCTGGATCTAGCCATGCAAGTGCCGGCCTCTACTGGTATCCACTCAGACTGGATCTAGAGATCCTCTTCTTCTCTATCACATCTCCAAAATTTAGATCTGGATCTGATCTGGAGGATCTTCAAAACACCTTTCGAAGATCAGCAGTCGTCCTTCGCAGCAGCGCAGCCTTCTAGCTTTCAGTCGCCTTTCTCTCATCTAGATTGCACCAACCAAGAATCCAAACCTCTTTGGATGTGGACAGGAGAGGGAGAAGGTGCTTTGGCATGGAGGAGGAGAGGAGAAATAGCCTTGGGGCATGGAGAATTATGATGCTCTTTGAGTTGGGCGCAGGGTCTTATTTATAGACTAAGCGTGATCCAACTCCTCTTCTTCCCAACCAATCACAACCCTTTGTGAAAATTAGATCTAAATCTGATTGATGAGAATAGAGTCCCCTGGATTCCTCCTTAGATGGCACCTAAGACCAGTCAAAGTTGGTTCTTAGGAGAACTCTAATCGGAATCCAAAAAGGAGATGGAGTCCTTGTCCAACAAGGACTCCTGGCAGCCTCCAGCTTGGGCACATGCCAACGGTAGCGTGCGCCCTCCTTCTTATCAGGTTCTGGCAGGGTGACAAGCCCCCACCAGCCCTCCAACAGGTGCATGACACATGAACAAAAGTCAAAGTGTCAATGGTCAACATTTGACCAGTCAAAGATCAACTTTTGACCAAAGTCAAAGGATGAGAAATGATAGGTGACCAAAAATGGTAGGTAATGTCTTTACAAAATAAGACAACCTTTTCTAACTTGGATAAGCTCTAGTCAGACAAAGTGAAGGCCTCTAAATGAGCACAAACTTTTTTTGCTCAGTCAGGACAACTATTTATGATAGTAAAAGAAGAACGTTAGGTTCAATCGAGTGCTAGTATGATTTTCTTGACCCTAATTGAATCTCATTCAGATCAATTGAATTGGATCAGTTCAATTGATGATCACACAATTCAAACCCTTGTTTGTGTGATCCAGTTAGGTTCTCAGTTTGTATGGTAATGGATATGTCATGATCTCTATCATCGACATCATCGAAACTCCTTTCGATGGATCAGAACTCTTCTGATTCGAATAGCTAGAATGATCGATCATCAAAATCATTCTAATTTCTCTCAAAATCTACTAGTGACACCTAGCAGTATATGGTGGCAACCCATCAGAGCTGAATGCGAACCTCTTGGTGCAGCTACCTGTGTGATTAAGTTCTTCTATCTTGAGCTCTAATCAGATTAGGGTTAAGGTGAACTCGTCAAACCCTAGTTTCTGTCATATGATGTAATCATTCGATTCAGATCCGATGTGAAAAGCTAAATAGAAACTCTTTCCATTATTTCACTCTGCCATAGCCATGGACTTCTGGACTTGATTCTCATGATCATCATAGGGCTGCTCCTCTACCACCGAGGTAGATAGATTCCATCTTGATGCTATCCAATTTCTACAATGAACATGCTATAGCCAACATTCACCTCAGGGTTCGATATAGCTAGGAGACCGAGTAATGGTGTAGTCAAACTATAACACCCTCAAGGTGAACTATCGATGCATCTCAGGTCAAAGAATCAGACACACTATTGCAGCATCGAGTCAGTCATTGACGAGAAGGTAGACTTCCTAATGACTACTCAAGGTGGTCATGCTCAGTGCCTTCATTCTCTAACGAGTATCTATAGTCTCGCTCCGGTGTCTCCACACCATAGACTCGAGACTCATCTACTAAAGAGAAGTGATTATACACCAACCTTCTAGATCAATCACCATTCTCATGATGATCCTATGGTCGGAAGCATTTTATGAGTTAATAATGATTATTCATGTCTTAAATTTTCAACTCTTGAAAATATGAATTATTATTATCATTAACTCAAAGGATGTATCACAGACACTAAATACACATACATGATCGAAAATAATTTATTTTATTGATTATAGTCAAAATTATAATTTTGCCTCTAGAAGTGTATTACAAGTGTCAGCTAATTCTGGCTTCTAGGGCACATATATCTAACACGAGGAATGGAGCAATTACCTTAAGGATGGTTCCAAGAGAACTCCAGATGAGCTATCATGGGTCCAGGTCGGCCATTTGGTCCACCACCTCGGGCATGGCAAACTTGTCAGCAAGCTCTCGGGCGATCTTCGGGTTGTCGAAGGGATCCTCCCCTCGTTTGTTGTCATTACCATCCGGTCCGCCTAAGCAAGCCTTGTAGGACATCTTCGCAATAGCTTTCTTTTTTCTTCTCTCTCCTATCCCTTTCCTAATAGGAAACTCTAAAATTTGATCCCTGCTGGAGGGATCTGAGGGTATGGAAGGCATCGGGCCTGCACTAGCGGTGTCAACCTCGATAGTTGGGGGAATCTCGATGTCGATGATGACCTCGAATGCAGCGACAGTGGCGGCGGGGACTTCGTAGCTGGAAACACCGACCTTCACCCTTTTTGAGCCATCTTCTTGCGCCTTCCCCTTCCTCTTCCTGATGAAGAGCCCTTTGGTAAGCATCTTGGCAGCTTGTGCATCCATTTCTATAGCGGGAAAAGAAGAGCGGTCAATAGCAATACACGTGCACGAAACCATGTGGATTTGAAAATGAAAAGATGTACCAGTAGGATCATGGGGACCCAGACCCAGGTTGAACAAGGTCTATTCCTTTAGAAGGTTAGAAAGAGGAGGAGCTCAGTACATCTTGAGTTTATTGGAGGAATCAAGGTTGGCTCTATCTAAGCTAGGAGCTCGATGATCTGACTCTCTAATGTAACCCCATGAAGGAAGACCTAATGGCAAGGTCAGGCCATGTACAAAAAAGTACTTTTTCTTTCAGTTGTGAATGAAAGAAGGGGCACCTTTCAATAACCCCTTCTTATCGACTTGGAGGGAAAAGTATCACCAATCCTTCATGAAAGGATGGCGCTTGAAGGTATAGAATTTTTTAAAAAGTGAAATGGTCGGCTGGACTTCGATCAATCGATAGAGGGAGAAAAAATCTATGACGAACCGAAAAGAGTTCGATACGATAGATGCGAAGGAGATGTTAAAAAATCAGAAGAGGGTGACTACGAATGGAGGCAGCGGGAGTCTAAGCCTGGCACGCAAAGCTTTTAAGTACAAACAATATCGACCGATCGGAGGAGAACTGATCTGGTCGTTGGAGCTAGGGAGTTCAAGGTCATATTTTGAAGGGATTCCATATTGGATTCAGATTAGAAAAAGATCGTCCAGGGTAAGAATGGATGGAATGGTGTCTGGAGTGAAAGACGAGCGGGATATGTTCCTAGGTTCTACCTCGGCCAGGGGTGCAGAATCAAAGAAGATTGGTCTGGATGAGCCCTACAAACCGATGGAATGGAAGATTTCGAAAGACATTCAGATCACGATGAACCCGAAGAAAACCCCCCCCCAAAAAAAAATTAGGAAGATAAGGAGCTAGAAATGATAAGTATGAATAACCTAAGAGAAGGGTTAGAAAACTGACCTAAACTGTCCAAGGAGAATGAAAGGATGATGGACGCGATGAGGATCAATTGAAAGAATGTTCGGAGCTCAGGAAGGTGAGAGAAGAATGAGACCTATGGGAAGAAGGTGAACAGGGGCCGAAGAAAAAGGATGACTCGGGCAGGGATGACTTCCGAGCAATAGGAGAAGGCCTTAAATAGCTAGAGATAATCTGAAGTAGTTATGATTGCAGATCAACTTCGATCGGTCTGCGTGCACCGCATGTCCCACTCATCATGATAGAAAAGCAGCGATGGGCCGAGTCTTTATGGCGCCATTCCTGTGGTAGAGTTTCGACGAAAGATTCAAAGCGCCATCTTTTCGAACTCATTTCAGACTTAGAAAGTTTTGGTGCCAGCATGGTAAACATCAAAATGTCTTATCCTAATAAGCACAGAAATCCAGGGCCAGACTTCGACCATCACCTTTTTTCCTTCCTTCAAGTTTCAAACTCAAGAGTAGGAGGACTATTATTAGAGATAAATCCTGCTCTTACCGAAGTCCAGTTTGATGCTTAGCCTGATGTAACTATTAATCATGAAAGAGCTTTGATCAAAAATCTCTAGCAGCTGAACTTCTTTCGGACTCCTCCAGCGGTCGAACTCCTTTCGGACTCTTCCAGCAGCCGAACTCCTCTCGGACTCCTCTAGCGGTCAAACTCCTTCGAACTCCTCCAGCAGTCGAACTCCTTCTAGACTCCTCTAGCGGCCGAACTCCTTTCAGACTCCTCTAGTGGCCGAACTCCTCCCAGACTCCTCGAACGGTTGAACTCCTTCCGAACTCCTTCAGCGGCCGAACTCCCCACAGTCATCCAGGAAGGTCTCTGCACGAGTCCGATCTTGTACACGGCATGAACTGACCCACACTTGGACTACCTTTGAGGAGTCCGAACTCCTCTAGAATTGATACAGCTCAAAGGTCATCACCAACCGACGCCCATCCCTCCAAACTTTGACTATCAAATCTCAAATGGACTGGCATCTCATGATAATAAACACTATCTTCCATAACAAACTCCACGTGGCCTCGAGCGGCCCACTATCTGATAGTTATGGCTATCGCTATCAGTTTATTACAGGCTCCATCTATAAAAGGGACCCTCAAGATATGTTTTCTCTAGACTCTCTTCTTCCTCTCGAAAACTCTACAATTTTCTTTACTGAGCACTCCATTTCTGTTGGCCGGAAAAGCTAACTTGACCATTGGAGGATCTTGCCGGAGCCACCACCCTGGGCTTTGGATGAGACTTATTTTGTAGGTCACCGACGGCGATCTCATCTTCTCTGACTCCAGTACTTCTCCGATGGCAATCAGATTTTGCACCAACAGCCAACATAAACCTTAAGATTCTGATTGGCTAGAAGATCGAGTTATGGTTTAGTTAAACTATAACACCCTCAAGATAAACTATCGATACACCTCAGGTCAAAAGAATTAGACACATGACTGCAGCATCAAGTTAGTCATTATCAAAAAGATAGACTCCCATATGACTGCTCGAGGTGGTCATGCTTAGTGCCCTTATTCTCAATAAGTACCTATACTCTCACTCCGATGTCTCTACACCATAGACTCAAGACTCATCTACCCTAAGAAAGTGATCATACACCGATCTTCTAGATAGATCACCATCCTCCTGATGATCCTACAATCGAAAGTAGTTTATGAGTAAATTATGATAACACATGCCTTAAATTCTTAACTCTTGAGAATATGTGTTATCATGCCTGTTAACTTAATGGATGTATCGCAGACATTTTAATATATAATATGATAGAATAAATAATCCATTTATTAGTTTAAATCAAAATTATGAAAATGTTCCTAAAAAGTATTTAACAAATGTCGGTCAATCTGGCTTCTAGGGCACACATCTAATAAACTTCTAATTGACCTAAAGCCAATTAGCTACAAATCTAAGTCCCATCTTCTCAAGATGGGCTTTGATCTTCTATTGGCTTAAAAGCTTCGTTTATGAGTCAACCGCTTTATCAATAGCTCTTAACCTCAATGTATCCTTTTCGAGGTAATCATGTATATGGTAGAAACTGCTATCACTATCTACTTGGAACTCTTTCAGCTTTCAGCACCACCAATACACACAAACAGACTTTCAGATGTCGACTTTTGATCATCTATGTCAAACATAAAATCTAAATCTGTAAACCCTTGGACCTGGAGTTCTCCATGCTAATCCTCTTCAGCACCTCCTTTATGTCCATATTCTATGAGAGACCTAGCATCCTCATTGGTCTATCCCTATAGATCTTAATTTCCAAAATGAGGGATGCTTCTTTTAGGTCTTTCATAGAAAACTCTTTAGATAACCAAACTTTGATCGAGGTCAACATAAAAATATCATTTTCGATCAGGAGGATGTCATCCACATACAATACGAGGAAGACAACAGTGCTCCCACTGATCAATTTGAATATACAAAGCTCCTCCTCATTATCGATAAAACCAAATGATTTGATTATATCATTGAACCAAGCTTTCCAACTCCGAGATAATTGCTTAAGTATATAGATGGACCTTTACAGCTTGCAGATCTTTATGATCACCATCACTAGATGTGAAAATAAGCAGCTATTCCATATAGATATCTTTCTTAAGATATCTATTTATGAACTTTATTTTCACGTCCATCTTTCATATTTCATAATCAAAATATATTGCAATGGCAAGCAATGTACAAATGGATGGCCACTGGCAAGAAGATATCCTAATACCCTATCACCACTAGCCTAGCCTTGAATATCTCCACATTCTCATCTGCACCTATCTTTCTCTTGAAGATCTATTTATATCCAATAGGTACTATACCTTCAAGTGGATCTATCAAGATCCAGATTTGGTTCGAGTGCATCAAGTCAATTTTTAACTTTATTGCCTCTTGTCATTTCTCGGAGTCAATATCTAATATTATCTCATTATAGATTCTGGAATCATCACCATGAACCTCGTCTCTCATGAGAAATATTTCCTCAACATCCTTTTAAATAGTACTTTAGGAGGATGGAAAATTCTATTTGACCTACGAGGTAGAGGAGGTAGTGAGTGTGATTCGGCTCAAACTAACTGGGTTCCTCAGGTTCCTTAGCTCATTACTCTTTGAAGATTTTCTCCTTGAACCTAATCCATCTTTCGATGCCATAATTTTGAACAAACTATTTCTCAAGAAAATTGGCGTATCGACTCACAATCACATTGTGGTCTTCTAGAAGATAGAAATAATATCATAACAACTTTTTAGGATATCCAATAAATCGAGCTCTAATGGACCTAGACTCTAACTTGTCCGCCTGTTGTCTCTTGACATGGGCCGGACAATCCTAAATTTTGAGATGACTTAGACTTTATTTCTTATCATGTCATATCGCATATGCAGTGGTGGAATGATTTTAGATGAAATCCTATTCAATAAATAAATGCTGTTATTAAACTGTCCCTAAAGAAACTCAAGAAGATCTATGAAGCTTATTATGGATCAGACCATATCTAATAAGATCCAGTTTCTCCATTCTAAAATCCCATTGAATTGAGGCATTCCAGATGGAGTCCATTATGAGACTATGCCATTATCCTTGAGATATTTTAAAAATTTTCAACTAAGGTATTCACCTCCTCGATCTGATCGAAGAACCTTAATGGGCCTTTTAGTTTGCTTTTTCCACTTCATGTCTAAATCCCTTAAGATTTTTAAAGGCTTCAAACTTGTGTTGCATCAGGTACATATACCCATACCAAGATAGATCATAGGTAAAGGTAATGAAGTAGACAATGTTGCCTTTAGCCAGCACATCAAATGGACCACACATATCTATATGTACCAGTGCAAGTAGGTCCATGGCCCTTTTCCTATGTCCTACAAAGGGAAGCTTGATCATTTTGCCTTAAAGGCATGACTCACAAATCAGATATGACTCAGAAGCCAACGGACTCATTAGTCCAGATTTCTTTAATTTGTTAATCCAGTCTTGGACTATATGACCTAACCTAAGGTGCCATAGATACCTTTCGTTGATACTATCCCTAGATCTATTTTGGTCCTCCTTCCTTCTTGTTCTTTAGGCTAGCTAGGTATGCAGGGCAGTTTCGCTTCCAATGACCATCGGAGTTGTAGTAGAAACACTTTTTCTTCTCCACAGTCTTCTTCTTCGGCTCGTCCTTCTTTTTTTCTTCTATTTTTTGCTTCTTCATAGACTTCTTCTTTCTAAAAGACTTTCTCTCAAAAGAAGTCCTCTCCATAGTAAGAATGAGCTCTTTGAACTCTTCAAAGTCTGCTAGCAGTAACCAGCTATTCATTAACTCAGCCAAGGTGCACTGGAGCTTATTCATATGAAAGTTTATGATGAACTGCCTATACGAATCAGTCAAGGACTGTAGGATTACATCAATCTGCAGTTCCTTGTCCATCAAGACTTCGAGCTTCTCAAGCTCTTCTAGGTTCTTGATCATCACCAGGCAATGATCTTTGACCAACTGCCCATCACACATTTGCGTCTTAAAAAATCTTCTCAAAACTTGATAATGCACTACGCGACTATATTCACTGAACAACTCTTGCAGGTGCACCAACATTTGGCGAGTAGTCTTAATGTCTTCATGTTGGCGCTACAGCTCCTCAGACATTGAGTCCAACATGTAGCACCTGACCTTGTTATCATTGTCCAACCATTTTTCATGAGACACTCTCTGATCCATGGTCGGATATGCTGGTAAAGTGGGGGAGTCCTGATCCAATACATAGATTAGTTTTTTCAAACTCAAAGTAATTTTGAAGTTTCTTAGCCAATTCTTTTAATTCGGTCTGGTCAGTCTATGGATATCTAAGATTCAGGCTTGAGGTTTAGACATTGATATTTTTCTATAGAGAGTCAAAGTTTCTAGTTAGACTTATAATTTGACTCGACCAATTTATTTAGATATTTTATTTTTAAATAAATTAGACTCTCACTATTTTCTCGAATCCCTACACTTTCTGACCAGAGATGCAAAAATCTTCGTGATCATTGATTTCTAGTGGATGGTGCGGTCCCATCGATTAGCTCACCACCTCATCTAATTATTATTAGTGATGGATCAACCGATGAGTAGACAACTCTTGTCCAATATTTCTCCAAACATGGTTTATCCAAACCTGGTCTCTTATTCATGAAGCTCACCATAAACGAAATAATGCTCCACTCCTTAGTTAAGTTAGACTCATTATTTGCATGAATTGAATTTTTGATTGGATCCCTCATCGTATCTAGAATATTGAGCCCAACTCATCCTCTAACCCATAGCATCCGATGCCTAATAGACATGGTTGCATCTTTTTGATACAACTAAATTACTATAACCAATTGAGAACAATCACCCTAAAAAGGGCCCATACATCTATAATGGTGGAACACCTATGTTTAATATTTTCTTAGGAAGATTTGATTTAGGTCTCTTAGACATGACTTGACTTAGTCATAACAATTATGACTAACCTAGTGGCATGTGTTAGCTCGAATCATAAGCCACCTTAAATCAAAATTGGGTCGATCCAATCAGCTAGGTAATTATGATCGGTGGGAGGAATATGCCATTAACTCGCTGTGAACATATTCAAGTCGAGTAGCTTCCAATTAAAGACCACTAGTCATATTTTTCAAACTTATCTTAGACATCAATTCATCTGATCAAAACTGATCGGGTTAGCCTACAATCCAGGCTCAAACTATAGAGCCAAATTGGATCTTAACTTGATCGACCACATATGACTGTGAGTCAACCTTGACCCAGACTTAATCCTATTTGACTGATCAAATCTAAGCACTCTTGATCCCACCTAACCAACTCTTGATTTGGTTTGATCAACCACTAGACTTAATTGAGCTACCCACATTCAAACCCATGACTTATGAAGGTGTCTTAGATCTAAAAATTTATAATTTTTAGATCTAATTAATTTTATAAACTTAATTCTTAATTAAGTCCAAGGGTTCAAAAATAAAACATATAGATCTAGGATTTTGTAGAAAAGTAAATTTTAATTTTTGATTAAGAGTAAACGTGCAACACTCCTACATGCCATAAGAGCACCCCATTGCATGGGAAGAGAGGGCCTTTAAACCCTTTATACTCTTATGACCAGATGGCTATGGAGAATGTTTTAATCAAAAATAAAAATTGTACTACAAAATTATTAGATCTAAAGCATATAACTATTACATGATTTAAGATCTAATCTATACATGTTTTGCATACATCTCATGTATTAATTTTAAATATTCACATGCATGTTTCAGATCTGATTACATCTAATGTAATATTTGAAAATAAAATCTTAAATGATCATATCAAATAAAAATTTTATTCTAGATAATTCATAGCATATAATGTAGAACTAGTCTAGACATGCATCAAATATATCACATATATTTAAAAATTTTATGCAACTACTATTTCAGATCTAATTATATCTGATGTAATATCTAAAATTAAATATATCAAATCATATAATCTTTAAAAAATTAAATAAATATTTTATTAAAATTTTTGATCTAAACTATGATATAAAACTACAGATCTAGTCTAGACATGCATTGCCTATCATGTATATCAAAGTTTTAAATTTGATCTTATATTTTAGATATAATTATATCTAATGTAATATCTAAAACTTAAATGATCAAATCATAAAAATTAAATCAGATCTAACCTAAAATATATTTGAAAACTATCATGATATAGAACTACAGATCTAGACTAGAACATGCATTGTATATATCAAATATATATTAATTTTAAAACATGTAATTTTTTTATTTTAGATCTGATTGCATCTCATGTAATATCTAAAAATTAAATAATTAGATCATAAAAATAATTTTAGATTAAAACTAAAGATAGATCTAGAACCGGCAACCTAGCTCTGATGCTAGTTGAAAGAAAATCTAGGTTTTTCTACCGCAAGATCCATCTGATCAGATCAAATTTACAATAGAATATTTTAAAATTTTTTTATGATCTGATCAAATTTGAGAATTCTCAGATCTAATTAGATTGATATAAATTAGAAGTAAAAATAAAAACAAAAATAGTGATATCTGATATCACCTAATCGGGTGAACCTTCACCTTGGAACGATGATCTGTTGTTGTTGAGGTTTTGGATCTAGCCATGCACGTACTCGACCTCTACTAGAGTTCACTCAGGCAAGATCTAGATGTTGTCTCCTACTAGATCTAATCTTCAAAGATCAGATCTGGTGTTTTCCTGTAGAGCCTTCAAATCAAACATCGAAGGCTGCACATTCATCTCATGAACACCATCATCTCTCACTGATCTTCACACCAATAAGACTTGATCTTTGCTTGCAGATTTTGTTCAACTCTTGGGCATGGAGAAGGGAAGAGAATCAGATGAGGGAGGCATGGAGATGAAGATTTTGGTAGGACTTTGCCATAGATCAATTTCAATGCGCAATAGCTTGCGCAGGATCTTATTTATAGACCAACTCAAGAGTCCCTTCGCATGTGACTTTCACTAGGCCAAAGATGACATGCATAATGACTCTCCATCTGATCTCCATGCCCACACCTAAATTTATCAGATTTTTGTTGCATAAAAATATGGAGATGAAGGAAAATCTATTTTTCTGGCACAAGATTGTTCAGATCTGATTAGATCTGAAGAAATATTTTAATTTTTTTTATAAAATTTTAATTAGATCTGAGACTTCTCATATTTGATAATAAAGATTTTATATTAAAAATTAAAAATAAAATTAAATTAGATTTAATTTTAAGTACCTGATTTGGTAATCTAATTATCCTACGATGATCCTGTTGATTTTTTAGGTTCTGGAAGAAGCCATGCATGTGCCTGACCTCTACCAATATCCACTTAGGTAGGATATGAACATATTCTCCTTGTTAATATCTCCTCCAAAAATTAGATCTGGATCTAATTTAAAAAGTCTTCAAAATGACTTCTTAGGGCAGCCTATTCGTCTCACGAACACCATCGCATAGATGCTGAATCTTGTGCCAAAACTCTTGGACCTTCAACTCAAATTTGTGTCTAACTTTTTAGGCATGTAGAAGAGAGGGAGAGAGAGGATAGAGAAGGCATGGATATCAGAGGAAAGTCTCCTTTAGATATGGAAAAAATAAATTACTTTGAGGCAATTTCATGAGAAAAGTTATTATACAAGACATAGCACCATAAAGAATCCTTTTTTGACCAAAAACCTTATTAATTAAATCATTGAGACTCTTGGACCTGATCTCCACAAAAAACCTCAAATATCATCTAGTTTTGACACCAAAAATCCATCTAGAAGGTGGCGGCATGAAAGGATAAGAAAGAGTCCATGTGCGTCTAGGACTCTTCCCTCAAGAGTTTGATGCAAATAAAACACCATCAAAACCTAATCTAGGCACCTCTAAAAATTGCAAAATTTTGTACACCCAAAATATAACTTATCTCCTATCACATATCCAAAAATTAGGGTGAAATAATTTTTAAAAAAATTTCTAAAATTCTTTGACCATATGACCCTCAATTCTCTTAATTAGGTCAACTATTGACCCTAGTCCAATTGCACTAGGAATGAATTTAATTTTCATAATTAATCTAACCCAGACTTATTCCAGTCAGATGAAAATAAACTCATTCAAGATATAGAAATGAGTCAAATCAAATTTGACTCGATTGCGAGGAATCAGAAAGATTATAGAAGCAGAAAGTCAGGCTCAATCATGTGCTAGCACGATTATCTTGAACCTGATTGGATCTAATCTAAATCAATCAAACTAGGTTAGCTCAATTGATGGCATTTAGACCCAAACCCTTATTTGTCTGACCCAGTTAGGTTCAGTTTCGTATGGTAATGAGACATGTCATGATCTTCATCATCGATATCATTGAAATATCTTTCGATGGATCATAACTTTTCTGATTCATATAATTAGAATGATCGATCATCAAAATCATTCTACTTGCCCCCAAAATCCACCAGTGACACCTAGCAGTATATGGTGGCAACCCATCAAAACTAAAAGTGAACCTCCTGATGCAGCTACCTATGTGATTAGGTTCATCTATCTTGAGCCCCGATAGAATTAGGGTTAAGGCGAACTCGTCAAACCCAATATCCATCATATGAATTAATCATTCGATTCGAGTCCTATGTAAAACCCTTATAGAAACTCTTTCTATCATCTTCACTCTACCATGGCCATGGGCTTATAGAGTCGATTCTTATGATCATCATAGGGCTACTCCTCATCTACCAAGGTAGATAGATCCCTTATTGGTGCAATCTAATTCCTACAATGAATGTACTATAGCCAACATACACCTCAGGATTCTGAATGGCTAGGAGATCGAGTTATAGTGTAGTCAAACTACAACACCCTTATGGTAAATTATCGATGCACCTCAGGTTAAAGAACCAGACACACTACTGCAACATCAAGCCAGTCATCGATGAGAAGGTAGACTTTCTTATGAATGCTCGAGGTGGTCACACTCAGTGCCCTCGTTTTCTAATGAGTATCTGTACTTTCACTCTGATGTCTTCATACCATAGACTCAAGACTCATCTACTCAAAGAAAGTGATCGTACACCAACCTTCCGGATCAATCACCATCCTCGTGATGATCCTATGGTCGAGGACAGTTTATAAGTTAATTATGAAAATTCATATCTCAAATTTTTAACTCTTTGAAAATATGAATTGTCATTATCATTAACTCAAAGGATGTATCACATACACTTTAAATACACACTGTGATAGAAAATAATCCTTTTATTAATTTATAATCAAAATTATAAAATTATCCTTATAAGTGTATTACAAGTGTTAGCTAATTTGGCTTCTAGGGCACACATCTAATAGGAGAAATTAGCATGGAGATGGGAGGATGAAAATAGATTGGCATAAGCAACTTATCTCCAAGCAATCTGGATCAAATTCAAATCATTTGACCCATTCAAATTCCATCTAAATGGGACTCTTCTCTTGTGCACGTCCAAGGGGGAAGTGACCTTCTCTTCCTCATGAAAATTTCAAGGGGGTGCATGCCCCTAGAAAGTCTCTAGGGGCGCATGCCGCTCTTGTTGGTAAACATGCAGGGTTTCATGCATAGATTTCAAATTTTTTTCAAATTAAAGCAACAGAAGACATAAATTAAATAGTTTAATCTATAATATATATATAATCAGATTACAAAATCCTACATCAAGGATCTATAACATGTCATGATATAAATATAAATCTAAAATTAAATTAATCATAAGTGGTATTAATCATATCAATACCTAGATCTAAAATAATTCTAGATCTAATCCTAGATCATATCTAGGTTACCAAGAAATCAGATCTCTTACCTTTGTGCAGGTCAAAAACTCTATGGTTGATTTTCATTATTGTTTTTAGAGCTGCACATACGTTCGGCCTCTATAGGTGATCTATACGAACCTACAAAATAGTTCGGAGGTTCGACGAACAAAGATCCGCTCAAAGTGCTAGCTTCTCGCAGATCCCTCCTGATGGTCAATCAAGAACATATTCTCCAGATCTCTTAGACACTCCAAGAGAAGAAGAATATGAGGAGGAATAAGAAAGAAATTCAAACCTTGGATCTCCCATAAATCAAAAAATAAAATTAAGGAAAAATAAATTCTAAGAGAAGATAAATCTTCTCCTTCAGGACATCAACGGTTGATGTCTTGAAAACATCTCTATACTAGGACAAGAGGAGACCTTCTCCTCTAGAATTTTATTTAAGTTTTTAGATCTAAGATTTTTGATTTTTATCATAAAAAATTTTCATATGAAATTGGAGAAGAAGGGTTCTCCAAGAAACCTTAAGAGAAGATGTTCTTCTCTTCTTCTTCTCTCATCAGGACATGATCAGATCATGTCCAAAAAAAAAAAATCATGCCCCAATAACATGGAGCACTTATCCCCATGCCCTAATCCTCTCTCTCTCTTAGATTTTATCATATAAAAATTATAAATAATAAATAAGAAAAGAATATATAAAAGAAAAATAAAGAGAAGACAATCTTCTCTTACCTTGTCTCTTCAAGACATCAACCTTTGATGTCTTAGTTGAAGGTTCTTCTCTAAGAATCTTGGCATCCCAAAACCACCATGCCTTCTCCTCTTTCTTCTCTAATTTTTCATGATATTTTTGGGATTTATCACATCCTCAGAGGGCCTTGAAAAGTGGCATGGGTTAACAACCAAGAACTAGGTCAAAGACTAGTCTTAGAAGGACTCTTGGTGGCGTCCAATTTTTGGATGCCACCCCCATTCCTTTTTCCAACGTGGGAAGCCAGAAAAACATGCAAAAAATGATGGAGAGAGTGAACACAAAAATAAGGGAGGTGAGAAAAAAAAATCCATAAAGCGAGAGCTAGAGTTTTGGAATTGTAGGACTCTATCAAATAGAATCCTAAGTAAAACTAATTGCCATCTTTGACCAAGTCAAAAAAATATTCTAAATAACCAGATAATGTGGGGCATGGAGAATCTCTTATGTGTGGAAATGTTTCACATAAACATCAAAAAAAAAAAGGGTGGGCGTGGGCTTTCTTAGGCGCAAGAGAAAGAGAGAGAGTCCCAGTCCAACTGGGACTCCTCTTGTTTGAATAGATCAAAATAGGTTTGAATCCAATTTAAATCATATTTAAACTAGATTAAATGAAAACCAATTAGGAATGATCCTAGTCCAACTAGGAGCCCAATTAAATCAGATTAAATCAAAATTTAAATCTGATTTAAATTTGATTTAAATCCTAAGTCAATTAGGTGCACCTAAGTCCTAGTCAAACAAAAAATTATTCTTTCTTGCAATTGGCTTATCCAATAAACCAACTAGACTTAATCTAATTAAGTCCAAAGTAATTCTAATTAAATCTAATTTAACTATACTTGATGTTAGTCCAATTGCTCAATCAAATTGAGCCAATTAACAATCCAATTGCTAATCGATCTTTCTATAACACTTGCATTAGGTCAAACA
This sequence comes from Cocos nucifera, assembly GCA_006176705.1. Taxonomy (NCBI): domain Eukaryota; kingdom Viridiplantae; phylum Streptophyta; class Magnoliopsida; order Arecales; family Arecaceae; genus Cocos; species Cocos nucifera. The sequence goes on along the minus strand of QRFJ01003133.1, from coordinate 66,320 downwards.
TCAATCATATTGATGGATTGACCTTAGAATGATTCTCAATCATTGATTAACCATCTGATTGGATTACAAGCTCTAATGTGTGTAACCTCATAGGTTCAAACCTAAGCCAGTAGTATAGGAACCAATTTCTGTACCAATCGAAGTTACCATCTAGCAATGATTTCTGACGTCTGGATAGGTCAAATTTATGCAAAGCAATATTCTTAGAACCCTGACCTATGGTTATCATATAATTCATCCCTATGACCAATAATGCTCAAGATAACTTCAAGTATCCTATCAAACACTCATACAAGTCATCTCTATTATATCTCAAAATTTTGCAAATCTGGTGACACCTCATGAGAATTACTCAGGTCTAGATTTTACTAAATTGAAACACAATGAGACATTCTCTTTCTGAATCTAATCAAGAGTAGTCAATCCCATCTTGACTCACATATCAACTTCATAAGTACTTGACTGTACTCAAAAATCTTTCGAATCTATATTAGAAATATAGGGAGTCTGGCACCAAAGTACAGTGAGTTGCTTGCAAGTCACCATGGTGATCTTAGGTTGGAGGGACACTTATATTCATTGGCCTTAGCTAGCTACTCTTGACAGTAGAGTGCTACATTGGTCACGTTCAGTGCTGATGTACTCCTACATCTCACCTGGATGCCATACTAGTGTCTCCATACCACTTGGTTACGAGGACAATCAATGCATATGGTATACAGTGACCTACACTCGATAAGTTATCATTCTTGTTAATAACTTATCATTTGATTGTAAACAATTTAAGAACTATCTGATAAATTCTTTTTATTGATTGATTACGGTTCTAAGGACTTCATCATAATTTAAGAGTTCATTTAAAGAAGATAGAACTTTTATGATGAATCAGCCAAATAACTATTATTAGTAGATAATTCATATACTAATTTTAATCATCTATCACTTAGATAATTGGCTTTAGGACATATTTTCCAATAACTCCCACTTGGACTAAAGCCAATCAGAATGATATCAAATATCTTATCCTTTACTTGAGTTCATAGAACTCCTTAGTTCCGAGGTCTTAGCAAATGGATCAGTCAAGTTCTCCTTTTACATCGATCCTTTAAAGATCGATGTCACCCAGATCTAATATCTAAGGTGATGACGATGTAGAATATGCTGGTTCTTTAGTTCTTTAGTTTGAGCTATGGCTCCAGTGCTATGATAGGATTGGACCATCGGTGGAGGATGCCACTCCCAACCTGCTAATAAACCTCAGCAGCTATATAGCTTACAAGGCAGCATCATATGCCATGATGTACTCTATATCACTAATTAAATAGGCTAAAGTATCTTGCTTGAAACCTTTTCAGTAGATTGCTCCTATAGTTAGGGTATGATCCAACATTTTCTTGTTGTCATCTTGATCTGACTAAAATCAAAATATTCACATGTTTTAAGTCAGTACTTCCATATTTGAGTCATTGAACCATAGTATTTTCTAAATATTTAAGAATTATCTATACAATCTTTCAGTGGCTCTCACTTGGATCAAAGTGGTATCTGCTCACTAACTCTAGTAAGTATACCATGTCTAGTCTCATACATGGAGAAATAAGGTGACAGCTAAAACTTTATTCCTTGCAATATTGGAGTGCCATTTCTGATTAAGAGAATTTCATCCTCAAATAATATAAGAAATAATACTACAAAATATTTTGCCTAATTATAAATACAAGGTTTTTCTTTATTCATAACAAAGATATACATTCAGAATGTATATTCGAACTCTGAGATAATACTCAGATGGGCTTTATAGGTCCTTACCTTCCCATCTGTGCTACTCTGATCCTATTAAAAATCCATTCACATTCAATGGATTTTATCCCTTCAGGTGAATTAACTAGTGTCCATGCACTATTGATTTTTATAGACTTTAATTTAGATCATATGTCTCCAAGCCACTTCTCATAGTCAGGCCACTGCATTGTATCCCTATAGGTAATCAGATCCTTATTATTCTCATCGAGCTCAATAGGATCACCATCTTGGATCTAGATACTGAAGTATCTGTCTGACTAACATAGTACTCTACTGTATCTCCTTAAAGGTGATACTTTAATGGGCTCTGGATTTGATCTGATCAAATCCAATTCTATAGGTTTACCAGATAACATCGGTTCTTTTCTACCAATCAAATATTTTACAAGTTCAACTTGACAGGCATCAGTTCCTTCTCTAAGGAACTCCTTTCCAAAAGAAATGCCCTTCTGTTGATGAACATCTTATGTTCTTCAGTATGATAGAATTAATAATCCTTAAACACCTATTGGACCGGGATCCAACTTTATCTTTGCACAAACCTATGACATAGTCTAATCAATCCCAAAATTGATGGTGAGAGAGTCTAGGTCTATGCCCGATCCATATCTAATATGGAGTCTATGAAATAAATTCACTCGGTATAAATTTTTAGAGTAAAACAAATAGTCACAAGAGCACAACCCTGAAACAAGAAGACTAGTGAACCCTATTATGGATTGAATCATGTCTAAGAAAGTTTAATTTTTTCTTTTAGATACACTATGTTCTAAAAAGAAATCCACTGAGAGAGAATCCAATTCTCTCCTAGATATGTCACAAACTCACTGGATAAGTATTTGCCTTCTTGATCTGATCGAAAAGTTTTAATACCTTATCTAGTTTATTTTTCTATTTTATTATTGAATCATTTGAACATTTCAAATAATTCATCCCAGATGCACCCATGCCCAGATAGATCATCTGTAATGAAATATTAATATCTTTCTTTGGCACTTAAGTTCACAAGTCCACATACATCACTATGTATGAGACTTAGAACTTTATTGGCTCCTTCATCTTTTCCAATAAAAAGTGACTTTATCATCTTTCCAGGAAGATAAGATTCATAGGTTATTAATGATTCACAATCATTGATGTCAAAATTTTTCTCTCAAGCTAACCCATTTATCCTATTCTTATCAAGATGACTAAGCCTATAATGCCAAAGATAGATATCCATGATATAATCTAACTTGGGTGTGTACATTACACTTGACAAGCTATGTAAATGTTAAATATTATTTCTTTGTTGTCCATGTATTATTGTAACATTATTCATAATAATATCACAACAATCCTCTTTATTGATAAATGATAATCATCTCTAGCCAAAAGACCAACAGAGAACACATTTATCATAAAGATGGACAATAGTGACAATCACTCAAAATGACATCTTTGAAAATAAGCTTGACAATTTCTAAAGCTAGGATTGGGATAGGACTTCCATCAAAAATGTTTAGGTATTTCTCATCATTTTCAAACATTCCACTTACCTATAGTTCTTGCAACAAATTGCATAGAACTATCGATATCTCATACCCAAGTAGCAGAATTTCATACAGAAAAATTTCAAGGTGTTATCATATAACATCTTTGATAAGCAACTCTTGCTCATTTCTCATGTTCAGCCTGTTATGGTCGAGGGAAGTAAGATAATTCTTCTTCCTATGCTCCTGCTTCTAATAGTAGAAGCACCATGCCTGATTTGGGTCAATTTTGGACTAATTATTTTTATTGGACTAAGAGGCCCCAATATGAACCCATTCGTACTACTAAACCAAATTCAACTTTCAATATTAATTATCAAAGTTGGATTCTATAAGTCATCACTGTCTAACAGTGATAGGAGCAATTAGGGTTTAGCCTTATTTTGAGAAAAGAGAATAATGACCTAAGTATATCAATTATATTAAACCTAGAGACTTGGAACTTTAGTCTAAAGTTTCTTCCACTATTTTATTCAAATTGGTAGTCTCTACCTTCAATTCAGAGAATTACTTTAATTTTCTAGTAGGTACTAGAATCCACGTAGACTGCACATAAGCCCAACTATGGTTGGTCAACCCATGTACATCTAAGGATAGGTTCATAACCAATTATTTCTCCAAATAACTTTTAGTAATTTAATTTTGTTCTAGAAACCTAATCAGTAGGTTAGGGCCTCCACTGTAAGGATCCGATTAGGTTCAACGATTAACATGATTATACTTGGTGCATCTAACCAACGAATGATTAAGCCCAACTATGGTTGGTCAACCTAACCACCATTAGAGAGACACATCTAAGTCATCATATGATGAATGATAATTCCATTAGTCAACAAGCATTAGGCCTATGGGCCTCCAATGATTATTGAGTTAATGGACCCATTATCAAACACCTTAATAGAAGGCTATGACTCAGTTATCTCCTTAACTTTATCATTTTAAGAACCTAATAATTTTAGAGAATTTAAATTATTAATGATTTAAGGATAAAAAGAACATGAACCAATTTGCTCCTACTGACTTCACCAAGTCAAGTCCTCCCACTGACTTCTCAAGTCATTGATGAGGATTAGCATCAATTTTGGTCCATGGGCACCTATATCAGTCTCACTAAGTAAAATCAATCTCACTGATTTTCTATGTGACATGGGTTAGCATGAATCAATGAGCAACCTAATCAAAACCTAATTAACCACATTGGCCAGGTAAGTGAGATCGATGGAAGGATCTGTCAAGGCTTGCCTTAGACACCATTAGAAATGACCAGGTAAGGGGCTGCCAATTAAAAACCACAGGTCTGGGATGCTAGACTTACCTTAGACACCAATCAATTTATCAGTTTTGATTTAGTCTGCCTAAAGACTAGGGCTCAACCACTGAGCCATGATTAGTATCATTTATTAGATGTATGGACTTTGATCAACTACAATAATTAAATTGATCTATAAAAAAAAATGATCTTATCCTAATTAACTATTAATTAGATTTGATCAATTTTTTAACTTAGTCCATATTTAATCTAACCCTAGCTCTAACCCAGTGAATGAACTGATCAAGCTAACCCATAACCCTTTAACCCATATTTTATAAAATTATCTTAGGATCTTTAAATCACAAACCTAGATCCTAAATAATCACTTAATTCTCAATTAAGTTCAGAACTTATGAGTTTGGATTTATGAAACCTCAGAACTAATTTCTAATTTTATTATTTAAAATATTTTTTAAATTGTAAATACTTTACTTTGAATCAAATTCAAATGATGGTTTTAGATCTGATTTGTTTCAATATTTCGATCATATCCTAGGATTTTGAATCTAGAATTTTATAGAAAGTAAGTTCTCAATTTAAATTCTACAAAATAAATATGTCATACATATACATTCTAGATTCAAAATAAAAATTACATATCAAGATATGCAATAAGAGGATCTAGATCAAAACATGAAACATATCACATGGATCTCATCTAAATAATCAAAATTAAATCATAAACCATTTAATATTAGATTTAAAATTTAAAAATAAATCATAAATTATTTTAGATCTTATCTAACATATTAATGATTTAGGTTTCTTGGATCAGCATATATTAGGACAACCTTTTCACTATAAGGGATAAACCTTACAGTAGGACAACCTTATCATAGTATGTGCAATCCTAAAATTATTTAGATCTAATCTAAATAATCTAAAATAGATCTAATATATATTTAATTTTAGATTTAAATTAAAAAATTAAATCATAAACTTTCTTAGATCTAATCTAAATTATTCATGATTCAGATTTAGATTAGCACATACTAGGACAACTTTTTCATTGTAAGGGGTTAACCTCACAACAGGACAACCTTATGGCAGTATGTCCAATCTTTAATTAATTTTAATTTTTAAATTTATTCTAAAGCATACATGAACATGTTATAAAAGAACCTTGCTCTGATACCACTATTGGTAAACATGCAGGATTTCATGCATAGATTTCAAAATTTTTTCGAAATTAAAGTAGCGGGAGCCATAAATTAAATAGTTCAATCTACAATATGCATATAATCAGATTACAAAACCCTACATTAAGGATCTATAACATGTTATGATCCAAATATAAATCTAAAATTTAATTAATCACAAGGGGTATTGATCATATCAATACCTAGATCTAGAATAATTCTAGATCTAATCCTAGATCATGTCTAGATTACCAAGAGATTAGATCTCTTACCTTTACATGGGTCGAGAACTCTATGGTTAATTTTTGTTGTTGCTTTTATAGCCGCACATATGTCTGGCTCTATGGTTGATTTTTGTTGTTGCTTTTAGAGCCACACATATGTCTGGCCTCTACAGGTGATCCACATGAACTTGCAACACAGATCGAAGGTTCATCAAACAAAGATCCGCTTGAAGTGCTAGCTTTTCACGGATCTCTCTTGATGGTCAATCAAGAATATATTCTTCGGATCTCTTGGACACTCCAAGAGATGAAGAATATGAGAAGGAATAAGGAAGGAATCCAAAACTTGGATCTTCCATAAATCAAAAAATAAAATCAAGAAAAAATAAATTCTAAGAGAAGACAAATCTTCTCCTTTAGGACATCAACGGTTGATGTTCTGAAAATATCTCTATGCTAGGATAAGAGGAGACCTTCTCATCTAGAATTTTTCTTAAGTTTTTAGATCTAAGATTTTTATTTTTATCATATAAAATTTTCACAAAAAATTAGAGAAGAAGGGTTCTCTAATAAACCCTAAGAGAAGACGTTCTTCTCTTCTTCTTCTCTCATCAGGACATGATCAGATCATGTCCAAAAAAAAAAAAAGAATATCATGCCCCAACAACTTGGAGCACCTATCTCCATGCCCTAATCCTCTCCTAATCCTCTCTCTCTTAGATTTTATCACACAAAAATCATAAAGAATAAATAAGAGAAAAAATACATAAAAGAAAAATAAAGAGAAGACAATCTTTTCTTACCTTATCTCTTCAAGACATCAATCTTTGATGTCTTAGTTGAAGGCTCTTCTCCAAGAATCTTAGCATCCCAAAACCACCATGCCTTCTCCTCCTTTTTCTCTAATTTTTCATGATTTTTCTAAAATTTATCACGTCCTCAAAAGGCCTTAAAAAGTGGCATGGGTTAACAACCAAGGACTAGGTCAAAGAATAGTCTTAGAAGGACTTTTGGTGGCATCCAAAAGATGCCACCCCCATTCCTTTTTTCAACATGGAAAGCTAGCAAATCATGCAAAAAATGCAAGAAAGACTCAATAAGTTATCATCCTTATTAATAACTTATCATTTGATCATGAATAATTTAAGAACCATCTGATAAATCCTTCTTTATCGATTGATTGTGGTTCTAAGGACTTCATCATAATTTAGAAGTTTATTTAAGAAAGATAGAACTTTTATGATGAATCAGCTAAATAACTATTATTATTAGATAATTTATATACTAATTTCAATTATCTACCACTTAGATGATTAGCTTTAAGATACATTTTCCAACACCTCTCCCTTTCTTTCCTACAAACTAGGTCAACTCTTGACCCTTGTCCTGTTCCAATCTCATGGGATTTAGGACAAGCCCTTTTCAAGTCCCATCTAATGGATTTCAGGCAAGTCTTTTTTAAGTTAGAATAAGCCTTGATTAGGCTAGGACTCGGTCCAATCAGATCAAGATAAATACATGCAAAGTTTTTGAAAGATCCTTATCCAAATTTCATCTCATGATTTTAGGATAAGCCCTGATCTGGTTAAGACAATCCTTATCCTATTTCTATCTTATGGGATTTAGGACAAGCCTTGATCAAGTCAGGACAAGGTCCAATCAGATCAAGACAAATCCATATAGAGTTTTCGGATGAGCCTTGTCCAAATTTCATCTCATGATTTTATGACAAGCCTTGTCATATAAGGACAAGCCCTGTTCTCATCAGGACAAGCCCTATTCTGATCTGGACATGCCCTATAAGGTTAGGACAAATTTCTACAGGATTCTCAAATGAGCCAAATCTAATTTGGTTCAGTTGAGATGAACCAGAAAGATGACAGAAAAAGATTATTAGGATCAATAGTGTGCTAGCATGATTTTCTTAAATCTAATTGGATTTAATCCAAATCAATCAAACTGGGTTAGCTCAATTGATTACATCTAGACCCAAATCCTTATTTATATGATCCAGTTAGATTCAGTTCTATATGGTAATGGAACATGTCATGATCTCCATCATCGACATCATCGAAATACCTTTCGATGGACTAGAACTTTCTAATTCACCCAATTTGAATCATTAATTATTAAGATATTCTAATTTATTCCAAAATCCACCAGTGACACCTAGCAGTATGTGGTGGCAATCCATCAAAATTAAAAAGTGAACCTCTTGGTGTAGCTATCTGTGTGATTGGGTTCTTCTATCATGAGCTCTAAAAGGATTAGGGTTAAGGTGAACTCATCAAATCTAACATCCATCGTATGAATAAATCATTCGATTCGAGTTCGTCGTGAAATTCTAATAGAAACTTTTTTCTATTATTTCACACTACCATGGCCATGAATTTTAGGACTCGATCACATGATTATCATAGGACCAGTCCTCCTCTACCGAGGTTGATAGACCTCATTTTGGTGTGATCGAATTCTTATAATGAACATGCTATAGCCAACATGCACCTCAGGATTTTGAATTGCTAGAAGATCGAGTTATGGTGTAGTCAAACTATAATACCCTTAAGGTAAACTACCAATATATCTCATGTCAAAGAACTAGACATCCAACTGTAGTATCGAGCTAGTCATTGACAAGAAGGTAGACTCCCTTATGACTGCTCGAGGTGGTCAGACTTAGTACCCTTATTCTCAATAAGTATCTATACTCTTGCTTGGATGTTTTCACACCGTAGACTGAAGACTCATCTATCTTAAGAAAATGATTGTATACCAATCTTCTAGATCGATCACTATCCTCATGATGATCTTACGATCGAAAGTAGTTTATGAGTTAATTATGATAACACATACCTTAAATTTTCAACTCTTAAGAATATGTATTATCATGCTTGTTAACTCAATGGATATATCATAGATACTTTAATACACAATATGATAGAATAAATAACCCATTTATTAGTTTAAGTTAAAATTACAAAAATGCCCCTAGAAATTATTTAACAAGTGTCGGCCAATCTGGCTTCTCGGGTATATATCTAATAGATATCAAGTAAAATATTTTAAGAAAGCTATCATTTATTTTTAAAATTAAATATTTAAAAAAGACTTCAATTTTAATCAATTAATATCAAATAGCTTACTATTTATCTTTTATCTGATTGAATTATGATTCTAAATCCTTAAAATTGTTTGATTTGAGTCGATTCATCTTTATAATTTCAAAACTAAAATAATTGGTATCAAGCTGAACTTGAAAGATTTCAACTTTGATAAATAAATTTATTTATTAGAGAAAAATAAATTTAATAAATGATCCTTTTAAATCTTTAATTGGTATTAAGATTTTTTTTTGAAAATTATCAATTGATTTGAATCATAATGCAATTGGTATCATAATTCTCATAATTGATATCAAATAGTTTATTCTTGTCTTAAATTTCATCATATTATATTTTAACAAAAAGAGAATAATATTTTATCACAAATTTATTTTTGTATAACTAATATTATATCGTTTAAGATAAATTCAAAGAATTTCATGCATTTTTTTGAACTTAATTGAGTGATATCTCAAAAAAAAAGAAAGATCTGAATTTAAACCAAAATTCTCTCTATGATTTATTTTGCATGATCTATTGGTATCACTTAAAAATAATTTATCAAAATAATTTGATCTAAATTTAATTTATTTATCTTTGTTGATCAAAAACTTCAATAATTGGTATCAAATAGACCATTCTTGCCTTGCTCTTCATTGCATTACTTTTGGCAAAAGAATTAAATATTATGTCTCAAATCTATTTTGTATTGATATACTCTTAATGTGATACTATTTGAGATAAATTTAAAAAATATATATCTCTTCTAAACTTAATGGATTGATACGTCATAAAGAAAAAAAAGATATTTTTTAGAAAAAAAAGATATTTTTCAAAAAAAATATTGAACATATCTTATGCTTGGTTTTGATACTCAAAATCCTTAAAAGTGAAAAGCTATAGCCCTTTTGAATATTTAAAGCTCAAAGTATTTTTCTAATTGAGTTTAAAGAATTGTTTTTGCATCCATATTTTTAGGAATGGGGAGAAGTGCAATTAGATTTTTATTATTCAAAAATCTAACTAAAACTAGCCAATGCAAGTTTGAGTTGAATTTAAAAAAAATATATATATTATTTTGTTTTATCTCAATTCAATACAAATTTTATATTCCCCCAAAAAGAGAAAAGAAATTCAATCTTAGTTTACTACAAGCTTTCAAACAGGAAAAAAATATTAAAGGAGAAAGTGTGCTTAATTTTAAAATAGCTTTATTTGCAAAAGTAAGAAAAATAAAAAATGATCATTTAATTAAAAAAATTAAAATTAAAAATATCTTTTAAATTTAGAAAATCTGAATTTAGCAATTAAATTCATATTAAATATGCTTGATTTGAAAGAAAATGAAAGAGAAAAATTGAAAGATAAAATAATTCAGTTATAATTATGAAAAAAGGAGGAAAAATGCTTTGTATCTTAATTTGATTGAAAATTTTGATTAACCTATATTAAGAAAAATAAATTTTGATCTTGAATTCTTAATTAATTACTTTATTTTCATCTTAAATTAAACATTCATGTATTTATTCAATTTGATATGCATGATTCTATGGTCTAATCATTCTTGATAATTAATTAGAGTTAAATTAAATTTGAAGTATAATCTTACTCTAAGAATTAAATTTGATACACACTTCTAATTTTGAAACTCATTTAAAAATCTGAATATAATTTAAAAAATTTTTTGATGTGCTTTGAAAATTCTTATAAAATCATTTGTATCAAAGTAATTTTTACTCAAGAAATAAATTTAAAAAAATATTTTTTATTTGCTTTGATACTATCATTGATTTACTCGATACATTCTCGATACATATCTTTTCTGAATTTAAATAATGGATTTTCATTAAGAAAAGAAAAGAATGAATATTGATATGTATATTATGCTTGATTTCATGTTCAAATTCTTTGAAAAGTTGTATGCCTCTTAAAGCTTATAAGTGCATATTTAAAAATTTGATTAAAAAATTATATTCATTCAGAAAGAGGATGAGCCTTTGATATTTGAATTCAAGCCAATTTTTAAAAAGAAAAAAAATATTTTAAGCATATTTTGAATCAAAAGGCATGTTTTCAAAGAAAAGAGGATTTATTTGAATTGATTTTTTGAATTTGATACATCTCTCATTTTTATACATTCTTACATATTATTAATTTTGATGATTTTTATTCAACTTTTTTATGAGCTTTTTGATGCTGTCAAAAACAAAGAGAGGAATGTTAAGTATATGCTTAATGAATTAATTCTTAAGATACTCATTAATTTTATGCTTGAAATCTTAATACGCATTGATTTAAATTGAGACATTAATTTGAAATAAGTATATGAAATATGTGTAATGAACTAAATATGTGCAATGAACTAAAGACTAATTGAGAACATTCATGAAGTATGCATTCATGTGTTTGATCTAGTACTTCATGATACATATTGTCAAAATGCATTAAAACACATTATTTATTTTTATTGTCCATATACTTAAAGTTTTGTGATCATCAAAAAGAGGAAGATTGTTAACCCTATGATTGATTTTGATGATCACAAAATATTAAATATATAATCATATGTTTCAAGATTGAATATAGGATTTCTCAAATGCTCACATTGAAGAAATTATCTTTGGAAGAAATCCTCTCAAGATGTTAAGCCAATGCACTTAAAAGAAGAAGTTTTCATAAATTTAGATGGCTTATTATAATGAAAATGAAAGAGGAAGAAACTAATATCATTTGAAAGATTTAGAACTAAGAAATTCAAGTTCGGAAGGTCAGACAATGAAGAAAAATAAAGTTGGAATGTTTAGAGCCGACCGCCCAAGAATCGAGCAAGCACTGGCATGAAATAGGATTGATACTTTGGTTTGGCACATAGCTGAGCCAGCTTAAATTGGATTCGAGCCAGCTCTCCTAGAGTGGTAGAAAAGTTACTTTTCTATTTTGCTATTCGAGCTAGCTCAAATTAGATCTGAGCTAGCTTTCTCAAAGTAGTAGAAAAGCTATTTTTTTGTTCTACTATTCGAGCAACCTCGAATTGGATCTGAGCCAGCTCTTCTAGAATGACAAAAAATAAGTTCTTGAACTTCTATAACTCAAGCCAGCTCAAAGCTGGATCTAAGCCAGCTTGATGCTATTTGATAGGATAATGGCTAGTTCTGAAACTTATCCTATTTTGCCTAGAACTTTTTTCAATAGCTATTGTTGATCTCTAATGGTTATAAACAGCTAGAAATGAGTTCAAAGGCCATAGAACTTATGAAAAACAAAAGGAAGATACAATAAAAGAAAAGATTAAGAAGAAATAAATGAAAAATATTCAGATTTCAATGAGCTCCATTATACATCAAAAGAAGAGAGAAAAGAGGAGATCCAAGTAGTGAAATCAGAGTGCTTTCAAGAGATATCTTCTCCAACATCTAGCACAACCTCTCAAGCATTATTTGAAGAGAAGTGAAGCTTCAAAAGAGCATACATCTAGCAACTTTTCTGAGCTTCAAAGAATTTATATTTTTTATTGTTCTTTTGTGCTAAACTTTTTCATCCTTGTATTTTGCTTCTTTACAAGTTTCTTTAGGAGAAAGAAACTTGGGATTTAGGCTGGTCCAAGCCCATAATTGGACATTGTATAGGTTTTGGTTGGTTGGCCCGAAAAACTAACTAGGTTGTTAGTGAACCCAAAAAACTAATGGTATAGGATTTTGGTTGGTGCTCCTAATGAAAATCAACTGCATTTGTTTGTAAGTCCAAAAAAATAAATACACTATAATCAAGGATAGATTAAAGAAAAAATTTTAAGAAAAGCTTGAAAAGTGGATATAGGTGTGGGTTGCATCGAACCACTATAAAATATTATGTGTTTGTGTTGTGCCTTTGATTTTTCTTACTTGCTTTATTGTTTGCTTTGATTAGTTTTTAAATTCGTGCATAGCATTGGCATGTCTTGAATCTACTGCTGCTTATATTAAACTCATCTCAATCACCCTACTTAGGTTAAAATTAAAGCAAATACTTATTTAGATTTTAAATTTGGTTAAAATTTTTTAAGAACCAATTCACCCCCCGCCCCATCCTCTTTTGTTGCTCCCTCTGGGCAACATCTCTCCTTGCCGCTAAACTATCACCAAGCATCTTCTGAGCTCTTCTTGCATCCTCCTCGACCTCCCTCAATCTCTTTCATAAAATGGCAAACTCGGCTTCAGTATCTTTGACCGCATTCTCATTGTATGTTGTTTGGATCTTAAGTTGAAGGAGTTCAGTCTTGTTCTTTTCATAAGCTTCCGAAAGATCTCCTAGAGTTCTCTTCAGAGAAGCAACTTCCTCTGGATCCTTGCTTGGGCCGATCTGAGTCCTGTTTGCCAATCATCGTCGAGCTATCTCCTCATCAGTCACTCGAAGTTTTCTTTTGAGATCAGCGACTTGATCACACCAGCTGAGCTTGTAGGTATTGTACGAGTCCTTGGCCGCCTTCAATTAACCTTGAGGTTCTAAGAACCTCTTGGACTAATCCCTGCCATACTCCTCTCTATTGATAGAGTAGGCCGAGCTCCTCTTCGATAGCCTGATCTTCTCCTTCACTGCTCTAAGCTCAACTTTAAGGAAGCTAACTTTCGCGATTAAAATCCAAGATTTCTCGTTGGCATGTTTTCTAGTCTCCTTAAGCTCTTCACTCAGGTGGTATTTCTTGGTAGTATACTCTTTGAAGAACTATTTGGATGATTGGCGAAGGTGAATTGATCTCGACTATAGCCTCCGCATAGTTTTTCTTCGACTTTTGAAGTTCATCTTCTACCTTCTTCAACTTCTTATTAGTTTGATGAATTTCTCTCTTTAAATTCTTGATAACAGCCTTCAAAAGAATAGCCCCACATAGTGGTGCGGCCTCAGCATATGATCGCATTCCATGGTACTGGTCGCAAGTAGAATTCTAAATAATAGGCACACCATAATATATAAAAGGTATTAAAAGAAGAGAAATTCAATTCGATTTCAATGATTAAAAAACTTTTTAAGTACATTATGTGAAAGACAAGAAAAAAGTACAATGATAAGAGATCTTAAACCTCTAGAAAAGGAGTAGTAGAAGAGCTCGACATGGCCTCTATTAGGATTAGTGGTGCTCCTAAGTCTTAGGAGGCCACTAGAGGAGCTAGGGTATTGGTTCCAGAAGAATAGGACAGGTGTGTGAAGGAAAAATCCTATTTTCTACCATAGAATCGTGCAGATCAGATCAGATCTAAGATGAATTTTCCTAAAAATTTCTAAATGATCTAATCAGATCTAAGAGTTCTCAGATCTGATCATGCTGATCTAATATTAAAAATTAAAATAAAAATTAAATCAGATTTAATATCATACCTTGTTTGGATAATCTGATTATCCTATGATGATCCTGATGTTTCCTGAGGTTTTAAAAGGAGCCACATGTTAGATATATGTGCCCTAGAAGCCAAAATTGGCTGACACTTATAATACACTTCTAGAAGCAAAATTATAATTTTGACCATAATCAATAGAATGGGTTATTTTCTATCACATATGTGTAATTAGTGTTTGTGATACATCCTTTGAGTTAATGGTAATGATAATTCATATTTTCAAGAGTTGAAAATTTAAGACATGAATAATCATTATTAACTCATAAAATTCTTCCGACCATAGGATCATCATGAGGACGGTGATTGATCCGAAAGGTTGGTGTACAATCGCTTCTTTTTAGTAGATGAGTCTTGAGTCTATAGTATGGAGACACCGGAGTGAGAGTATAGGTACTCGTTAGAGAACGAGGGCACTGAGCGTGACCACCTCGAGTAGTCATTAGGAAGTCTACCTTCTCGTCAATGACTGACTCGATGCTGCAGTAGTGTGTCTGGTTCTTTGACCTGAGGATGCATCGGCAGTTCACCTTGAGGGTGTTATAGTTTGACTACACCATTACTCGGATCTCCTAGCCATATGGAACCCTGAGGTGTATGTTGGCTATAGCATGTTCATTGTAGGAACTGGATTGCATCAAGATGGAATCTATCTACCTCGGTGGTAGAGGAGCAGCCCTATGATGATCATGAGAATCAAGTCCAGAAGCCCATGGCCATGGTAGAGTGAAATAATAGAAAGAGTTTCTATTTAGGTTTTCACATTCAGACTTGAATCGAATGATTACATCATATGACAGAAAACTAGGGTTTGACGAGTTCACCTTAACCCTAATCTGATCGGGGCTCAAGATAGAAGAACTTAATCACACAGGTAGCTGCACCAAGAGGTTCGCATTCAGCTCTGATGGGTTGCCACCATATACTGCTAGGTGTCACTGGTGGATTTTGGGAGCAATTAGAATGATTTAGATGATCGATCATTCTAGCTGTTCGAATCAGAAGAGTTCTGATCCATCGAAAGGAGTTTCGATGATGTCGATGATAGAGATCATGACATATCCCATTACCATACAGAACTGAACCTAACTGGGTCACACAAACAAGGGTTTGAATCTGGTGATCATCAATTGAACTGATCTAGTTCAATTGATCTGAATGAGATTCAATTAGGTTCAAGAAAATCGTGCTAGCACTCGATTGAACCTAACGTTCTTCTTTTACTATCATAAATAGTTGTCCTTGACTGAGCCAAAGGAGTTTGTGCTCAATTCAGAGGCCTTCACCTAATGGTCTGACTGGAGCCTGTCCAAGGTCAGAAAATAGGTTGTCTTATTTTGTAAGATAATTACCTACCATTTTTGGTCACCTGCCATTTCTCGTCCTTTGACTTTGGTCAAAAGTTGACCTTTGACTGGTCAAATGTTGACCATTGACACTTTGACTTCTGTCCATGTGTCATGCACCTATTGGAGAGCTGGTGGGGGCTTGTCCCCTGCCAGAACTTGGCAAGAAGGAGGGCGCATGCCACCCTTGGCGTGTGCCCAAGCTTGAGGCACCCAGGAGTCTCTGTTGGACAGGGACTCCATCTCCTTTTTGGATTTCGATTACACTTGTTCTAAGAATCAAGTTTGACTGGTCTTAGGTGCTATCTAAGGAGGAATCCAAAGGACTCTATTCCCACCAATTAGATTTAGATCTGATTTCACAAAGGATTGTGATTGGTTGGGAAGAAGAGGAGTTAGATCACGCTTAGTCTATAAATAAGACACTGCGCCCAACCCAAAGTGCATTGGAAAAGGAACACAATTCTCCATGCCCCAAGGCTGCCTCCCTCCTTCTTCATGCCAAGTCCATCTTCTCCCTCTCCTCTCGATGCCCAAAGGTATTTGGGATCCAAGTTGGTGCAATCCAGACGAGAGAAAAGCGACAGAAAGGCTAGAAGGCTGCACTACTGCAAAGGATAACTGCTAATCTTCGAAAGGTATTTTGAAGATCCTCCAGATCAGAAAGGACAACTGCTAATCTTCGAAAGGTATTTTGAAGATCCTCCAGATCAGATCTAGATCTAATTTTTGGAGATGTGATAGAGAAGAAAAGGATCTCTAGATCTAGTGGATACCGGTAGAGGCCAGGCACTTGCATGGATAGATCCAGAACCTTCCGCTGCTTATGAGATCATCAACGGGTAATAGGATTATCCTACATCAAGGTAAATTAAATTTAATTTAATTTATTTAGATTTTATTTTTATTATTAAAATAATAAAAATTAGATCTAAAATATCTCAGATCTGATTAAGATTAAAGAGAAAAATTTTTAAAATATATCTCTTGATCCAATCGGATCTGAACGAGCCTGGTCCAAAAAATCAGGATTTTCCTTCAACTGGTATCAGAGCCAAGGTTCTAAAGTATTTAGATCTAATTTTAAATTTATTTTAATTATAAAATAAATAATTTTAGATGTAACATGAGATGTGATCAGATCTGAAATTAGAAAAAATTAAAATTAAATAATTTGGATCTAAGATTAGAAAATATGCATGACTAGTTCTAAAATAGAATAGTTCTATAGAATAGTCTTGCATGTTTATGATTTAATCTGATTAAATTATATTTTAGATCTATTTATTTACTATTTTTTGATATTATAATTATTATAATAACATCTAAAAAATAGCAAATAAAAATTATTTAATTTTAAAAACATCATATGAGATATGATTGATGCATGTCTAGACTAGTTGTAGAATAGTTCTACATAAGTTATCTAGATTAGAAGTTTATTTTGATTAAGATCAATTTAAATCTAATTTTTTAGATTATTATGAGATAATTTAGATCTAAAAATATGCATGATTCGATACATGAGATGTATGCAAAATATGCCATGATTAGATCTAATTTGTATATGAGATATATGATATAGATCTAAAACTATTTTGTAGTATTACATGTTCCTGATTAAGGCGTTCCTCTTGGCCGTCCGGATCATAAGAATGAAGAAGGGTTTAAAGGCCCTCTCTTCCCATTCCGATGGGGTGTTCTTATGATGTGTAGGGGTGCTGCGTGTTCGTCCTTAATCAGAAACCCAAAACTTACTTTCTGCAAAACCCTAGATCCTGAAACCCTAGGATTTATTGTGCATATTTTGTTTATGAACCCTACTTAATTAAGAATTAAGATTATGGAAATATTAATTAGGTCTAAAATTGAGAATTTCAGATCTAAGACATATTCATAATACTGGGTTCGGGCTTGGGTAGCTCAATTAGGTCTAAGCGGTTGATCAAACCGAATCAAGAGTTGGTTAGATGGGATCAACAATGCTTAAATTGACCAGCCTAATAGGATTAAGTCTGGGTCAAGATCGAGTCACGATCAAGCAAGACCTAATTAGGCTCAGAGGTTAGAGTCTGGATTGTAGGCTAACCCAATTGGTTCTGACTCAACAATTTGGTGTCTAAGGTAAGTTTGGCACATACGACCGACTGGTTTTTAATTGGAAGCTACTCGACCTGAATGCGTTCTTGTACGAGTTAATGGCATATTCCTTCCACCGATCTCACTTACCTGGCCATATCTGTTGACACAGTTCTGATCTGAGGTGGTCAATAATCCGAGCTAACCCATGCCACTAGGTTAGTCATAATTGTTATGACTATGACAAGTCTAGTTTAATGAGACCTGAATCAATTCTCCCTAAGAAAAGATTAAGTCTGAGGTCTTCCACCATTGTAGATGTGCGGGCCCTTCCCGGGGTTGATTGTTCTCGGCTGGATACAGTGGCTCAGTTGCACCGGGAAGATGCAACCATGTCTATTAGGCATTGGATGCTATGGGCTGGAGGATGAGTTGGGCTCAATATTTTGGATACGGTGAGAGACTCAATTAGGAATCCAGTCTGTGCAAATGGTGGGTCTGACTTAACTAAGGAGTGGATCAATATTTTCCGGATACGGTGAGATTCATGAATTAGAGACCAAGTTTGGGTGCACCATGATTAGAGAATCATTGAACAAGAGTTGTTCACTCATTGGCTAACCCATCACCAATAACTGTTAGGTGAGGTGATGAGTCAGTTGGTGAGACCGCACCACCCACTAGAAATCATTAATCATGGAGATTTTTCGCATCTCTACAGAGGGAGTGTAGGGATCCGAGAAAATAGTGGGAGCTAATTTGTTTAAAAATAAAATTTCTAAATAAATTGGTCAAGTCAATAATTACAGTATCTAACTAGAATCTTTGACTCTCTACAGGAAAATGTCTGCGTCCAACCCATTGGCACGTATCCTGGACACACATAGACTGACTGGACCCAATTATAAAGATTGGCTCAGGAACTACAAAATTATTTTGGGTTTCGAGAAGTTAACCCATGTTATTGGACCAGGACCCTCCCACCTTACCAGCCCGTCCATCCACTGAACAGAGAGCGTCTCTGGAAAAAATGGATTAGACGAAGATAATAAGGCCAGATATTACATGTTGGGCTCGATGTCTGATGAGCTCCAGCGCCAACATGAAGATATCGGGACTGCTCGCCAAATGTTGGCTCACCTGCAGGAGATGTTTGGTGAACAGAGTCGCGCAGCCAAAGTATCAAGTCACGAAATGACTTTTTAAGGCTAAGATGCGTGATGGGCAGTCAGTCCAAGATCACTGTCTGACAATGATCAAGGACATGGAAGAGCTTGAGAAGCTCGGTGTGAAGTTAGACTTGGATCTGCAGAACGATATTATTCTGCAATCCTTGACTGATGCATATGGGCAATTCATCATGAATTACCACATGCATAAACTTCAAAATTCCTTGGCCGAATTAATGAATATGCTGGTTCACCGCTGAGCTTTCTATGAAAGGTTCTAAAGGCTCAGTTCTTGCTATGGAACGGACTTCTTCCAAAAGAAAGTCTTATGGAAAGAAAAAGAAGTCTGTGAAAAAGCAAAAGGTGGAAGGATCAAAGAAGAAGAAGGCAGAAGCCGAAGAAAGAAGGCCGATGGTCAAAGGAAAGTGTTTCCATTGCAACAGCGACGGCCATTGGAAGCGGAACTGCCCTACTTACCTGGCCACCCTGAAGAACAAGAAGGAAGGTCCTTCTGGAGGTATGCTCGTTATTGAGTCTAACCTTACGGTTTCTTCTGCATCCAGTTGGGTGCTTGACTCTGGTTCTAGTGCTCATCTGTGCACTTCTATGCAGGGTCTTGAGGATAGCAGGAGGCTGAGGGATGGAGACATGATCCTACGCATCGGTAATGGAGCAAGAGTTGCTGCAGTAGCCGTGGGAACATACCCTCTTCGATTACCATCTGGTTTAGACTTAGTTTTGAAAGACTGTTATTATGTGCCTGCAGCTAGCAGGAATTTGATTTCTGTTTCATGCTTAGCACAAGAAGGCTATGTGATTACCTTCTTTAAGGACCATTGTAACATTCTTTATGAAAGAAATAAAATTGCAAATGGTTTTCTTATTAATGGTCTTTATCAGCTACATATTGATGTACCTGTTCTTAACTATCGAGCAAAACGTGAATGCCAAACGACCTAGGGATAGTCCAAACGACAGATATCTATGGCACCTGAGATTAGGTCATATAGCAGAAGATAGGATCAACAAATTGGAGAAAAATGGGCTATTGAGTCCATTGACTTTCCGAGTCATATCCAACTTGTGAATCTTGTCTTCAAGGCAAAATGACTAAACTCCCTTTTGTTGGACATGGGGAGAGGGCCACAGATCTCCTTGCCCTAGTACATACTGATGTGTGCGGCCCATTTGATGTGCCGGCTAGAGGCAATTTTGTCTACTTCATTACCTTTACCGATGATCTGTCTAGGTATGGGTATGTGTATCTTATGAGACACAAGTCTGAAGCTTTTGAAAAGTTCAAAGAATTCAGACATGAAGTAGAAAAACAAACTGGAAAAACCCATTAAGGTTCTTCGATCAGATCGAGGAGGTGAATACCTTAGCCGGGAATTCCTAGACTATCTCTCAAGGAAAATGGCATAGTCTCTCAATGGACTCCACCAGGAACACCTCAACTCAACGGGGTTTCAGAATGGAGAAATCGGACTCTATTGGATATGGTTCGATCCATGATGAGCTTCACAGACCTCCCTGATTTTCTTTGGGGACATTCATTGTTAACTTCAATTTATCTACTGAATAGGGTTCCCTCTAAGACCGTTCCTACCACACCGTATGAGATATGGCACGGTAAGAAACCAAGTCTGAGTCATCTCAGAATTTGGGGTTGTCCGGCTCATGTCAAAAGACAACAAGCGGACAAGTTAGAGTTTAGGTCCTTTAGAGCTCGATTCATAGGATATCCTAAAGAGTCATTAGGATACTATTTCTACATTCCAGAAGACCCACAATGTGATTGTGAGTCGACATGCCATCTTTCTTGAAAAATAGTTTATTCAAGATAGCGGCATTGGAAAGCAGATTAAGCTTGATGAGAAAGTCTCACAAGTACAAACGAGCTAAGGACCAATTGGAACCAAATCAGGTTGAGCCAATAAGAACACTACCTCCTCCACCTCGTAGATCGGAAAAGAGTTTTCCGTCCCCCTGAAAGATACTTAGGTATTATTTCAGAGGAAGTAGAGGAAAATGTTCCTCATAGGTAATGGTGCTCATGGTGATGATCCCAAAACCTACAACGAGGCGATATCAGATATCGACTCCGAGAAATGGCTAGAGGCAATGCAGTCAGAAATTGACTCGATGCACTCAAACCAAGTCTGGACCTTGGTAGATCCACCAGAAGGTATAGTACCTATTGGGTGTAAATGGATCTTCAAGAGAAAGATTGGTGCAGATGGGAATGTGGAGACATTCAAGGCTAGACTAGTGGCAAAAGGTTATAGTCAACGCGAAGGCATTGACTATCAGGATACCTTTTCCCCAGTGGCTATGCTAAAATCCATCCGCACATTGCTTGCCGTTGCAGCCTATTTCGATTATGAAATATGGCAAATGGACGTGAAAACGGCATTCCTTAAATGGATATCTTGAGGAAGATATCTATATGGAACAGCCGCTAGGTTTCACATCCAGTGATACTGATCACAAGGTTTGCAAGCTGCAAAGGTCCATATATGGACTTAAGCAAGCATCTCGGAGCTGGAACACTCGTTTCAATGATGTGATCAAAAAGTTTGGTTTCATCAAAAATGAAGAGGAACCATGTGTTTTCAAAAGGGTCAGTGGGAGCGCTGTTGTCTTCCTCGTATTGTACGTGGATGACATCCTCCTTATTGGGAATGATATTCCCATGTTGACATCAGTCAAAATGTGGTTGTCCAAGGAATTCTCCATGAAAGACCTAGGTGAAGCATCCTTTATTCTAGGAATTAAGGTCTATAGGGATAGACCGAATAGGATGCTAGGACTTTCACAGAAGATGTACATAGAGGAAAGTACTAAAGAGGTTTAGTATGGAAAACTCTAAGAGGGGATTAATACCCTTCAGACATGGTATTCATCTTTCCAAGAAGATGTGCCCCTAGCACACCTGAGGAAATAGAACGCATGAGCAAGATCCCTTATGCTTCTGCAATAGGGAGCCTCATGTATGCCATGCTATGTACACGACCTGATATAGCCCATGCTGTGAGTGTCACAAGCAGATATCAGTCAAATCCAGGTGAAGAACACTGGACTTCTGTGAAATGTATCCTTAAGTACTTGAGAAGAACTAAGGATATGATGTTGGTCTTTGGTAATGGAGAACTCCAAGTCCAGGGATACACAGACTCGGATTTCATGTCCGATATAGATGATCGAAAGTCGACATCTGGGAGTCTGTTTGTGTGCAATGGTGGTGCTGTCAGCTGGAAGAGTTCCAAGCAAACTGTGATAGCAGATTCCACCATGGAAGCAGAATATATCGCTGCATCAGAGGCTGCAAAGGAAGCATTCTGGTACAAGAAGTTTGCTGCAGAAATTGGAGTAATGCCATCAGATGCCATTCCTCTATACTGCGACAACAATGGCGCCATAGCCCTTGCTAAGGAGCCGAGGTCTCACCAGAAGTCCAAGCACATTGAGCGGCGATACCATCTCATCCGCGATTACCTTGAGAAAGGGTTACGTTCGAGGTCAAGAGAGTCAACTCCACAGATAATGTGGCAGACCCACTTACAAAGCCGTTGGGCCAGCAGAAGATCGAAGCCCACCTTGAGAAGATGGGACTTAGACTTGTAGCCAATTGGCTTTAGGACAAGTGGGAGATTGTTAGATATATGTGCCCTAGAAGCCAGAATTGGCTGACACTTGTAATACACTTCTAGGGGCAAAATTATAATTTTGACTATAATCAATAAAATGGGTTATTTTCTATCACATATGTGTATTTAGTGTCTGTGATACATCCTTTGAGTTAATGGTAATGATAATTCATATTTTCAAGAGTTGAAAATTTAAGACATGAATAATCATTATTAACTCATAAAATGCTCCCGACCATAGGATCATCACGAGGATGGTGATTGATCCGGAAGGTTGGTGTACAATCGCTTCTCTTTAGTAGATGAGTCTTGAGTCTACGGTGTGGAGACACCGGAGCGAGAGTACAGGTACTCGTTAGAGAACGAGGGCACTGAGCGTGACCACCTCGAGTAGTCATTAGGAAGTCTACCTTCTCGTCAATGACTGACTCGATGCTGCAGTAGTGTGTCTGGTTCTTTGACCTGAGGTGCATCGGCAGTTCACCTTGAGGGTGTTATAGTTTGACTACACCATTACTCGGTCTCCTAGCCATATGGAACCCTGAGGTGTATGTTGGCTATAGCATGTTCATTGTAGGAACTGGATTGCATCAAGATGGAATCTATCTACCTCGGTGGTAGAGGAGCAGCCCTATGATGATCATGAGAATCAAGTCCAGAAAGCCCATGGCCATGGTAGAGTGAAATAATAGAAAGAGTTTCTATTTAGATTTTCACATTGGACTTCGAATCGAATGATTACATCATATGACAGAGACTAGGGTTTGACGAGTTCACCTTAACCCTAATCTGATCGGGGCTCAAGATAGAAGAACTTAATCACACAGGTAGCTGCACCAAGAGGTTCGCATTCAGCTCTGATGGGTTGCCACCATATACTGCTAGGTGTCACTGGTGGATTTTGGGAGCAATTAGAATGATTTAGATGATCGATCATTCTAGCTGTTCGAATCAGAAGAGTTCTGATCCATCGAAAGGAGTTTCGATGATGTCGATGATAGAGATCATGACATATCCCATTACCATACAGAACTGAACCTAACTGGGTCACACAAACAAGGGTTTGAATCTGGTGATCATCAATTGAACTGATCTAGTTCAATTGATCTGAATGAGATTCAATTAGGTTCAAGGAAAATCGTGCTAGCACTCGATTGAACCTAACGTTCTTCTTTTACTATCATAAATAAGTTGTCCTGACTGAGCCAAAGGAGTTTGTGCTCAATCAGAGGCCTTCATATGGTCTGACTGGAGGTTGTCCAAGTCAGAAAAGGTTGTCTTATTTTGTAAGACATTACCTGCCATTTTTGGTCACCTGCCATTTCTTGTTCTTTGACTTTGGTCAAAAGTCTGACCTTTGACTGGTCAAATGTTGACCATTGACACTTTGACTTTTGACCACATGTCATGCACCTATTGGAGAGCTGGTGGGGGCCTTGTCCCCCTGCCAGAACCTGGCAAGGAGGAGGGCGCACGCCACCCTTGGCGTGTGCCCAAGCTGGAGGCGCCTAGGAGTCCTTGTTGGACAAGGGACTCCATCTCCTTTTTGGATTCCAATTAGAGTTCTCCTAAGAATCCAAGTTTGACTGGTCTTAGGTGCCCTCTAAGGAGGAATCCAGGGGACTCTATTTTCCACCAATCAGATTTAGATCTGATTTCACAAAGGGTTGTGATTGGTTGGGAAGAAGAGGAGTTGGATCACGCTTAGTCTATAAATAAGACCCTACGCCCAACCCAAAGTGCATTGGAAAAGAACACAATTCTCCATGCCCCAAGGCTGCCTCTCCCCTCCTCCTCCATGCCAAGTCCATCTTCTCCCTCTCCTCTCCACGTCCAAAAGGTGTTTTGGGATCCAAGTTGGTGCGATCCAGATCAAGAGAAAGGCGATCAGAAAGCTAGAAGGCTGCGCTGCTGCAAAAGGACAACTGCTGATCTTCAAAAGGTGTTTTGAAGATCCTCCAAATCAGATCCAGATCTAATTTTTGGAGATATGATAGAAAAGAAGAGGCTCTCCAGATCCAGTCCGAGTGGATACCGATAGAGGATAGGCACTTGCGTGGCTAGATCCAGAACC
Organism: Cocos nucifera; assembly: GCA_006176705.1. Classification (NCBI taxonomy): domain Eukaryota; kingdom Viridiplantae; phylum Streptophyta; class Magnoliopsida; order Arecales; family Arecaceae; genus Cocos; species Cocos nucifera. Next base: position 41,522 of record QRFJ01003133.1, on the reverse strand, counting down.
TTCCGCTGCTTACAGGATCATCAACGGGTAATAGGATACCCTACATCAAGGTAAATTAAATTTGATTTAACTTATTTAGATTTTATTTTTATTATTAGAATAATAAGAATCAGATCTAAAACATTCCAAATCTGATTAGGATCAAAGAGAAAAATTTTTGAAATATATCTCTTGATCCAATCAGATCTGAACGAACCTGATCCAAAAAATTAGGATTTTCCTTCACCACGCATGTGACTGGCCTCTACCAATATCCACTCAGAAAGCATCTGGGCATCTTCTCCTCATAAATTTTTTCTCCAAAGATCAGATCTAAATCTTATCTAAAAGTCCTTAAAAAAAATTCTGAAGGTAGCATGTCCGTCTCACGAACACTATCGCGTAGATGCTGAACTCTTCACAAATTTGATTGGATCTTCTTCTCAGATTTGTGCCTAACTTTTTAAGCATGTAGAAGAGAGGGAGAGAGAGGATAAAGGGGTGTGGGATATCTAGAATGATAGCCTTTGGGTATGAAAAAAATATTTCTACATGAAGAGCCTTGGCGTAAGGGTTCTTATACAAAAGCATAGCGCTAAGTTAGAGTCCCTCTTTGATCAAAATTTTCATTTGTTTTACCATTGGAACTCCTGGACTTGATCTCCACAAAAATCCTCAAATCCCATCTAATTTAGACACCAAAAATCAATCAGGAAGGTGGCGGCATGAGTAGATAAGGAAGAGTCCACTGCGCCTAGGACTCTTCCCTTAAGAGTTTGATCCAAATCAAACTCTATCATAACTCAGTCTAGACACCTCTAAAAATCATAAAATTTGGTACACCCAATATATAATTCATCCTCTATCAAAAATCTAAAAATCAAATAAAAATAAATTTTAAAAAATTTTCTAGAAGAATCTGATCAGGTGACCCTCAATTCTCTCAAATAGGTCAACTTTTGACCCTAGTCCAATTTGACTATGAATGAATTTAATTTCTACAATAAATCTAATCTAAACTTATTCCAATCAGATAAAAATAAATCCATTCAAAATATAATAATAAGTCAAATTAAATTTAACTTGGTTACGATGAATCAAAAAGATTTTAGACGGAGTAAGTCATGCTCAATTATGTGCTAGCACGATTACCTTGAACCTGATTGGATCTAATCCAAATCAATCGAACTGGATTAGCTTAATTGATGACATCCAGATCCAAACCCTTATTTATGTGATCTAGTTAAGTTCAATTCTATATGATAATAAGATATGTCATGATCTCCATCATCGACATCATCGAAACACCTTTCGATGGATCAGAACTTTTTTGATTCATACAATTAGAATGATTGATCATCAAAATTATTCTAATTACTCTTAAAATCCACTAGTGACACCAAGTAGTATATGGTGGCAACCCATCAGAATTGAAAGTAAATCTCTCGGTGTAGTTACCTGTGTGATTGGGTTCTTCTATCTTGAGCCTCGATAGGATTAGGGTTAAGGTGAACTTGTCAAACCCAATGTCCGTCATATGAATTAATCATTCGATTCTTGTCCAATGTGAAATCCTAATAGAAACTCTTTCTATCATCTTTACTCTATCATGGCCATGGGCTTAAGGACTCAATCTCATGATTATCATAGGGCTACTCCTCATCTACTGAGGTAGATAGATCTCCTTATTAGTGCAATCCAATTCCTACGATGAACATGCTATAGCCAACATACACCTCAGGATTCCGAATGGCTAGGAGATTGAATTATGGTGTAGTCAAACTATAACACCCTCAAGGTGAACTGTCGATACACCTTAGATTAAAGAACCATACACACCACTGCAGCATCAAGTCAGTCATCGATGAGAAAGTAGACTTTTTTATGACTACTCGAGATGGTCACGCTCAGTACTCTCGTTCTCTAACAAGGATCTATACTCTCGCTTCGGTATCTCTATACCATAGACTCAAGACATGTCTATCCTAAGAAAGTGATCGTACACCAACCTTCTGGATCGATCACCATCCTCATGATGATCCTATAGTTGGAAGCATTTTATGAGTTAATTATGAAAAATTCATGTCTTAAATTTTCAACTCTTGAAAATATGAATTGTCATTACCATTAACTCAATGGATGTATCATAGACACTTTTAAATACACACTATAATAGAAAAATAATCTATTTATTAATTTATAATCAAAATTATAAAATTATTCTTAGAAGTGTATTACAAGTGACAGCCAATCTAGCTTTTAGGACACACATCTAACAAACTCCCACTTGACCTAAAGCTAATTGGCTACAAATCTAAATTTCATCTTCTCAAGGTGGGCTTCGATCTTCTACTGGCTCAATGGCTTTGTTAGTGGGTCAGCCACATTATCTGCAGCGTCGACTCTCTTGACCTCGACATATCCCTTCTCGAGGTAATCGTGGATGAGGTGGTATCACCGCTCGATATGCTTGGATTTTTGGTGAGACCTTGGCTTCTTAGCTAGGGCTATGGCACTATTGTTATTGCAATATAGAGGGATGACATCTGATGGCATTACTCCAAGCTCTGCGGTGAACTTCTTGTACCAGAATACCTTCTTTGTAGCTTTCGATGCAGTGATGTACTCTGCTTTCATGGTGGAATCTGCTATCACCGTCTGCTTGAAATTTTTACAGCTAACAGCACCACTATTATAAATAAACAAACTTTCAGATATCGACTTTCAATCATCTATATTGGACATAAAATTCGAATCTGTATACCCTTGGACCTAGAGTTCTCCATTACCAAAGACTAAAAAAATATCCTTAGTCCTTCTCAAGTACTTAAAGATATATTTCACAAAAGTCCAGTGATCTTCATCTAGATTCGACTAATACCTGCTCATGACATTCACAACATGGGCAATATCAGGTCGTGTACATAAGATGGCATACATGAGGCTCCCTATTGCTGAAGCATAAGGGATCTTGCTCATGCGTTCAATCTCCTCAGGTGTGTTGGAACACATTTTCTTGGAGAGATGAATGCCATGTCTGAAGGGCACCAATTTCCTCCTAGAGTTTTTCATGCTAAACCTCTTTAGCACCTCCTCTATGTACATCTTCTGTGCGAGACACAGCATCCTATTTAGTCTATCTCTATAAATCTTAATTCTTAAAATAAAGGATGCCTTTCCTAGGTCTTTCATGAAGAATTCTTTAGACAACCACAATTTGATCATAGTCAACATAGGAATATCATTTCAATCAGGAGAATGTCATCCATATATAGTACGAGAAAGACAACAACGCTCCCATTGACCATTTCAAAAGCACAGGGCTTCTCCTCACTCTTGATGAATCTAAATGATTTGATCACATCATTGAAATAAGCATTGTAGCTTCGAGATGCTTGCTTAAGTCCATATATGGATCTTTGCAGCTTGCAGACCTTATGATCAGTATCACTGGATGTGAAACCCAGCAGCTATTCTATATAGATATCTTCCTCAAGATATCCATTTAAGAATGCCATTTTCACATCCATCTATCAAATTTCATAATCGAAATAGGCTGCAATAGCAAGCAATGTGCGGATCGATTTGAGCATGACTACTAATGAAAATGTATCCTGATAGTCAATGCCTTCATACTAACTATACTCTTTTGCTACGAGCCTTGCTTTGAATGTCTCTACATTTCCATCGGCACATATCTTTTTCTTGAAGATCCATTTACACCCAATAGGTACTATACCTTCAGATGGATCTACCAAGGTCCAGACTTGGTTTAACCACATTAAGTCAATCTATGACTTTATTGCCTCTAACAATTTCTCGGAGTCAATATCTGATATCACCTCATCATAGATTTTGAGATCATTACCATGAACCCCTTTTCCTATGAGAAACATTTCCTCTACATCCTCTGAAATAGTATCTAAGTACCTTTCAAGGGGATGAAAAATCCTTTTTAATCTACGAGATGGACAAGGTAGTGATTGGACTAGCTCAATCTGATTGGGTTCCATGGGTTCCTTGGCTCATGGCTCTTGGAAGACTTTCTCCTTGAGCCTAATTTGCCTTTCGATGCCACCATCTTGAATAAACTATTTTTCAAGAAAGATGGCGTGTCGACTCATAATCACATTGTGATCTTTTGCAAGATAGAAATAATATCCTAATAACTCTTTAGGATATCCTATGAACCAAGCTCTAAAGGACCTAGACTCTAACTTATCCGTTTGTTGTCTCTTAACATGGGTCGGACAATCCTAAATATTGAGATGACTCAGACTTGATTTCTTACCATGTCATATCTCATACGGTGTGGTAGGAATGGTTTTAGATAAAACTCTACTCGGTAGATATATAGCAGTCAACAGACTATGTCCCCAAAGAAACTCAGCGAGGTCTGTGAAGCTCATCATGGATCGAATCATATCTAATAGGATCCGATTTCTCCATTCTGAAACTTCATTGAGTTGGGGCATTTCAAGCGGAATCCATTAAGAGACTATGCCATTATCCTTATGATAGTCTAAGAATTTTTGACTAAGGTATTTACCTCCTCGATCTGATCGAAGAACCTTAATGGGTTTTTCTGTTTGTTTTTCTAGTTCAAATCTGAATTTCTTGAATTTTTCAAAAGCTTTAGACTTATATCGCATCAAATATACATATCCATACCAAGATAAATCATTGGTAAAGGTGATGAAGTAGATGTAATTATCCTTGACTGGCACATCAAATGGGCTGCATACATAAGTATGTACTAGGACAAGCAGGTCTATGGCCCTTTCCCCATATCCCATAAAAGGAAGCTTGGTCATTTTGCCATGAAGGCATGATTCATAAATCGAATATGACTCGAAAATCAATAGACTCAACAGCCTAGATTTCTTCAATTTGTTAACCCCGTCTTCAGCTATATGACCTAGCCTAAGGTGCCAAAGATACCTATCATTTAGACTATCCCTAAGTCACTTTGATCCTATGGCATTTACATTTTGCACGATATTAAAAATAAAAACACCAATATGTAACTGATAGAGACCATTTATAAGGAAACCACTTGCAATTTTATTTTTTTCATAAAGAATATTATAATGGTCATTAAGAAAACTAATTACATAGCCTTCCTAGGCTAAACATGAAACAGAAATCAAATTTCTGCTTGCTGCAGACACATAAAAATAGTCTTTAAGTACTAAGTCTAATCCTAACGGTAATCGTAGAGGATAGATTTTTACGACCACAATAGCAACTCTTTTATCATTTTCAATGCATGGGATCATCTCGCCATCCCTCAGCCTCTTGCTATCCTCAAGACCCTATATAGAAGTACACCAGTGAGCACTAGAATCAGAGTCAAGCATCCAACTAGGTGTAGAAGAAATCATAAGATTAGATTCTATAATGAGCATACCTCCAGAAGGACCTGCCTCCTTCTTATTCTTCAGGCTGGCCAGGTAAAGAGGATAGTTCCGCTTTCAATAGCCGTCAGTGTTACAATAAAAATATTTTTCTTTGTCAGTGGCCTTCTTCTTTAGCTCTACCTTCTTCTTCTTCCCACCATCCACCTTCTGCTTCTTCATGGACTTTTTCTTCTTTCCAAAAGACTTTCTATTGAAAGAAGTCTACTCCACAGCAAGTACTGAGCTTTTAGAATCTTTCATAGAAAGCTCAGCAATAACCGGCATATTCATGAGCTGAGCCAAGGTTTATGCATATGGTAGTTCATGATGAACTGCCCATACGCATCAGTCAAGGACTGCAGAATTATGTCAGTCTACAAATCCTAATCTAACTTGACACTGGGCTTCTCAAGCTCTTCTAAGTTCTTGATCATCATCAGATAATGATCTTGAACTAACTGTCCATTATGCATTTGAGCCTTAAACAATCTTTTAGTGACTTGATATTTGGCTGCATGACTCTGTTCACTAAACAATGCTTGCAAGTGAGCCAACATTTGGCGGCTAGTCTTAATGTCTTCATGTTGGCGCTAGAGCTCATCAGACATCAAGCCCAACATGTAATACCTAGCTTTGTTATCTTCATCCATCCATTTTTCGAGAGATGCTCTCTGATCAGCGGATGGACGAGCTGATAAGGTGGGAGGATTCTATTCCAACACATAAGTTAACTTTTCAAAATCCAAAATAATTTTGAAGTTTTGGAGCTAATCCTTGTAGTTGAATTCAGTCAGTCTATGGGTGTCCAGGATATGGGCTAGTGGATTGAACACAGATATTTTTCTATAGAGAGTCAAAGTTTATAATTAGATTTTATAATTAAATTTAATCAATTTATTTAGAGATTTTATTTTTAAATAAATTAGGCTCTTACTATTTACTCGGATCCCTATACTTTCTTGGCAGAGATACGAAAATCTTCATGATTATTGATTTCTAGTGGATGGTGTGGTCCCACCAACTGACTCATCACCTCATCTAACAGTTATTGATAATGGATCAACTGATGAGTGAACAACTCTTATCCAATAATTTTCTAATCATGGTGCATCCTAACCTGATCTTTAATTCATGAATCTTACCATGTCCGAAATATTGAATCACTACTTAGTTAAGTTAGATCCACCATATGCAAAGATTGAATTTTTGATTGGGCCCCTCATCGTATCCAAAATATTGAGCCCAATCCATCCTCCAATCCATAGCATCCAATGCCTAATAGACATGGTTGCATCTTTTCGGTGCAACTGAACCACTATATCCAGTCGAGAATAATCAACCCCAGAAAGAGCCCACACATCTACAATGGTGGAAGATCTTAGACTTAATATTTTTTTAGAAAGATTTAATTTAGGTCTCTTTAAACTTGACTTGACTTAGTCATAACAATTATAACTAACCTAGTGGCATGGGTTGGCTCGAATCATAAGCCACCTCAAATTAGAATTGGATCGACACAAATGGCCAGGTAAGTGAGATCGGTAGAAGGGATATGCCATTAACTCGACAAGAATGCATTTAGGTTGAGAAGCTCTCAATTAAAAGCTAGTCGATCGTATCTACCAAACTTACCTTAGACATCAAATTATCGAATCAGAATTAATTAAGTTAGCCTACAATCCAGGCTCGAACCGTAGAGCCAAATTAGATCTTGACTTGATCGAGTCACATCTTAATGTGATTCGATCTTGACCTAGACTTAATCCTATTAGGCTAGTCAAATCTAAGCTTTCTTTGATCCTACTTAACCAACTCTTGATTTGATTTGATCAACCGCTAGACCTAATTGAGCTACCCAAGTCCGAACCCAATTTTATGAATATATCTTAGATCTAAAAATTTATAATTTTTAGATCTAATTAATTTTATAATCTTAATTCTTAATTAAGTTTTGGATTCATGAATAAAACAAGTAATAAAAATTCTAGAATTTTAGGATCTAAGATTTTGCAAAAAAATAAGTTCTGATTTCTGATTAAGGATGAACGCATGACATCCCTACATGCTATAAGAACATCCCATCGAATGGGAGGAGAGGATCTTTAAATCCTATTTTATTCTTATGATTGGACGGCCATGGAAAACTTCTTAATCAGAAATATAATTTTTTACTACAAAACTAGTTAGATCATATATCACATATAGAAAGATCTAACTAATACATATCTTGCATACATCTCATGTATCATCAATATACATACTTTTAAATCTGAAATATCATATATTAATTCTAAAAAATAAAATTTTAAATTTGATCATATCAAATATAAAACTATTCTAGACATCTTATAGAACTAATCTATGACTAGTCTAAGCATGCATCTTTCATATCTCATATGAATAAATCAAAAATTAAAAAATTTATTTTCTATTTTTAGATCTAATTATAATAATTATAATATTAAAAAAATAAAAATTAAATAAATTTAAAATTATATTTAATTAAAATAAATACATGATCATACTAGACTACACATAGAACTATTCTATACCTAGTCTAGTCATGCATCTTATACATATTAGATCTAAAATATTTATTTTTTAATTTTTTAATTTTAGATCTAATCATATCTAATGTGATATCTAAAATCTTTTAATATCAAATCATAAATAAAAGTAAAATCAGATCTAAGGTAGATCTGAAGAATTGCTAACCTGGCTCAGATACCAATTGAAGAAAAAATCTTGTTTTCCGCCGTAGGATCGTGCAGATTTGATCAGATCTAAGATGCATTTTTCTAAAAATTTTTAAATGATCCAATCAAATATAAAAATTTTAAGATCTGATCATAGTGATCTGATATTAAAAATTAAGATAAAAATTAAATCAAATTTAATATCATACCTTGTTTGGATAGTCTGATTATCCTATAATGATCCTGATGTTTCCTGAGATTCTGGAAGGAGCCACGCACGTGCTTGGCCTCTACCAGTATCTACTTAGGAAGGATCTGGATATTTTTTTCTCATAAATTTTTTCTCCAAAGATCATATCTAAATCTAATATGGAAGTCCTTCAAAAAAATTTCTGAATGCAGCATGTCCGTCTCACGAACACCATCGCATAAATGCTGAACTCTTCACAAATTTGATTGTATCTTCTTCTTAAATTTATGCCTAACCTTTTAGGCATGTATAAGAGAGGGAGAGAGAGGATAGAGGGTTTGTGGGATATCTAGAATGGCAGCCTTTGGGTATAAAAAAATATTTCCACATGAAGAGCCTGGCATAAGGGTTCTTATACAAAAGCATAGTGCTAAGTTAGAGTCCCTCTTTGACCAAAATCCTTATTTTTTTTACCATTGGGACTTCTAGACTTCATCTCCACGAAAATCTCCAGATCTCATCTAATTTTGACACCAAAAATCAATCTGAAAGGTGGCAGGATGAGTAGATAAGGAAGAGTCCACTGCGCCTAGGACTCTTCACTCAAGAGTTTGATCCAAATCAAAATCTATCATAACTTAGTCTAGACACCTTCAAAAATCACAAAATTTAGTACAACCAATATATAGTTTGTTCTCTATCACATAGCCAAAAATTAGATTAGAATAATTTTTAAAAAAGTTTTTAGAAGCATCTGATTAGGTGACCCTCAATTCTCTCAAATAGGTCAACTTTTGACCTTAGTCTAATTTGACTATGAATGGATTTAATTTCTATAATTAATATAACATGGACTTATTCCAATTAGATAAAAATAAATCTATTCAAAATATAATAATGAGTCAAATCAAATTTGACTTGGTTGCGATGAATCGAAAAGATTTCAAAAGGAGAAAGTCAGGCTCAATCGTATGCTAGCACGATTATCTTGAACCTGATTGGATCTAATCTAAATCAATCATACTGGATTAGCTCAATTGATGACATCCAAACTCAAACTCTTGTTTGTGTGATTCAGTTAGATTCAATTCTATATGGTAATGAGATTTATCGCGATCTCCATCATCGACATCATCAAAATACCTTTTGATGGATCGAAACTTTTCTGATTCATACAATTTGAATGATTGATCATCAAAATCATTCTAATTGCTTTCAAAATTCACCAACGACACCTAGTAGTATATGGTGGCAATCCATCAGAACTAAAAGCAAATCTCTTGGTGTAGTTACCTATGTGATTGTGTTCTTCTATCTTGAGTCCCAATAGGATTAGGGTTAAGGTGAACTCGTCAAACCCAATATCCATCATATGAATTAATCATTCGATTCGAGTCCAATGTAAAACCTTAAAAGAAACTCTTTCTATCATCTTCACTCTGCCATGGTCATGGGCTTAAGGACTCAATCTCATGATTATCATAGGGCTACTCCTCATCTATCGAGGTAGATAGATTCCCTTATTGGTGCAATCCAATTCCTACAATGAACATGTTATAGCCAACATACACCTCAGAATTTCGAATGGCTAGGAGATCGAGTTATGATGTAATCAAACTATAACACCCTCAAGGTGAACTATCGATGCACCTCAGGTCAAAGAACCATACAGACGACTGCAGCATCGAGTCAGTCATCGACGAAAAGGTAGACTTTCTTATGACTACTCGAGGTGGTCACACTCAGTGCCCTCGTTCTCTAACAGGCACCTATACTCTCACTCTGATATCTTCGCACCATAGACTTAAGACATGTCTATCCTAAGAAAGCTATTGTACATCAATCTTTCGGATCGATTACCAACCTCATGATGATCCTACGGTCGGAAGCATTTTATGAGTTAATTATGAAAATTCATGTCTTTAATTTCAACTCTTGAAAATATAAATTGTCATTACCATTAACTCAAAGGATGTATCACAGACATTTTTAAATACACACTATGATAGACAAATAACCCATTTATTAATTTATAGTCTAAATTATAAAATTACCCTTAGAAGTATATTACAAGTGACAGCCAATCTAGCTTCTAGGGCACACATCTAACGTTGTGATCCTAGGGCTAGGACCAGTTTGGTTCTATGGTGGAGGTTCAGTCCTCCATGATCATGAGGCCCTAGTTTGTAGGTCTTGTGGGGGCTACTCAGAGTTTGGACTAGGTTTTGGTTCATGGGATTGAGTGGATGATCAGACCATGGGTGTACATGAATTTAGATGAGTGCATTCGGACTGAGTTTGCCCATAAAGTTTTTTATGAGTTAGGATTTTGGTCCATGTATAGGTATATATATATATACATATATATTATAAACCCTAGAAATTGAGAGAAAAATAGAGATCAATAGAACCATTTTCTCCATATCTCTTCCTTTCTCTAGTTTCTTCATATGCCAAGGTGCCCTAGGGGGTGTGTCTCCAAGCATGGAGGAAGGAGGTGCACCCCACTCTTCCTTCAGCCTTAACAACATCAAGGGATCCTTGCACAATAGCCTCAGCAAGTGCTGGCCCCTCAACAGGCATGGGGATGGGTTCAACAGGATCGGCAATAGTAGGCTCAGCATCTAGAAGATTAGCTCAAGTAGAAGGAAGCTCCACCTCACCTTCAAAAGATTCCTTCACCAGAAAGCCAAAGTCTAACTTTGAGAACTTCTCCGCGACTCTCTTTTGGCAGAGCTCAAATTCCTTGACAAAGGCCTCCTAAACAAATGCCATCTTAATGTTCTTTAACTCCTCTAAAGATTTGAAGGATAAGATGGCTAGCTCCTCAGCCTCGACAACTCGCTTTCTTTCTTCATTGATTTTGACCTCAACCTCCTTCCTCTTCTCCTCCTCTGAGGTTAGTGCAGCCTTCAACCCTGCCGCGACCTATTCTTCCCTCTTGAGCACCTCTTGCAGATGCTCAACCTCTGTCGAAAGATGCCCCACTTCGATCTTGTGTTCCTGCCTCAGCCTTATAAATGTTGATCACCTTGATGTTGGCGATCAGCTGGTGACCCACCTATAAACAATGGAGTCAGTAGTGCCACTAGAGAATGCATGATTGAATTTGAAGAAGGGGTAAAATAGTTACCTCAAGGAAAGCCGCGAGAGAATCCTTTATCCGCTGCTCGAGGTCAGTGAGAACAATCTTATCAACAATGTTTGGCAGAGTGCACCCATCAATCAAGGCTTTGATGACTTTTTAATCATCAAACAAGGCATTCTTCTAATTGATGCTATCACCACTAGATTCCCCAAAGTTTTTTTGGGGTCGAGCTTTCTTAACATTTGCCTTCTTCTTCTTTTCCACCTTCATTTTTGGTAGGATGTGCTGGAATGGAGACCTCGGTAGGCAAACTCGAGGTCATCGAAGGCGCTGCAATCTTGGGAGTAGGGGCTGCCTGTGCTAGAGCTGTCGAGCTCGAGCCCCCGATCTTCACCCACTTAGATGTCTTTCTAGGGGCATTATTCTTTCTCTTATGGATCCAAAGTCCCTTTGATAACATCTTTAACTCTTCAAGAGTCATTTCTGCAATAGCAAGTAAGCTGAGGTTAGAAGAAAAAAAAAGAATGGAAGAAAATGTAAATGTATACCTTTGGGGTTGAGCAGGCTTAGGCCGAGGTTGTAAAAGACTTGGCTATCAACTAGTTCAGATAGTGAAGGAGCTTTATAGTTTTTCAATTTGCTATTAGAATCAAGATTCTCTCTTTCCAGTTTAAGGGCTCTACGGACCAAATTTTTTAATAGACCCTAGGAAGGAAGCCCTAATTCTACGAATGGACAAGAAACAAAGAAGAACTTTTTCTTTCAGTTGTAAATCGAGAAAGGGGCATTCTTAAGAAACCCCTTCTTATCGAACTGGGGGGATAAGTAACATCAATCCTTAGTAGAAGGATGGCACTTGAAGATAAAAAAGGTTCGGAACAAGAAAACTATAGGACAAACCTCCATTGAAATGCAAAGAGCAAGAAATCCTACAATGAATCTAAAGGAATTCAGAATAATTGAAGCCAAAGATATATCTAAGAAGCAGAAAAGAGCTATGACAAAAGGAGAAATTGGAAGTCATAGCCTAGCATGAAGAGCTTTAGAGTATAAATAGAAGTGACCCGAAAGAGGGGTGCAAGCTCGGCTGCTCAATCCGAGAACCTCTAATTCATACTCCAGAGGAACCCCATACTAAATTCTAAGTATGGAATGATCTTCAGGGGAAAGGAAGCAAGGGATGGTTTCTAGAACAAAGGTTGGACAAGGTACTTCTATAAGTTTGGCTCCCTCCCAAGGACTAGGGTTTGGGGAGCTCAGGTTGGATGGACTCCTAGAACCAGTGGACTAGGATATTTTAGAAGTCACTTGGATAAAACTAAATCAGGAAAAACTCTCTAAAATCAGAATAAATTGGTGGATAAACTCAAAAAAGCTTCTAAACATTAGAAGGCAAAAAAGCAATAAGAAAATGCAGGAGAAGAGTTAAAGTACTAACCTAAGAGAGACAAAGAACTCGGTGATGCTATTGAAATGATGAAGGAAGAGCGTGGGAGATGCAAAAGACTGGAGGAATCATAGAAGAGGATGGAACAGGACACTCGATCTTGAAGAAGGTGAAAGATGGGGAAGAAGAAGAACTGGACCAAGGTAGAAGAGAAGGGGAAGAAGACACCTAAATAGTCGAGAAATTTCTAAGGCAGTTATGATTATAGATCGCTTGTGCCCAAACCTCGTCTGCCGCATGTCCCACTCATCATGGCAACATCCAACATCTGATAGGACTTTTATGGCACCATACATCGAGCTCCATGTTGGGGGGATTTCAAACACCAAGGCCATTTCGAGTCATTCAACATTAAAAGAAGCTTTGGTGCTAGTTTGAATATGCCAAACCTTTTCATCTTCGAAAAGAAGGAAGCCAGATGGGATTTTGGTAGTTGTAAATTTTGGTACTTCATCCAAACTTTGAACTCGAGAGTAGGAAGATAAGTGTTGGGGCCAAACAGCTCCCGTCGAAGTCCAATCAGATGTTCAACCTTGGTGTAATGTTACCTGAAGTATTAATGGTTAAGTTTGCACTTCAACCAAGTTGCCTCCACATTCCAAACAAGTTCTGGAAGGTCAACCTATAGACCTTGCACACCAGACAATCCTTAGCTCTTCCGATAACTACAAAACTTGTTTGGCCAGACAAAATTGAATAATGAAAGGAGTTGCCATTTGATAGGTTCCAATCCTTGGCTTAAAGTAGACAACAGGCTTCCAATGAGTATCGAACCCCAGCATCATCCGATCTTGTCTAACAACCGACCTTGAAGGCGATCGAGTTCCTCTACTTCACCCTGTGGACTGCAGGTCTTAACGGCTCTACACCAAGGACCTCGGCCAAATAAACTTGAGTCAACAAGAGGGCCTCACCATCAGCATAAGTCCAGTCTTCAACCTGGAGTAAGTAGTGGTCGCTTGAGAAGTAATGAATTTCAGAACTCACCCATCCCAGCTTTAAGTCAACTTTGGATTTTTGCATGCTATCTATGCTGAACTCCTTTAAGAAGCCTGGCTGTTGTCCTCATTGGAAAACCTACCATCCCCTTCTGGTCTCTAGTGTGAAATCGGAACATCCACACTTGCTCTCAGCCAACCTTGAAGGCAGTCGAGCTCCTAAAAATTGTCAAAGACAGCACCAACAGAACCCCAAATTTAGAATCCAACTATGAACTCGCTACCAATGCAAAGGCCGACCTTCGAAGCTAATTCAATTTGACCTTTAGTTCCAGTAATAGACAGCCTAAACAAAACACTATCAAACTTAGGAGCCTTCGACCTTCTATCCGAACTCTAGTAAATAAGATCCAACCGCCAGTAAGTCACGATAAATGATAATTCACTCTCCGTAACAAACTCCAAGTAGCCCAAATGGCCTTCTGACAATCTATTATGGCTGTCACTATCATTCATTATAGGCTCCATCTATATAAGGGACCCTCCAGATACGTTGCTCCTCTCTAAACTCTCTTCTCTACTAAAATCTCTTATGTACTCCATTCTTATTGGCCAGGAAGCTAACTTGATCATCGGAGGGTCCTGCCGAAGAAATCAACCTCCAGTTTAGACTTCATTTTGCAGGTCTCATCGGTGAGATCGTCTCCACCATCTTTAGCAAACTCTAGCATCCAATAGTTTTCTGCGCCAACACTAACCAAATTGGATTTGATTGGGATTTGACCAAAGAACCAAGAGAGATCCCAGTTTGACTGGGACTCCTCTCTCTCTCTCTCTAGCACCCATCAGAAGACTCCATGCCCACCACTCATGTGCCCCTTCTCTTGGTCTTTGCATGAAATGATTCACACCAAAAGTAGGGGAGGCATCCAAGTGTTGGATGCCCCCAAACTCTATCTATTAGAGTTCTTATCCTATCCCTATTACATGCCATATAAAAGGATAGAGATCTGATTTTGGCATGGGGTTTTTGGAGAGGTTACATGCTATTATTCTCTCTTCCTAAGGCATGATACAGGGGATGCGAGACCCATATGGAGTGGATGCGGGATCCATGAGGTGTGGATGCGAGATCCATAAAAAAGGCCTGGGCATGGGATCCAAAGAGATGGGATGCGAGAACAAATAGTTGGGACACAGGATCCTCTTCTTCCTCCTAATCTTCTTCTTCTTTGAGAGCATCTAAGAGAAAAGGAAGATCCTCTTCAACCATCAAGGAAGTGATCTCCATAAGGGTGCTAGCACCTTGGTGAGATCAAGAAGGCTCTGATCGGATCAAGGCCTTATATGGATATCTTTTGAGGTCGAACACTTATGTGGCTTCAAGGAACTCGAAAGACATCCATGATTATTGATTCATGATAAAGATCTATCCACATAAAGGTATGAAGACCAGTTCTTCTATTTCTTTGTGTTTTATATTTTAGATTTCAATTTTTTTGAATCTTGTTCATCATATGAAGATCCTACTAACTAATTTTAGATTAGATCTAATGCATGCTTTAGATTAAAAAGATTTTAATCTAATTCTAGTTTTGCTACATTAAGATTTTTACACTATAAGAAAATAGAGTATTAGCGATGGTTATTAGCGACTGCTTTTTCATCGTCACTAATAATGGGTATTAGCAACGGAACTAGAGACGGTAAAAATGTCATCTATAATAAATATTTTTACTAACAGCATTGTTGATGGAAATAAGACATTGCTAATAACCATTATTAGCGATGGTATTAGAGATGATAGAATCCCAATGGCTAATAAGTCAGGTATTAGTGATGGCTATTAGCGATGGCAAGTAAACTATCTCTAAAAGTTCTATTTATCGACAGCTAATTACAACCAAAATTTATCTCATTGCTAAAAGTCATTAATTATTAGCGATGGCTAAATAAGTTATTAGCGACGGCTTTGCCATTGCTAATATTATTAGTGATGGCGTTAGTGATGGAGGTTCAGTTGTCACTAATAACTAGTAAATTATTTTTTTTATTTGACAGTAACTTTATTAGTGATGGAAGTTTTATTAGCGATGGCTATAGCAATAGAAGTATTACCATCGCTAATACTTATTCCTCTTTCTTCCCCATCCGGATCCTACTTCCCCGAGCCCCTGGTGTTAGCACACCAACTAGCATCACCTCTTCCTGATACCAATTGATGTTCCATGATATTGCTCAAATGCCAATCATCTTTGGCATCACAAGCTCTGATACCATGTTGTGGAAGCCCCTGATCTTTAACATGGATCTGAAGGAACCTATGACATTCTCTATGGGCGGCAAACTATCGATCCTCCACCTGGATCTATGATGGGGCGCCTCCCTCCTTGGGCTTGAGGGAGACGCCCCCCTTCCCTAGGGCTTCTTCAAGAATCCTAGGGTGGCAATTCTAGAGAGAAGAGAAGAAGAGAGTTGAGGGAGAAAAGGTCTGTATTGATTTCAACTCTTAAAATCCTAATACAACTTATGTATTTATACATAGCCATTAGACCTAAACAAAAACTCTCCGGCTAACCCAATACATGAAAGCACTCACCAAGCCCAAGTCTCACATGCTCTCATCCTTTGGATCTAGACCTGATCTATATATGAATTAGCCACCTTAAGACCTCTCAAACCAGGCCTTAAGATCCCTAGGATCAACCCAGACCCTAGCCCAAAATAGATCCTCGCATAACTCTGCTCATGCACTAAGCTAGCTCAGTCTTAGCACTAAGCCAGCTAAGTTCCATTGGGTTGGCTCAGTCTGAAATTGAGCCAGCCTAGTTCTGTGCCGTGCCAGCAGTCCCGAATGTACAGCTCTCTATTTTATTTGTACATTGAGACTTAGCCGATCTAGTTTTGGACTGAGCTGGCTAACCTGCAGAAAATCTTTTTTCTGTAGTATTGATTCCTCGACTTTAGTTTCTTGCTTTATCTTATTTTTTAGATCTTTGAAGTACCAACCAAGCCCTTGAAATCCCCAGAGCCAAACCCCTGACTCCTCCCATGGCCTTCCAAGGCTTGGGAGCACCATAAATCCTCATAATCTCCATCTTGGTGCCTCAAGCCTTAGCAAATCCCTCTCGACAATGACCTCCTGCATGATCCCGCTATCCTTACGCACTCGACAGTCCCTTTTGCAATCATCGCCTCTGCTAATCCTCTTCAACTGTTGTGCACCCTTGAGGCCTTTGGAAGACCTTGTCTTGCACCTCTGCACCACCCTAAAATTATAGGATCTCTTCTACTTAGCAGCTGCATCACTTTTTTGGGACTTCCCTTGAGAACCCGCAACATTCCTATACCTGCACTCGCTGCAAGCCCTGACATGGTCTCCTCAAAACTATGCCTATCCTCCTACACATGCTGCTCCACCTGAAATTGTGCATCACCGATGTTGGTGCTAAGATATCGATCCTTCTGCACCCCTTTGCTCTGAACTCATGTCAAATTTCTCTCCAATTATGAAGCTACCTCTCCGAAGCTCCACCTATATCCGAGTCCACCTGATGCCATAGAAGCCAACTCTATCACTAAGTCCCTCAAGGCCAACCACTCAATGTTGTACTGTTGAGCCTACCGCAGTACCTCGAACACTATTACCGCCACTTCGAACCCTCCGCACTCCATGGATCCCTTTGAAGCCATCTCGGATATCTTCGCAACCCACGGGCACCTCCAAAACTCAAGAGCTCATCCAACTCTTCTGAATCCAGTGACTGTACCCTAGGGAATTCCACCCTAGTCCTTCTCTTCTACCCCTACACCAGCCATCGCTTTAGTTGCACCCGGAGAACCATCCTCCATCTGAACCGTAACTCTCCCTAGTGCTCTTGCAAAAGAAATTTGATCCATAATACTCCTAGCTACTAGAGATGCCTCTGGAACTCCTTAAGACCCCCTAACTCTCCTTGAGACCTACACTCGATCTTTCTGAGATATAACTAACACTCTCTGCTAAGATACACTCCTCAACTACTGCACCGCCGAGCCTCTCTCAACCCCAATGCCCCTAGGGTAGCGCTCCTACAACACTCCAGCGCTCCCTTACTCATCTCTGCGCCACTCTATAGCCATCCAGCCCTGACCTGCTGGACCTTCATAGATCATCCATCTCCATCACTTTAAGGCTTTGCAAATCCATGCTCTAGTCAAACCGCTGAATACATCTCCGACTACTTTCCCATCTTTCTGACACCAAAGAATGTATAGTCGCTTCTTCAGCCTTCCTTCGACCATTATCCTCTTGGAAAACCTCTATTCAACAGTCCAACACTATCCATCCTTCTAGAAAATCTTGATGCTCTTGACTGAGATACCTTCCTCGACTGCTGCATTGCTAAGCCTCTCTTAGTCCTACATCTCCAAAAAAGCGCTACTGCAACACTCCAGTGCTCCCTGCCTATCACATAACTATCATACACTCCAGTCTTTCCATCAAGATCGATCAATAAATCATGCACCAAATCCTTCCATCCTAGGAAAAATTTCTTTCCATTAAACCTCTCAACCTCCACCTTCAACCCGCTGCTCTCAGTTGGCCAAACCACAGCAATAATAAAGATAAATTTGAGACATACAGTGGAATCCTTATGCAGATTTCTGATTTCACCTTGTACAACTTCTTCCCTTCCATGCACCATCAGGCTTTGATACCAAATGTAAGTGCACCAACTAACATCACCTCTCTCTGATACCAATTGATATTCCATGATATCGCTCGAACGCCAATCATCCTTGGTATCACAAGTTCTAATACCATGTTGCGGAAGCTCCTGATCTTTAACATAGACCTGAAGGAACCTATGACGTTCTCTATGGGTAGCAAACCATCGATCCTTCACCTGGATCTATGATGGGGCACCTCCCTCCTTGGGCTTGAGGGAGACGCCCCTTCTCTAGGATTTCTTCAAGAATCCTAGGGCGGCAATTTTAGAGAGAAGAGAAGAAAAGAGTTAAGGAAGAAAATATCCGTATTGATTTCAACCCATAAAATCCTAATACAACCTATGTATTTATACATAGCCATTAGGCCTGACTAAAAACTCTCCGACTAACCCAATACATGAAAGTACTCACTAAGCCTAAGTCTCACATGCTCTCATCTTTTGATCTAGATCCGATCCATACATGAATTAGCCACCTTAAGATCTCTCAAATCAGACCTTAAGACCCCTAGGATCAACCCAAACCCTAGCCCAAAATAGACCCTCGCGTAACTCTGCTTGCGCATTGAGCCAACTCAGTCTCAACACTGAGCCGACTAAGTTTCACTGGGTTAGCTCAGTCTGAAATTGAGCCAGTCCAGTTCTATGCCATGCCAGCAGTTTCGAATGCACAGCTCTCTATTTTACCTATGCACTGAGACTTAGCCGATCTAGTTTTGGACTGAGCCGACTAATCTGCAGAAAATCTTCTTTCTGTAGTCTTGATTTTTTGGCTTTGGTTTCTTGCTTCACCTTATGTTCCAGATCTCCAAAGCACCAACCAAGCCCTTAGAATCCCTGGAGCCAAACCTCTGACTCCTCCCATGGCCTCCCAAGGCTTAGGAGTACCATATATCCTCACACCGAGCTACCTCTCCACACGAGCCCTTAGCTGCCTCCCTTCTCCCCAAGCCCCTGACTGCCTTCCACCTAGATATCTTTGGCCCAGCCGAAGCCTGGCCTGAGAGTGGGCCGAATACTGTTAGCTCGCATCCAATACAAAACTAGCAGTGCTTTATTCTTATAGTTGCAGGGCAAACTTGAACGGTCTATTACATCACAAGCAACTGCTTACATCCACCTAATGGTTAAAGGTGCAGATGAACTTGCAATGCCTTATTTTCTAATGGCAAATCTGAGCCTTCTTCTTTTCTTCTTTCCCTTATTTACTTTGTTAATCTTTGATTTAAGTATTATTTTTAACTAGTGGTAGTATTTTTGGATCGGGCTTGGGTTCTTCTTTTTCTCTTTCCCTTGTTTACTTTGTTGATATTTGATTTAAGTATCATTTTTAACCAGTGGTAGTATTTTTGGGCTGGGCTTGGGTTTGGGTAGGGTCTAGCCCAGCCTGGCCCAATTCCAGACCTAGCTATGATGAAGATTTTAGATGATTGATTTTTAATTAATAATTCTTATTAGCAATGAAATTTTAAAATTTTAGTGATGATAATTATGTTTCTAATAATAAATAATTTTATTTTTTAATTTAGTTTTATTATTAATAGCAATGGTAGGATACTCATTAGAGATGATAAAACACCATTGCCAATAAATAAAAAAATAATTTTATATTTTTAATATATTTTTATGATTATTAGTGATGGAAAAAAATTATTAATGATGGTATTTTTCTATCATAATATTAATTTAAATTTTTTAATATTTTTTTATAATTATTAGCAATCGAATCAAATTATTAATAAATTTATTTCAAAATATAATTACTAGCAATGGAAGCAAAATTATTAGCGACAGTAAGTTACCATCGCTAATAAATTTATTTTAACATATAATTATTAGCTATGAAAGAAAATTATTCACAATGATAATTTACTATTATTAATAATTTTATTTTAATATATAATTATTAGTAATGAAAAAAAAATTATTAGCGATGGTAATTTACTAACACTAATAATTTTTTTTTAAATTACCATCATAAATAATTTTATTTTAACATATAATTATTAGCGATGAAAAAAGTTATTAATGATGATAATTAACTATCACTAATAAGTTTATTTTAATATATAATTATTAGTGATAAAAAAAAATATTAATGATGATAATTTGCTATCGTTAATAACCTTTTTGTCCTTATTTTTTTCCTACCATGCACCTTCGTTCTCCCCCCACCGTGCCCTACCCATCACCCCCCACAATTTTATCCCCCCACCATGCATCCTCTAGCCTCCCCGTCACCCGCCTCTCTCCCTATTCGGTCCCCCCATCATCCCATTCTCTCCCCCACCTCCTCCTAGCCCACCTTCCCCCATCCTCCTCCCTGAGCCCCTAGCCCCCTCCCCCTAGCTACACCCAGCCCACCTTCCCTGACCACCTCCCGAGCTCCCGACCAACTTTCCTCAGCTACACTTAGCCTGCCCTTCCCACCCACCTTCCCGAACCCTCGATCGCCTCCCCTCCTCCTCCCTCGACCTCACCTTACCCCCGATCGCTTTTTCGAGCCCCTGACCACCTCCCTCTGGCTGCACTTGGCCCACACTCCCCCTGGCAGCCTCCTCGAGCCCAACTGCATTCCCCCACCTCCCTTAGCCTACCTTTTCCTAGCTACCTCCTCGAGCCCCTGGCTATCTCTTCTTGGCTACACTCGACCCGCTTCACCTCGGCCAACCTCCCCGGCCTGCCTTCCCCTCGACCGCCTTCCCGAGCCCCGACCGCCTCCCCCCACGTCCCTCTGACTTGCCGCCTCCCCAAGCCCCCGACTACACCCGATCCGCCTACCCGCAGCCTGCCTACCCTCGACCACCTCCCCCCAGCCTGCCTTCCTATGGCTCCATCCCTGCACCCTCATTTTCACAACCACCGCCTCGGCCCCGCCGACCCGATCCAGCAGCCTTGTCCACACACTCTCATCTTCGAGGCCATGTCCCTGAGCTTCAATCCCTACTCACCAACCCATGCCTCCTCGTGTCTTAGTCCCTGCACACTAACCTATCTCTGTCCTATACAATAGCCTATCTTCTATTGTAAGTTTTAGTGACCACATTAGCAATGGCTAATACCATCACTAAAAGTTAATTTTTATTTAAATTATGTTAATTAAAACTAATTAGATATTAAAACTTATTAATTAAATATTAATTTTATTAATTAATTAGATATTTAATTAATTAGTTAATTAACTAGTTAACTAATTTTTAATTAGTTAATTAATTAGTTAATTAATTAATTAATTAATTAGAAGTATAGGACTTGGATCTTGGTATGTAGAGTGCTCGGATCGAGGGAAGATCTGAACAGCATTGTAAACATAGGATTGAGGCATGCCCTGCATGCTTAGGCCTTGAGTCCCAGCTGAAGTCCAAGGCATCTATCCCTCGCACGCTCTAGTCAATGATGTTATTTTTTAAAAATATTTGCATTACATGAAACCATAGACCTATCTTTTGATTAATTTACATATTCTAATTAAGTTAAATTAGTTTTAAATTAATAATATTTAATTTAATTAATTTTAAAATTTTGGATCGAACTCAAGGAGAGGTATGGCCTAGCCCAGTCTGGCCCATTTCCAATCCTATTTATAATCCTGCTTGGTACTTAATTTGGAATCCTTTAGGATGGGATTTGCCTGGATGCCATTCCAATGTGCTTATGTGGCCTAGTTGTCTCGCATGCTCCAAATTGGCATGCACAGGATGCCCATCCTGACCATCCCTATTTATAATGATGTCCCTTCTGTGGTTATGCTTTTGGGAATACTATACTCTTGGTTCAAGGATGGACTCATTGGCCTTGTAAGATATGTGTCAATAGAGAAATGCTTGATAGGGATACATTAGTTATCCATTTATATAGGAGTAGATTTATGCCAAAGTATAAGCATTGGTACCTGCATGGGAAGATGTGGGACATATTTATAAGGGCTTTAAGGCTCTACTTGTCCAAGACCATGCTGATGTGCAAGAGCTTAAAATAGGCTTAGCTAATATATTTTGTGTTCGATCTGGTTATTGGTGGAAGTCCATGTAATAATCTTTCAGGTAGCAACCACCATAGCCAGGTGAACTATAAGGTTGCTATGGTGTTAGCCATGCTTACTTTCTATAAGGTTGCTACCACCTAGAGGGTAAGCAAAACTATAACCATAGCAACCTTATAGTCTATCATGACTATGGCGGTTGCTACCTGAAGGATTATTATATAAACTTCTACCAATAACTAGATTAAACCTACTAGATATGTTAATCATCTGATCAAGCCTGTCACCATTAAGCTCTTGCACATAAACAATGTGTCAAACAAGTAGAGCCTCTAAAACCTTTGCAATTGTCTCCCATATCTCTCCATGCAGGTATCAATGCTTGTAGTTTGGCATAAACCCACTCCTACATAAATGGACAACTATTGTATCCCTATCAAGCATTTCTCTATTGACACATCTCTTATAAGAATGACGAGCCCATCCTTGAATTAAGAGTATAGCTTTCCCAAAAGCATAATCATAGAAGTAAAAGACATCATTGCAAACGAGGGTGGTCAGGATGTGCGTCCTGCATATGTGGACTTCAAGCATGCCACACGACTAGGTTGCATGAGCACATGAATTAAGTGACATTTTTAAGTTGTTATTTTATTTTTTAAAAAAAAATTTAGCCCTAATTAGCAGCTCGAGGAGGCGACCGAGGGCTCTGAGAGGTTATGATGACTACCTACACGATGCATCTAAATGGAGGTGATGCATTTCTGTTCTTGCTGTTGTAGTTGCAAGGCAAGCTTGAATGGTCTGTTACATCATAGATAACCACCTGCAGCCACCTCACGGTTAAAGGTGCAGAGAAGCTTTCAATGCCCCATTTGTAGATCTGAGCCTTTCTCACATTTTCATATACTGAGATTATCATGTACTAGAAGATCTGACCCTTCTTCATATTTTCATGTATTGAGATCATTATGTACTACTGGATGAGAATCAGATTACCTAAATTAGGAGACTAGCAGACCAACATATTATCATGTACTATTAGATGATAATCATTTTTTTGCTCATACATTGTAGATGCTAACTAACAATTTTTGTTACACGTGAGTTAAATTTTGATCATCTTATTATGTTTGATAGATATTTTATGTGGACCAATTTTTAAGTTATCTACTTACTTTTCTTTTTATTTTTATTGAGAACTTGTTTCACATAAGCTTTATTGGCCAACAAAATATGTCATTTTAAATATTGCATGATCATCCATAATTATATAATCAATTTGATGAATCTATTTATTTTTATTTTTAAATATTATACATCATATCTTTTAGAGGTCAGAGTCATTCTAGCCAAGGATAGAGCTCTCGAGGATAAAGCGATCATATGGCCAGCTCACATGTTGTTGAGAAAAATGCCTCAAGATTTGATCTATAATGAACCTAAAATAAGATCCAGGATAATGAACGATGTCCAATGAGTCCAAGAACAGTCCAAACAGAGTCCAGATGAAAAAAATACGCACGAAAAGAGATCAGAGCAGGGTAGCCTGCCCTTGAGCCCATCGGAGGGACCCATAAGTAGTGCCGACTGGTGGCAGCATGGCCTAGGTTAGCAGTGCATGACAGCACTAGGCCAGCCATGCATTGGGCCAGCTAGGCGAGCGAGCATGCATGGGGGGGCACACGGGCTGTGTGGGAGTAGGCCATGTGGGCGCCTAGCCCACGCGATGTAGCACGATCCACGATGGACTACCAGCTCATGGGCACATGCGTGGATCAGATTTTGGTTTCCTCAGCCATTTCACATGGTCCATGGCACTATTTCATGGATTGATCATAATCCGATGACTCTGGTTTGAGCCGATCGTGATTGGATGGCTTAGGCTTTGATCTGGCATGATTAGTGCTATTTTGCAGTATCCGATAGCTAGGAGAGCTCCAGGTCATGATCTAATAGTTCAGACTCAATCCTAGCTTGATCAGAAGGTTGTGTGCACTATCCAACGGTCTAGGAGGGAGCCGATCGTTATCGGATGGTCCAGATCAATCACAGGTGTGTTTGGGACTGGGTTTCCTACTAGAATACTATTTTTAAGTTTTTGGAGTCTATATAACTTTGATTGATGAATCATTTATTGTGTCAGAAAGTTGGTGATGTTTTGAAGGTGCTGAAAGCTTTTTGAGAGATTTTAGAAAGCTTTTATATAGGTTTTAGGACTTCTTATTGGGAGACTCTTATACAAGAGTTGAGTGGTCAGTTTCTCTTGTATTATTTGATTTTCCTTCCTCTCATATTGAAGCTTGCACATCCTGTGGAGGTAGACCTTGGTCTAATCCACATATACTTGATTGTGTGCTTTCTTATCTTGTATTCTCCTTTCTTTCTCTTACGGTATCCATACATGATCGAATGCAATGCAAGTGGTATCAAGAAGGTCTTAAGGATATGGTGTCTTGGTCAGACTTCCACAATAATTGATATCAGAGCAAATTGATACCATAACAATTGGTATTAAAGCTAGACGATACCAGTGCATATAATTGCTCAGGTTATGATGGTATTGATCGAGATTAAAGAAGATGAAGAAGACAAGCATAATCAGATGGAGATCAGTCGGTTTGATGGAAAGAGCAATTTCTCCTTATGGCAAGCGAGGGTTAAGGACATGCTCATCCAACATGGATTGATCGATGATCTTTTGAATGAAAAGAAGTCAGACACCATAGAGGAGAGAACCTGGGAGGGGCTATAGATGTAGATGGTGAGTACCATTCGCATGTACCTAGCGAATGAGGTGGTGATCAATGTACTTGGCAAGACTTCCTCGATGGTGTTGTGGTTGAAGCTCGAGGAGTTGTACATGGTGAAGTCCCTCACCAACATTCTCTTTCTTTGGAGGTAGTTCTACCAACTGCAGATGATCGAGGGATAGAGCGTGCAGAAGCATCTTAGCCACTTTTAGAAGATTCTCACCAATCTTCTCAATGTAGGTGAGAACGTTGAGGAGAAGACCAGGGCATTGGTCTTCCTAGCATCACTTTCTCTTTAATATGAGTCCTTGGTGATTGCTCTTCTAGTGAAAAAGAGCACCATCAAGATGGACGAGGTCACTGCGGTGATTCTCCATAATGAGATTCTCAGAAGGAAGAATCCAGCTTCGAGCTCAGATGGCAGTAGCTCAACTTTGGTGGTTTTTGAAAGAGCAGGTGGTAGTAGATAGAGAGGTAGAGGATCATGAGAAGGATGATCCAGATCCAGGATAAGAAATTCTAGCAAAATCAGATGCTATCGATGCGACAAGTTGAGGCATCGTGTCAGAGATTGCCCATAGCTCAGGGATCAAATGAGGGCTGCTACAACGATGGTCAGTAGCAAATCAGAGGATTATGTTCTAGAGATATCTGATGAGATATCTGCTTATTTTCAACAGTAGATTTTAGATTCTGCATGCACATATTATGTTTATTATAGAGAGGAGCAGTTTGACTTCTTAAAGAGTAGTGAGGGCACTATTCATGTAACACCCCATCCTAACTAACTATGGGTGATGGTACCACATCCCACCCTTATCTAAAGGTTATAGAGATTTCTAAGCTATAGCTAGGCTGAAGTATAATATCAAGCTTTAAAGTCTAAATCATTAAACCATACTACTTCCACTTGAGTTCAAAAACAACTATACATAACTAGCTTTTGTTCTGAAAATACAACACCCACACTCATTACATATTGAAACATACTCTTTTACATTTAGGCTCCTTATAAGTTATATATATATATATATATATATATATATATATATATATATATATATATATAAATATAACATCCTCAAAACATCTATATACCAAATATCGTCAAAACATCCACTGATTAAGAGTCTCACACGGCCAACCTATCTAGTTTGAATGCTGATAAGGATGCTGCTACTTTAATTCTAAGGCTGGCTAAAGTGCTCTGAACCTACATTTAGAAAAAAGAGGTGGGAATGAGACCTATGTCCTAGTGAATGGATAATTCATTTAATAATGGGGAAATAGGAAAAGATAAGCTATAATATATATTGCCGTAACATAGAGCATATATAATTCATCTTCTTTTAAAATAGTATAAGCTAAACAAAAATAATGCCATAATAAATCATTTTGTTAAAAGAGGATATTGCTGAGCTGAAGTAAATGTACTAAGCTATAATAAAACACTCTTTATTTGCTAAAGTAAATAATGTTTAAAGAATACTACTGACTACTATCGATTACCCCCAGCACACCACTACCATAGGTAATCCACACGTAGTATGAATGCTACTAAAATAGCCCCACCAGGCATTTTAGTAACTGCTGAGCCTCTCTAGGCATTTGAATCACTGATACTGCTGTGGTGCCGGCTAAATTATGCTATATGGTATGCTAATGCCTTGGCTAAGTTTCAAAAGAAAACTGAATAGCTTTTCAATTCACAGGAGCTATTTCAAAATTTGAGCTACGCAAATCAAAGTCTTAATCAAAGCATATATATATAGATTCCTATTTCCAAGTTTGCACATACATGCACATAAGTTGAAAATCATAAAAGTCTAGTTGTTGTTTCAAGATAAACATTTTTAAAGCAAATTCAATAAGAATACCAAAGTTAAGTAGGAAATCCACTCAGCTAACAATGATTACTGGATCATTCTAGGGCTTGATTCACCCAAAGCACTTTTTGACCCCTCTTCTTCTCCTAAAAAATTGGTGAACACTATTAAACATAAAATTATATGGTATATGAACATGATTGTGCATGCTTTGTTATGATATGTTTGTTCTTTAACCATCTTAACTCTTACCTTTATTCTACTTTACTTATCCTAGGTTTGGTTCAGTTAAACCTCAACATCTATTCAACAAAATCCCAATATTTCTACTATTTTTTCTTCTTTATAATCTATTTTAACTCTACCAAAATAAACCCAATTTGCTTGCTGAAACACATCAAAAGAATTTCAGAACACAATATGGACAGCAATTATTTTTCCTTCTATTCAACTTCCACTTATAATTCAATTCACTAAAACCCTAAGGCTATAAAAGATCAATGTGAAGTTAAATTTGAATGCAATTTAAGGGTTAAAATCCTTACCTCAAATGGTTTATGCACTTCTGCCCTCAAACTAGTCTTCTTTCTTCTTTACTATTAAGAACTTCTCTTTCCTCAAATCAAATCTTCACTAAGTACCCCTTTACAAAGCTGAATTCTTCTTGAATTCTGACTGAGAAATCATCTCTTCCTAAGCTCTTTTCTTTCTTGACCTTCTGTTATTCGCTGGAGAACAAAAACCATAGCAAAGAGAACTGGTTGCTAAGTCTTTGGGAAAGAATAATTTAAGGGAGAGACTTGATAGGTGTCAAATCCCCAAGAGGCCAGCTAGAGGCTTGCTTCTCTTATCCATTTATTTATATTAAGACTTGCCATGTAATCCCCTCAACAACTATTTTAAAATTCTACTTGAAAAGCTATCGGCTGAAACCTACTCTCAGGTTTTTTCGTGATTGAGGTCGATACCTTTGAAAATAAGTGTCGACACCCACACACAGGTCAGCCCCTAGATCGTCCCTCAGGTCATCTAAAGTGCCGACACCTTATCAGACAAGTGTCAACCCCTAGGTGTACCACCACAAATCTTCTTGAAATAGCCTCTCTATTTTTCTAAGATATGGTCAACACCTTCTGGACAAGTGTCGACCCCTTCTCTTGGGTTTTAATAGAAACTTATTTCATCCTTTGCTCACAGCTTTACTCACTACTCAGCTTATTTTCATTATTTTTTTAAGTTAAATATCTTCATTAACTTTAAAACATAAATGTAAATAAGGAACAACCCCCTATTTGGATTCAATAAAAATATCAGAAAAATCAAAATCCTTAAGAATAGAATACCAAAATTTGGGTTCTAATTCAAATTCTTCCAACCCAAAACTTTTAAAACTTTCTTATTTCAGAACAAATTGATTAAAGGGTCTTCAAACTTCATTAAAAATCATTTTGTAGCTCACCAATATCTAAGGATCAATTATCGAGACTTTTTATTTCAGAAAAATATATATTTTATATAGCCCTCCATATAGGTGCTAGTTTTCAGACTTAGAAAATTTTCAGAAATTGAAATGGCAGATAGTTATAATTTATACTCAAATGTATCATAAATAAATTACTGTGCTACACATACACTAACACAAATCTTTTAATTCACTATTTCCTAAATTTGGGATGTTACATTTCTCCCCTCCTTTAAAAGAATTTCGTCCCAAAATCCAGTTACGTTTTGTCTGAAATAGATATGGATACTTATACTTCATTTCATCTTCCCTTTCCCATGTAGCTTCTTCAGTATTGTGATTCTACCAAAGAACTTTGACTAAAGATATGACTTTATTACGAAGCTGTTTTACTTCTCTACTCAAGATTTGTATTGGTCTTTCCACATAGAATAAATCATCTTTCAATTCCACTAGTCTGGACTGTAATACATGTGATGGATTTGGAATGTACTTTTGTAGAATAGAAATATAAAATACATTATGTATATGGGCAAGCTCTGGTGGAAGGGCTAAATGATATGCAATTGGTCCATACATTCTATTATCTCATAAGGTCCAATATACATTGGATTTAATTTTTCTTTCTTCTCAAATCATAATATACCCTTCCAAGGGGATACTTTAAGAAATACTCTATCTCTTTCATGAAAATTTACTTCTCTATGCTTTGGATCTGCATACTTTCTTTATCTATCTTGTGCTATTTTCAATTTCTCTCTGATTACTTTGACCTGATCTGTAGTGATTTGTACTATTTCTGGTCCCAACAACTTTCTATCTCCTTCTTCATCCCAACATACTAGAGTTCAACATTTTCTACCGTATAGAGCTTCATATGGTGCTACACCTATACTGAAATGATAACTGTTATTATATGCAAATTTCATTAATGGTAGATGCTCATCCCAACTATCTAAAAATTCCATGACACATGCCCAAAGCATATCCTCCAAAGTCTATATAGTTTTCTCTATTTGCCTATCATTCTGTGGATGAAAAGCTGTACTGAATCTCAATTTAGTACCCAAGGCCTTCTGTAAACTTGGCCAAAATTGTGATGTAAATCGAGGATCTCTATCTGATACAATAGAAATAGGTACTCCTGTTAGATATGTATGTCCTAGAAGCCAGATTGACTGACACTTATAATACACTTCTAAGAGAAAAATTATAATTTTGACTATAAATAATAAAATAGATTATTTTCTATCATAGTGTGTATTTTGAAAGTGTTTGTGATACATCTTTTGAGTTAATGATAATAATAGTTCATATTTTCAAGAGTTGAAAATTTAAGACATGAATTTTCTTTATTAACTCATAAAATGCTTCCGACCGTAGAATCATCATGAGGATGATGATTGATCCGAAAGGTTGGTGTATGATCGCTTCTTTAGGAGAGATGAGTCTTAAGTCTATGGTGTAGACACCGAAGTAAAAGTATAGGTACTCGTTAGAGAATGAGGACACTAAGCGTGACCACCTCAAGCAGTCATAAGGAAGTCTACCTTCTCGTCGATGACTGACTCAAAGTTATAGTGGTGTGTCTAATTCTTTGACCTGAGGTGCATCGACAGTTCATCTTGAGAGTGTTGTAATTTGACTACACCATAACTCGATCTCCTAGTCATTCGAAATTTTGAGGTGTATGTTGGATATAGCATGTTCATTGTAGAAATTGGATTTCACCAATAGAAGATCCATCTACCTCGGTAGATAAGGAGTAGCCTTATGATGATCATGAGAATCAAGTCCATAAGTCCATGATCATGGTAGAGCGAAATAATAGAAAAAGTTTCTATTAAGGTTTTTCATATTGGACTTGAATCGAATGATTAATTCATATGATGAAAATTAGGGTTTGATGAGATCACCTTAACCCTAATCCAGTCAGGGCTCAAGATAGAGAAACTTAATCACACAGGTAACTACACCAAGAGGTTTGCTTTCAGCTCTGATGGATTGCCACCATATGCTACTAGGTGTCACTGGTGGATTTTGGAAGCAATTAGAATGATTTGGATGATCGATCTAGTTATCTGAATCAAAAAAGTTCTGATCCATCGAAAGATGTTTCGATGATGTCAATGATAGAGATCGCGATGTATCCCATTACCATACGGAACTAAACCTAACTGGATCATACAAACAAGGGTTTGGATCTGGATGTCATCAATTAGACTAATCTAGTTCAATTGATTCGAATAAGATTCAATTAGGTTCAAAAAAATCATACTAGTACATGATTGAGCCTAATATTCTCCTTTAATAAATATTAAAGCTTGTCTTGACTGAGCCAAATGTATTTGGACTCACTCAAAAATCTTTACTTGGTTTGACTAGAACTTATCCAGATCAGAAAAAAATTATCTTAATTTATGAGATAAATTTGAAACAACACCTGCCATTTTTGGTCACCTACTAAATCTTATTTTCGGACATTGATCAAATATTGACCTTGGACACTTAGACATCTGCCAATGTGTCATGCACCCATAAGAGAGTACCTAGGGACTTGTCCCCTGCTAAAATATAGATAGGAAGAGGGTGCATGCCTAGGGAGGCATGCGCTCCATGAGGATAAAGCTGGAGTCCCATACAGATGGAACTCTAGGGTTGCTTCAGGAGATTAAACTGTGTGGCGCCAAGAAGTCTTGTTTGACCCAGTCTTGGCACCACCTTAGAAGAGTTTTGAGGGTCTCTCATCTAATTGGATCAGATGATGTCATCCCACCAATCAGATTTAGATCTAATTGCATAAAGGGTCCTGATTGGCCAGGATGATGTGGCACTGCATGGCATAGTAGGGTCTATATAAATTCTATGTGCACCTAGAATTTAATGCTTCTACCTTTAGCCCATGCCACATAGCCTCTCTCCCTCCTTCTCCATGCCAACCTCTGGTCCTCTCTCTCCTCTTCATGCCCAAGGGCTTTTGGGCATGAACAAGGTGCGATCCAAGTAAGTAAAAGGTGCTAGAAAAGGAAGAAGGCAGCACTGTTGCAAGAGACAACAGCTGTTCTTCAAAAGCAGTTTTGAAGACCTTCAAGATCAGATCTAGATCTAATTTTTGGCGGATTGATTGAGAAGAAGAAGATCTCCAGATCCTATCCGAGTGGATATCAGTAGAGGCCAGGCACTTGCATGGCTACATCCAAAATCTCAGGCAAACATCGGGATCATCATAGGATAATTGGATTATCCAAAACAAAGGTATAATTAAATTAGATTTAACTTTTATTTTTATTTTTATTATTAGATCAATAAGATCAAATCTAAAGAGTTTCAAATTTTATTAGGATCTCTAAGGAAAATTTTTTGAAATATTCCTCTTGGTCCAATCAAAATTGAATAAACCTAACCCAAAAAATAAGGCTTTTCCCTTCAACTGGTATCAGAGCCAGGTTCCATAATTTATTAGATTAGATTTTAATATATTTTTGATTTTATAATTAGATAATTTTAGATGTCACATTAGATGTGATTAGATCTAAAATCAAAAAATTAAAATTAAATAATCTAGATCTAATATGTATGAGATGCATGACTAAACTAGGAATAGAATTATTCTATGTGTAGTCTAGCATAATCATAATTTTAATTTAATTAATTATAATTTTTAGATTTATTTATTTATTATTTTTTAATATTATAAATATTATAATTATATCTAAAAAATAGAAAATAAATTTATTTAATTTATTCATATGAGATATGATAGATGCATGTTTAGACTAGTTGTAGAATAGTTCTACAAAATTATCTAAAATAAATTTTAATTTGATATGATCAAATTTAAATCTTATCTTTTAGATATTTATGAGATAATTTAGATTTAAAAATATGCATGATATGATACATGAGATGTATGCAAAACATATTTTTAGTTAGATCAATTTTTTATATATGTGATATATGATGTAGATCTAACTAGCTTTTTAGATTTATCATGTTTCTGATTAAGATATTCCTCTTGGCTGTCTGATCATAAGAATGAAGTAGGGTTTAAAGGTCCTCTCCTCTCATTTGATAGAATGTTCTTATGGTGTATAGGGATGCTGCGCGTTCGTCCTTAATCAAAAATTAAAAACTTATTTTCTATAAAATCCAAAATCTTAAAATCCTAAAATTTTATATACATATTTTATTTATGAACCTTAAACTTAATTAAGAATTAAGATTATACAATATATTAAATCTAAAATTAAGAATTTTTAGATCTAATACATATTCATAAAATTGGGTTCGGGCTTGGGTAGCTCAATTAGGTCTATCGATTGATCAAACCGAATCAAGAGTTGGTTAGGTGGGATCAGGAGTACTTAAATTGACCAACCTAATAGGATTAAGTCTGGATCAAGGTTGAGTCACATGAGTGATCGATCGAGTTAAGACCTAATTAGGCTCAATGGTTAGAGTCTGGATTGTAGACTAACTTGATTGGTTCTGGCTCAATAATTTGGTGTCAAAGGTAAGTTTGACAAATACGATCGACTGATTTTTAATTGAAAGCTACTTGACTCGAATGCATTCTTATCGAGTTAATGGCATATCCCTTCCACCGATCTCACTTACCTAGCCATATTTGTTGGCCCAGTCTTGATCTAATGTGGCTAACAATCCGAGCTAACCAATGCCACTAGATTAGTCATAATAGTTATGGCTATGTCAAGTCAAGTTTAAAGAGACCTAAATCAAATCTTCCTAAGAAAAGATTAAGTCTAAGGTATTCCATCATTATAGATGTGCGGCCCCTTTTCGGGGTTCATTGTTCTCAACTGATCATAGTGGTTCAGTTGCATCGAAAAGATGCAACCATGTCTATTAGGCATTGGATGCTATGGACTGAAGGATGGATTGGGCTCAATATTTTGGATATGGTGGGAGACCCAATTAGAAATCCAATCTGTGTAAATGGTGGGTCTGACTTAACTAAGGAGTGGATCAATATTTTGGACACGATGAGATTCATAAATTAGAGACAAAGTCTGGGTGCACCATGATTAGAGAATCATTGGACAAGAGTTGTTCACTCATTGACTAACCTATCACCAATAACTATTAGGTGAGGTGATGAGTCAGTTGGTGGGACTGCACCATCCACTAGAAATCAGTAATCATAGAGATTTTTGCATCTCTATAGAGAAAGTATAGGGATCCGAGAAAATAGTGGGAGCTAATTTGTTTAAAAATCAAATTCATAAATAAATTGGTCAAGTCTTAATTACAAAATCTAACTAGAAACTTTGACTTTCTATAGAAAAAAGAAAAATATCTGCGTCCAACCCACTAGCCTGTATCCTGGACACCCATAGACTGACCGGACCCAATTATAAGGATTGACTCTAAAACTTCAAAATTATTTTGGATTCTAGGAAGTTGACCCATGTATTGGACCAGCATCCCCCCATCTTACCAGCTCATCCGTCTGTTGAGCAGAGAGCATCTCTTGACAAGTGGATGGATGAAGATAATAAGGTTAGATACTACATATTGGACTCGATGTCTGATGAACTTCAGCACCAACATGAAGATATCAAGACTGTCCATCAAATATTGGCTTACCTACAAGAGTTGTTTAGTGAACAGAGTCGTACAGCCAAATATCAGGTCACTAAATGACTGTTTAAGATTAAAATACGTGATGGATAGTCAGTCGAAGATCATTGTCTGATGATGATCAAGAACTTGAAATAGCTTGAGAAGCTCAGAGTGAAGTTAGACCAAAATCTACGGAATGATATAATTCTGCAATCCTTAATTGATGCGTATGGACAATTCATCATGAACTATAATATGCATAAACTTCAGAATACTCTGGTCGAGCTTATGAATATGCTGGTTACTGTTGAGCTTTCTATGAAAGGTTCTAAAAGCTCAGTACTTGCTATGAAATGGACTTCTTCTAAGAGAAAGTCTTTTGAAAAGAAGAAGAAGTCTATGAAAAGGCAGACGATGAAAGGTGGAAAGAAAAAGAAGGTAGAGCTGAAGAAGAAGGCTACTGACAAAGAAAAATATTTTCATTATAATACTGATGATCACTAGAAGCGAAACTGTCCTACATATCTAGCCACCCTGAAGAATAAGGAGACAGGTCCTTTTCGAGGTATGCTCATTATTGAATATAACCTTACGATTTCTTCTGCATCTAGTTGGGTGCTTAACTCTGATTCTAATGCTCATTTGTGCACTTTCATGCCGGGTCTTGAGGATAGCAGGAGGCTGAGGGATGGTGAGATGATCCTACATGTTGAAAATGGAGCAAGGATTGCTACTGTGGCCGTGGAAACCTATCCTCTTCAACTACTGTCTGACTTAGATTTAGTACTTGAGGATTGTTATTATGTGCCTGCTGCAAGCAGAAATTTAATTTTTGTTTCTTGTTTAGCATAAGAAGGCTATGTAATTAGTTTTCTTAAGGACCATTATAATATTCTTTATGAAAAAAATAAAATTGCAAGTGATTTCCTTATTAACGGTCTCTACCAGTTATATATTGATGTATCTGTCTTTAATATCGAGCAAAATGTGAATGCTATAAGATCAAAATGACCCAGGGATAGTCCAAATGATAGATATCTATGGCACCTAAGGGTAGGTCATATAGCAGAAGATAGGGTCAATAAATTGGATAAAATTAGACTATTGAGTCCGTTGACTTTCAAGCCATATCCAATTTGTGAATCATGTTTTCATGGCAAAATGACTAATATCCCTTTTGTAGGACATGGGGAAAGGGCCATGCAACTACTTGCCCTAATACATACTGATGTGTGCGGCCCATTTGACATGCTGGCTAGAGGCAACTTTGTCTACTTCATAACCTTTACACCGATGATTTATCTCGATATGGATATGTGTATCTTATGAGATACAAGTTTGAAGCCTTTGAAAAGTTTAAGAAATTCAAACATGAAATTGAAAAGCAAATTGAAAAACCCATTAAGATTCTTCGATCAGATCGAGGAGGTGAATACCTTAGTCAAAAATTCTTGGACTATCTCAAGCAATATGGTATAGTCTCTTAATGGACTCCATCTGGAACACCTCAACTAAATAAAATTTTAGAATGGAGGAACCAAATTCTATTAGATATGGTCCGATCCATGATAAGCTTCACAGACCTTCCTAATTTTCTTTGGGGACATAGTTTATTAAATGCTATATATTTACTGAATAGGGTTCCCTCTAAAACTTTTCCTACCACACCGTATGAGATATGACATGGTAAGAAACCAAGTCTGAGTCATCTCAAAATTTGGGATTGTCCGGCTCATGTCAAAAGACAACAAGCAGACAAGTTAGACTATAGGTCTTTTAGAGCTTGATTCATAGGATATCCTAAAGAGTCATTAGGATATTATTTCTATATTCCAGAAGACCCCAATGTGATTGTAAGTCGGCATGCCATCTTTCTTGAAAAATAGTTTATTCAAGATGATGGCATTGAAAAGCAGATCAAGCTCGAGGAGAAAATCACACAAGAGCAATGAGCTAAGGACCCAATGAAATCGAATTAGGTAGAGCCAATACAATCACAACTGATAAGTGGTAAAAATATACTAATAAAAATATTAAATTATAAAATAAATTAATTTATTTCTTTAGAAATTAATACTTTTATTAATCTTATGTAGGAAAGAAGGCCACCAATGTGAAGATCTTATTTTTTTGGTTCAGATGAAATAAATTTCAGGCAAAATGGACTTCAAATGAGCCCAAAATTGAATTTCAAAAAAAAAAAAACTGGTTCGGTTCAAACCAATTCAGAAAATTGGCTCAGTAGACCGCCCGATTCGACCGCATCAGCAGAACGACCCGCTGATGCAGCGCTGACGGCAGGCTGATGTCAGCATTTTTTATGGCTGCATGGTGGACCGACTTGAGGGCATTTCGAAAATTTCACATGAAGAAGCGTGCTCCAATTGGCTGAAGAATGCAGGTGGTCCACGCAACACCGGGCTCGCGCATGGTCTACAGAGGATAATTTGGAAATTTTGTTTGATCCGACGGGCGCCTTTCACTGAGATTTGATTCGGATGGTCGAAAATGCATGCACTGACGAACGGCATCCGCAACTCCCGACTCGAGATCCAACGGCTGAGATTCATCCCAACGTTAAACTAAAGATCAGAAGCCTTCTTTATGCACGATTCGGACGGCCCAAGATTCAATCCAACGATTGATCCGATGGCAGGCATGAATTTCAACTTGATCTGGGATATTTTAAAGAATTTTTAAGTGATTTTTGGACCGTTTGATCAACATCCTAATGGTCAAAATCATCCAGAATCCTAATTTGAGTTGTTTTGAGAGTTTTAAACCTAATTTCTAAAGGATTTTGGGGAAGAATCGATTTCTTAGCCTATAAAACCTGACTGTTGCCAGAGGGGAGTCGGAGAGAAATAAAAAGAGAAAAAAGAAGTCAGAGTGAGAAAAAAAAAAGAGGAGAGAGAGAAATAAAAAGAGAAAAAGAGGAGAGTAAAAAAAAGAAAAAAGAAAGAAGAGAAAGAGAGGAGAGAGGTAGAAAGAGAAGAGAGATTTTTGAGAGAAAAGGAAAAGGATTTTTTTTTCTTCTTCCGACAATCAAGACATTCGATCAAGGAGCTTCTTCTTCTTCACCAAGTTCTCCACACCAAGAGCAACGGACAATCAATTTCAGCAATCAAACAGTCTAATTTCTTTATGCTTTTTATTTTATTTGCTATTTTTGAACTTGTTATCATGAACTAAATTTTTTTTTACTAAGGCTAAGGTGTAGCCACTCTTTTGATGCAATATTTAGTGTGATTTATTTTTAAATTTTATTCATGAGAAGTATATAAATCTGATTTAATACTTTTAGATTACTGACCATCTTCTAATTGATCTAATGAACATAGATATTACGGACCAAGTACATCTATGTTAGTGCTTCTTGATTATATACCTTGTATTATGAATCAAATTAGAATTCATATGCATGCAAAAATTTTAGTGCGCTTTGGACGTAGCGTATTTTAGTTAGAGGGTTTCACAAAACTAAATACATTAATATTTTTTTAAATTATGCCTGGACCAAAGGATAATTAATAAATATTGATAGTTTTGCTATGCCTGAACCAAAGGGTAGTGAATAAATTAGGAGACTCCACCGTCATATGAAATAAAATTAATCTAATAACTTGAATATTGTATTGACTGAGTTGGTGAATCGATTGCCTTAATAACCCATTGCTCTTAAGTTTAAAACCCTAATAATTACACTCTCTCTATTTTCTTAAAATTTTTTAATTATTTTTTTATTTTGTTCTTTAATTTCTTATTCTCATAAATCGGTCTTTTAAATAAAGCATAGGAAAGAGCTTCTCAGTACTTGTTTTCCAATCCTCTAGGGATGATACTCTACTCATTCACTTTATTACTTGATCGACTGGTGCACTTGCCATAGCTATAAATTAGCATGCATCAAGTTTTTGACGCCATTGCAATGGACCAACATGAGGGCATTTCAGGAATTTCACATGAAGAAGTGCACTCCGATTGGCTGAAGAACGCAGCGGTCCATGCAACACCAGGCTTGCGCATAATCTATAGAGGGCAATTTGAGAATTTTGTTTGATCCAACGAGCATCATTTCTTGAGACTTGATCGGACGGTCGAAACGAATGCACTGACGAACGGCATCCACAGATCCCAGTCGAGATCCAACGGCTGAGATTCATCCCAACGTTAAAGTAAAGATCAAAAGCCTTCTTTATGCACGATCGGATGGCCCAGATTTAATCCAACAATTGATCCAATAGCTGGCATGAAATCTGACTTGATCTGGGAAGTTTTAAACGGTTTTTAAGTGGTTTTTGGACTATTTGATCAATATCTAACGGTCAGAATCATCCAAAATCCTAATTTGAGGTGTTTTTAGAGTTTTAAATCGAATTTCTAAAGGATTTTGTTGGGAAATCAATCTCTTAGTCTATAAAATCTAATGTTGCCATAGAAAAAATAAAAAAGAAGAAGTCAGAGAGAAAAAGGGAGAGAGTCAGAGAAATAAAAAAAAAAAAAGAGAAAGAGAGGAGAGAGGTAGAAAAAGAAGAGAGATTTGTAAGAGAAAGAAAAGGATTTTTGATTTCTTTCGACAATCAAGACATCGATCAAGGAACATCTTCTTCTTCACCAAGTTCTCCACACCAAGAGCAACGGACAATCAATTTCAGCAATCAAATAGTCTAATTTCTCTATGATTTTTATTTTATTTGCTGTTTTTGAACTTGTTATCATGAACTAAATTTTCTTTTACTAAGGCTAAGGTGTAGCCACTCTTTTGATGCAATATTCAGTGTGATTTATTTTTAAATTTTATTCATGAGGAGTATATAAATCTGATCTTAATGCTTTTAGATTACTGACCATCTTCTAATTGATCTGATGAACATAGATGTTACGGACCAAGTACATCTATGTTAATGCTTCTTGATTATATACCTTGTATTATGAATCAAATTAGAATTCATATGCATGCAGAAATTTTAAGTGCGCTTTGGACGTAGCTATTTTAATTAGAGGATTTCACAAAATTTAATGCATTAATATTTATTTAAATTACACCTTGGACCAAAGAATAATTAATAAATATTGATAGTTTTGCTATGCCTGGACCAAAGGATAGTGAATAAATTAGGAGACTCCACCGTCACATGAAATAAAATTAATCTAATAACCTGAATATTGTATTGACTGAGTTGGTGAACCGATTGCCTTAGTAACCCATTGCTCTTAAGTTTAAAACCCTAATAATTACACTCTCTCTATTTTCTTAAAAATTTTTAATTATTTCTTTATTTTGTTCTTTAATTTCTTATTCTCATAAATCGATCTTCTAAATAAAGCATAGGAAAGAGCTTTTCAGTACTTATTTTTCAATCCTCTAGGGATGATACTCTACTCATTCACTTTATTACTTGATCGACTGGTGCACTTGCCATAGCTATAAATTAGCACGCATCAAGTTTTTGGTGCCATTGTCGGAGATTGTGTCTAAAATAATATTGAAATTTTGACCCTAGCTTTACTTTAGAAATTTATTTTTAATTTTTATTATTATTATTTATTTTAAAAAAAAATTATTCAGTGCATGACACATACTGGACATAGTAACTTACTATCTTTAGATCCAAAAATTGAAAGGACTATTAGAAGACTACAACAAGAAAGAAACATGGCAGCTGAAGATCCTAACGACATCAATCTAGGATTGGATATGGTGATTGAAGGACAGCATGAAGCTATTCGACCAGTACATCATCCATTAAATGATTATATCACTCCATCTATAGTCGATGCAGCTTCGAGCATCAGGAGACCGTCTGTATAAGCAAACAACTTCGAAATAAAATCGACGATGATCTAGATGATTCAATCAACTATCCAATTCAGTGGACACGTGCATGATGATCCGAATGCCCATATTTCTAATTTTCTTGAACTTTGTGATACTTTTAAAATTAATGGGGTGTCGGATGATGCTATTAGATTAAGGTTATTTTCTTTCTCTTTATGGGATAAAGCTAAAAGTTGGCTTCATTCTCTTCCTACAGGTTCTATCACAACTTGGGATGTCCTAGCCCAAAAATTCTTAGCCAAGTACTTTCCACCTTCCAAGACTGCCAAGATGCGCAACGATATCACTTCTTTTATGCAGATGGACATGGAGACACTATATGAGGCTTGGGAGCATTTCAAGGAACTACTGAGGAGATGTCCACATCATCAACTACCCATATGGCTTCAGGTACAAACTTTCTATAATGGTTTATCTCCTACTAATCATTCTATGATTGATGCAGCAGCAGGAGGAACCATTAACCAAAAAATGGAGGAAGAAGCCTTCGATCTGATCGATGAGATGGCATCAAATAGCTATCAGTGGCAGACAGAAGTGCATGATGCCAAAAAGACTAGCAGCTGTGTAGGGAGTAGATTGCGTGCCAACCTTACTAGCTGAAATTGCAGCCCTTAGAGCCGAAGTCAACAACTTAAAGGGAACAGCTATGCATATTCAGAGCATTACTTGTGACCTGTGTGGAGGAGGACATGATACGAGCAATTGCTAGATAGGTAATCCTTTTGCTAAAGCAACTGATACAGCTAATTATGT
The DNA here is from genome assembly GCA_006176705.1 of Cocos nucifera. Taxonomy (NCBI): domain Eukaryota; kingdom Viridiplantae; phylum Streptophyta; class Magnoliopsida; order Arecales; family Arecaceae; genus Cocos; species Cocos nucifera. The sequence continues at coordinate 872 of QRFJ01003133.1, read as the reverse complement.
TGGTAATTTTTTTAGGCCACAATAAAACAATCCCTACTCCAACACATACAATCAAGGGATGGAGGCAGCACCCAAATTTCTCATGGAGCAATCAAAATGCAGCACAACAGCCACCCCCGGGATTCCAAGTACCTGAAAAGAAGTCCAACATGGAAGAGCTGATGGTCAAATTTCATGCAAAACCAAGAAGCAACTATAAAAAATTTGGAAGCCAAACTTAGGCAGGACCAAACAGCAGCAATTCAAAACTTGGAGATGCAAATAGGTCAAATGGCTAAGATAATCTCCGAGAGACCTCAAGGGATCCTTGCCCAGCAACACGGAGACCAATCCAAGGGAGCAAGTCAATGCTATCACCCTAAGAAGTGGTACAAAGTTGGAGGAGCCACATCAGAAGAAAGAGACTGAAGAGCCAACTACAAATAAGGAACCATCAACTAAAATTCATCAGTCACCAAAACAACCAGCAGATGGATGGTCTCCAGGTATACGATTTGCTGATCCAAATGTGAAGCCCTACGTGCCGCCACTACCATTCCTAGAGAGACAAATACAGCATCCAGATAAGGAATTTTCTAACTTTTTCAAAATTTTAAAGAATTTACATATTAATATTCCTTTTGTAGATGCTATTACTCAAATGCCCAGGTATGCCAAGTTTCTCAAAGAAATTCCTAACAAATAAGAAAAAGCTGAAGGAGCATGAGAGAATAAATTTGAATGAAGAATGCTCAGCAATACTTCAAAATAAATTACCATAGAAGCTAAAAGATCCAGGGAGTTTTACTATCCCTTGCATTATTGGTGATTGTAGTTTTGATAAAGTTTTATGTGATTTAGGAGCAAGTATTAATCTCATGCCTTTTTCTATT